>CANIUD010000755.1:0-422500 GCA_947470075.1 Closterium sp. Yama58-4 | reverse complement strand
TGGGTGGGAGCAGCGGTGGGTGGGATGGGTGGTGGTTGATGGAGCTGGTGGGTGTGAGAGGCGCTGAGGGTTAGCGCATGTGGCTTGAAATGGAGGTCGTTGTCTTGTCTGAGGCCATACCGCCTGATGGCCAATGAATAGCTGACTTGATTGCTTGCGTAGTGGCTGTGTACAGCTTTTGAGGGCTTTTATGTGTGGATGGATGGATGGTGGATTCATGGATGGATGGTGCATGCATGAATGGATGGTGCGTGCATGAATGGATGGTGCATGCATGAATGGATGGTGCATGCATGAATGAATGGTGCATGCATGAATGGATGATGCATGCATGAATGGATGGTGCATGCATGAATGAATGGTGCATGCATGAATGGATGGCGCATGCATGAATGGATGGTGCATGCACAAATGGATGGTGCTTGCATGCCTGAATGGATGGTTCCTTCATGCATGAATGAAATGGTGCATACATGCATGAATGGATGGTGCCTGCATGGTCGGTGATGCATGCATGTGCAGGCATGGGAGGCCATTCATACCTCAAGGAGCCACTGTGGTGGGTCGGAATGATCTCCAGTGAGTTCCCTGCCTCCTCCTCTCACAACCCATCGTCGCTCTCCCCAATCCACCTCATCCTACCTCTCTTGCTCCCTGCTTCTCACCATCATCCATCACATACCCCTCGGATCCACCCCTCCCATGTTCCCCTCGCATGCACTTATCCACCCACCTCAACCCCCTCCTCACCCTCAATCCTCCCTCCCGTGACTTAGCCCCTCCCTCCATCCTGTTCCCTTTCACTTCAATACTCGCTCTCTGACTCTTCCACCTCCTTCTGGCTCCGTTTTCCCCCATGCGCTTTCACGGGACCATGCGACGGTTCATCCAAGTGGTAATGTGCCCATGACTACCCCATGCTCCCACGCCCCATACCCCTTTCCTCCTTTGCCCCTTTCCTCCTATGCCCCTTTCCTCCTATGCCCCTTTCCTCCTATGCCCCTTTCCTCCTATGCCTCTTTCCTCCTATGCCCCTTTGCTCCTATGCCCCTTTCCTCCAATGCCTCTTTCCTCCTATGCCCCTTTCCTCCTATGCCCCTTTCCTCCTATGCCCCTTTCCTCCTATCCACCAGTGGTGTTGGGAGAGTTTGCCAACTTTGCAGCGTATGCCTTTGCACCAGCCATCCTCGTCACACCACTCGGCGCTCTCAGCATAATAATCAGGTGCTCTCAGCATCATCATCAGGTGCTCTCAGCATCATCATCAGGTGCTCTCAGCATCATCATCAGGTGCTCTCAGCATCATCATCAGGTGCTCTCACCATCATCATCAGCTGTGCATGCCCCCTTCCAGTGTTTGGTAGACCTTTTTCGAAGGACACAAGAACTGCATGCAAGGATACCCACTTGCTCATTTCACTGCTTCTCACCTTTCCTTCAACATCCGCCTTCTCTCTGCCAACCTTTGCCTTCCTGTCCTTCTCTCCTTGGCCCTCAGTCGATTCTGTGTGCACCGCTCCTCTCTGCGTCCTGTCTCCCCCCTCCTTCCCTCGACTCTCCCTGTTCCGCCTCCCATCCTTCCCTTCCCCCCTACCCCACCACTCACATTTCCTTCCCCAGCGCCATACTAGCGCTCATACTGCTGGACGAGAAGCTGCACGTGCTGGGGTGATTTTTGAGGCGCCTCACCCGCTTTCCCTCCGCCCATTTCCCCCGTCCTCCCTCCACCACCACAACCTGCAGCGCCATACTAGCGCACATGCTGCTGGACGAGAAGTTGCACGTGCTGGGGTGGCTGGGAGCCACGCTGTGTGTGGTGGGGTCTATCTCCATTGTGCTGCACGCGCCTCAGGAGAAGGACATTGACAACGTCAAACAGCTCTGGGCGCTCGCCACCGAACCAGGTAGGAATTCTCGGCACTGAATCAGCAGCTCTCTGTGTGGCTGGGCTGGGAGAAACGCTGTGTGTGGTGGGGTCTATCTCCATTGTGCTGCACGCCCCCCAGGAAAAGGACATTGACAACGTCAAGCAGCTCTGGGCGCTCGCCACCGAGCCAGGTAGGGACGCTCGGCACTGCCGAACCAGGTGAGAATGCCCGGCAGTGAGAGAGGTGGGGCACTCGCCATGGCATTGCCTGCTGCCCAGTGACTACGCCAGTGCTTCCTCTGCTGTCTGCCTCGTGCGATTGCCTCCTCCCTCAGGACCACTGTCCATTGTGCTCTCTCCCGCCCATGCCCTCCTCCATGCCCTCCACCTTGCCGTCCCCCATGCCCTCCCCCATCCACTCCCCCACTACAGCGTTTGTGAGCTACTCAGTGACGGCGCTGGCGCTGAGTGTGTTTCTCATCTTTGTGTTGGCGCCACGCTACGGCGCCACCAACGTCCTCGTGTACCTCGCCATCTGCTCCCTGCTCGGCTCCATCTCCGTGAGTGCTCCATGCCCATTCCCTGTGCCTTGGCCCCCGTCCTTCCTCCCGAATCCCCCTCGTATACCTCGCCATCTGCTCGCTGCTCGGCTCCATTTCCATGCGTGCTCTCTTGACGCCCACAGGATGAACCGCGCGCGAGTGCACGTTGCACAATGCTCTGTGCCTAATGCCGAATGATGTCGCTTACTTCGCCATCTGGTCCCTGCTCTGTTCCATCTCCGTGCGTGTGTCCTTGACATGCTGTCATGCTCTTTGCTCTGTGCTTTGCGGCTCTGCGTTTCATCACAGAATAGGGCAGCATGGCAGCCTGCCCTCAATTGTCAAGCCATCACTCTTGTCAGCATCACATGCCATGTGTGCCGCCGCCACTGCTCTGCGTTCCTTCCTGTCTCCCTGCATGTGTCCCGCTGTGTGCTTGCACGTGTGCCGCCAGGTGGCGAGCTGCAAGGCCCTAGGGATTGCCGTGAAGCTGACGCTGTATGGAGACAACCAGCTCTTCTACCCTGAAACCGCCTTCTTTGCCATCGCCCTTGCTGCCTGTGCCGTCACACAAATTAATTACCTTAACAAGGTGTGTGTGCACGGTCTAGAATCAGAACTGAAAATGAAAAAGAAAAGGTAAGACGCCTTTACCGCTCTCAACCTTGTAAGATGCTTCAGGCCCTTGCTCATGATTCCCCTCTTCTCTTCCGCACTCCCTCTCCCTGCTCCCCTTCCCTCCCTCACAGTCCCTAGACACATTCAACACGGCAGTGGTAACACCCATATACTACGTCATGTTCACCACGCTCACCATAGTGGCGTCAGTCATAATGTACAAGGACTGGGCGGGGCAGACAGCAGAGCAGGTGCTCATGGAGCTGTGCGGATTCCTCACCATCCTCATCGGCACCTACCTGCTGCACGCCACCAAGGACTTTGCTGGGGACTCCTCCCGCCTGCACCTCTTCGATCCCGCTGCCCGTACGTGCTCTCCCTTCCCTCCCCTCCTCTGCCGCTTGCTCTCTCGTCCCCTCCTCTCCTGTGTCAAGCCGTACCACGAAGTTAGAGACTCAAGCCAGTGACTGCGGGAGTTGTTCCTGGTTTTGAATCTGTGTGCCATTGGTCTGTCTCCTAAACCTTAAACCCTGACCCCGGCCCACTCTGTGTTCCCTCCTGCTCTCAACGGGCCACGCCTTCCAAGAACTGCACGGTGCTGAAGGACCACCGCACACGCCTCCATGCAGCATGGATCTGGGTTCTACCACATGCCGCTCTTCCATTGCCATTCCTCACAGTTCTTTCATTACTGTCACACTTGTCATGCCATCCCTGCTGTGCCCCTGCACCTGCACCCCCTACAGGAGTCACGCCGGCCAAGAACCCAGCGGCACTCAAGGGGCACATAGGGCTGGGCACGATGCCTTCAGGGGGTTCCAAGGATGATAAAGACGTGCTTGACCCCGAGGCCAAACCACTGCTGTGAACTGCGCTTGGCTGCTCTTCATTCCCTGCATGACATGCGCTATTTGTTTCATGAACGTCTTGTTTTTTTCTAGTGGTGTATTGTGGTTGCTTTCAAAGTCGCACAAATGAAGCCCCCCCAACTAACTAGAACCAGTTGGTACATGTGCATAATCCAGTCCCATAATATTTCAATGGGGGGGGCCTGGGAATGTCGACGTTTGCACAATGGCTGAAATAAACTTCAGGCCAAGGTTTGTACTTCAGGAGGCGTATTGCAGACTCTTAACTTTACATGTGGTTGCATCAGTAATGCACAGACTGTAGCTGGATCCCAGAATGTGTACACTTGTACAATTGACTTTTTATCGCAACTTCTCTTTATCCACAACCTCGCCCGACCTCTAACCGAGGCTTCTGTTTCCCTCCAAAATTTTCAAATGTTCGCTCTGACGGAACTTGCCAGGGCCTTTGCCAGCCAATCCCCGCCTCGCTCTGGTGATCCGAACTGAGCCTCTCCTGTCGGTGAGGGACGATGGGATGGGATGGAAATTGGCGGAATTCTGCCGCCATGACGGTGGGAGTTCCCCTGGTTTCTTCTTTCAGTTTGGAGTCCATGGGGTTTCTTGAGAGCAGGATGAGACAGCTCCCTTGGTTTCTCCTCGGCTGCATCGACCTATGGTTCTCCTCGCCTCCATTTGTCGCTTCCATAGCTCCACTTGCACTATCTTTCAGGCCTGCCTTATCTCCGATCTGGCTCCATCAATGTCAGCTGCTGGTCGCGCTAGCCCCCTAGTTCACTCGCACGCCTGCACTAACTTGAAGTCGAGTCATATTATATTTGCCGCGACTTCGTCTTGAAATCGATAAACAATATATGAATGACAGTTTAGCCGAATATTGTGAGGACGTTGTCAAGTCGTGGCGGATTGGGATTCCAAGTTAAGAAGGTGTTACGTCAGTTACGATGGATCTGAACCCGCGGATATTACGTTAAGATGCTAGTCCAGGCGGCGTTCCAGTTGAGACGGATAGCAGGACAGCGTTTTGTAGAGTATAGCAGGACGGCGTTCCAGTTAATAAGGATAGCCGGACGGCGTTCCAGTTAATAAGGATAGCCGGACGGCGTTCCAGTTAATAAGGTTAGCAGGACGGCGTTTCAGTTTGAATGGATAGCAGGACGGTGTTCGAGTTAAGAAGGTTAGCAAGCAAGCCGTCAAGCGAGGTCACCTCGCCAAGGCATCTCCGCTGCTTCCAGCGTCGTAGCAACATTGCTGTGTTCCGCCGTGAATGGAGCGTCGCTGCTATTTCCATCATCAACGCCACGTAGCCGCTATTTCCGCCGATGAAGCAACGCTGTCGCTGCTGTACTCGCCGAAGCTTAGCTGCTTGTTCCGCCGTAAAAGCAACGTCTTAACTTCTTTAAGCGTCGAAGATTACCAGCACCGGCGCTGCTGTTTTCGTCGTCAAGGAAACGTTGCTGGTATTTCCGCCGTCACAGCGGCGTTGCTGCTGTTTCCGTCGCCAAAGCTAACTCGCTGCTATTTCCGCCGTCAGATTGAAGTTGCTGCGGCTTACGCTGTAAACACAACGTTACTGGCGTTTTCGCCGTCAGAGCAGCGTTGCTTATGTTTCCGTCGTCAACGCTAGGTCGCTGCTATTTCCGCGATATATCGACGTCGCTGCTGCTTCAGCTATCAAAACAACGTTACTGCCGTTTCCGCCGTCAAAGCGACGGAGTTGCTGTTTCCGCCGTCAAAGCGACGGAGTTGCTGTTTTCGCCGTCAAAGCGGGGGAGCTGCTGTTTCCGCCGTCAAAGCGACGGAGCTGCTGTTTCCGCCGTCGCACGAGGATTGCAGACGGGTCTTGACCAAGACAGAGACGCGGTGGTGGTCGCGACGAGAGCAACGACCGCAGCCGCAGCAACCGAGCGTTCAGTTCAGGAGCAGCACGCCTCGAGTGAAGGCACGGCGAGCGGTGGACGGAGCGTGGTACGTGCCCGGGGGTGCTTGCAGGGGGGCCGTGAAGTGAGTCGTAGGCGTCGCCGCGCAGAGGCAAGAGTCGTGTCCGTTGCTTTTGCCTCCGTCACTCGCCACCTGCTGCTTCTAACCCTCCCGTGTTGTTCCGCTTCTGTGTGCGTATCCTCCTCCCCGTGCGTGTGTGTGCCTCACGGCCTGCGAGGTGGACGGGAATGGCAGCGAGCGGATGGGGAATCGACGCGGCGGCCGTTGCTGGGTCGCGCGAGAGACAGCAAGGAGCAGCACGTCTGAAGTGGAGGCGTGGCGCAGCAGCGGCAGAGTGCCGGGCGGAGCGTGGTACGTGCACGGAGGGGTGCTTGCAGGGGGGCCGTGAAGTGAGTCGTAGGCGTCGCCGCGCAGAGGCAAGAGTCGTGTCCGTTGCTTGCTGCTCCACCACTCGCTTCCTGCTACTTCTAACCCTCCCTTGTTTCGCTGCTTCTGTTTGGCTCTCCCTCTCTCCGCATGCGTGTGTGTGCCTCGCGGCTTCCGAGGTGGAGGGGAATGACACAGCGTAGACGTGGAATGGCGCGGAGTGGACGCGGAGTGGACGCGGAATGGTGCGGGTTGGTCGCGGAATGGCACAGCGTAGACGCGGAATGGCACAGAGTGGACGCAGAATGGCGCGGATTGGTCGCGGAATGGCGCGGAGTGGACGCGGAATGGCGCGGAGTGGACGCGGAATGCTGCTTGGGGCGAGGCGTGGCGCAGCAGCAACCGAGGAAGCGGGAGCAACGAGCATGAGAGGCAACGACGCTGTGGCGGTGAAGGCGGGAGCAAACGACCGACCAGCCAAGCGTGACGCTTCAAGTGAAAGCGTCGTGCAGGAACGGCAGAGCGGCGAACGGGTCATCGTACGTGCCAGGGGATGCTTGCAGGGGGGAAGTATAGTGAGTCCTAGAGCGTCGCCGCGCAGAGGCAAGAGTCGTCTCACCTCCACCACTCGCCTCCTCTTGTGCTGTTCCTAAACCTTTCTTTGCGCTCCTTCTGTGTGCGTTTTCACTCTCCCCGTGCTTGTGTGTGCCTCCCTCCGAGGTGAATGGCACGGAGTGGCCAGGGACACCCGTTGCTTCCTTTGCTGGCTCGCGCGAGAGACAACCGCTCAGTGAGGAGAAGGGGCAGCAGCGGCTCATTGGCAAGTCAAAGGCAGAGACACTGTGGCGGTAAAGACGAGAGCAACGCCTGCAGCAGCAGCAGCAGCAACCGAGCAACGTGGCGCAGCACGCCTGAAGTGAAAGCTTGGCACAGGAGTCGGCGAGCGGGGGATGGAGTGTGGTACGTGCCAGGGCGTGCTTGTAGGGGGGGGAGTGAAGTGAGTCCTAGAGCGTCGCCGCGCAGAGGCAAGAGTCGTGTCTGTTGCCCTTGCCTCCACCACTCGCCTCTTGCTGTTACTAACCGTCCCTTGTTGCATCGCTTCTGTGTGGCTGTCTTTCTCCCCATGCGTGTGTGTGCCTCACGGCCTGCGAGACTGACGGCAATGGAACGGAGTGGACGGGGAACACGGGCTGCTGTTGCTGGCTCACATGGGACGGGAGACAACCGGGAGCAGCACACCTCAAGTGGAGGCGTGGCGCAGCAGCGGCAGGGCGACGAATGGATCACGTGCACGGAGGGGTGCTTGCAGGGGGGCCGTGAAGTGAGTCGTAGGCGTCGCTGCGCAGAGGCAAGAGTCGTCTCTCTTTGTTTTGCCTCCACCACCCTCCTCTAGCTGCTTCTAAGCCTCCCTTGTTGCATTGCTTCTGTGTGCGTGTCCCTCTCTTCGTGCGTGTGTGTGCCTCACGGTTGCAAGACGGACGGGAATGTCACGGAGTGGGAGAGGAATCGACGCGGCGGCCGTTGCTTGCTCGCGCGAGAGACAGCAAGGAGCAGCACGCCTGAAGTGGAGGCGTGGCGCAGCAGCGGCAGAGTTCCGGACGGAGCGTGGTACGTGCACGGAGGGGCCGTGAAGTGAGTCGTAGGCGTCGCCGCGCAGAGGCACGAGTCCTTGCCATTGCCTCCACCATTCGCCGCTTTTCCTACTGCTTCTCATTCTCCCTTGTTGCGCTGGTTCTGTCTGCGTGTGCCTCTCTCCCCTTGCGTGTGTGTGCTTCATGGCCTGTGAGGCGGAGGGGAATGGCGGGGATTGGACGGGGATGACAAGCTTGGGGGCTTCGTTTCTGCCCGAGACACAGCAGCAGCGCTGGTGAATGCAGCAGCGCTGGTGAGTGCAGCAGCGCTGGTGAGTGCAGCAGCGCTGGTGAGTGCAGCAGCGCTGGTGAGTGCAGCAGCGCTGGAGACTTGAAGCAGCAGTAGCAACAGCGCCTTGACTTTTCAGCCAAGTATATTCTCCTCCAAACGCTTTGCCTTTTGTGAAACCAAGCGCGTATCGCCTGTCGTGCATGTGCTTTCTCCTCTGAAATCTCGCCACTGGTTGGTTTTGGCCTGACTCACAAGCCACAATCCCTTGTTATTGCAGGAATCAGCAGCAGGCAACACGCAACCTGGAGCAGCACGCCTGACACCTGGAGCAGCACGCCTGACACGTGGAGCAGCACGCCTGACACCTGGAGCAGCACGCCTGACACCTGGAGCAGCACGCCTGACACCTGGAGCAGCACGCCTGACACCTGGAGCAGCACGCCTGTCACCTGGAGCAGCACGCCTGACACCTGGAGCAGCACGCCTGACACCTGGAGCAGCACGCCTGACACCTGGAGCAGCACGCCTGACACCTGGAGCAGCACGCCTGACACCTGGAGCAGCACGCCTGACACGTGGAGCAGCACGCCTGACACCTGGAGCACGGGCAGCAGCAGGTGCTTCTTGGGTCGAATGCGTCGCGCAGAAGTGGCAGGCTCTGCCAAGGAGGAGAAGTGGTACGTGCCAGGGGGTGCTTGCCGGGGGGCAGTGAAGTAGGGTGTCGCCGCGCAGAGGCAAGTCGTGTCTGTTGCCTTTGCCTCCACCACTCGCCTCCTCTCCTGCTGCTCCTAACCCTCCCTTGTTGTGCCGCTTCTGTGTGTGTCTCTCTCTCCCCATGCGTGTGTGTGTGTGCTTCATGTCCTGCGAGACGGATGGGGGTGTCAGCGAGTGGAAGGGGTGTCAGCAGCAACAGCAGCAGCAGCAGCAGCAGCAACAACAGCAGCAACCGAGCAACCTAGATCAGCACGCTTGAAGTGAATGTGTGCCACAGGAGCAGCAGAGTGGTGGGCGGAGCATGGTACGTGCCAGGGGGTGCTTGCAAGGGGGCAGTGAAGTGAGTCGTAGGGCGTCGCCGCGCAGAGGCAAGAGTCGTGTCGTTCGCCCTTGCCTCCATTTGCCACTCCCATTCTGCAACTAACCAGCCGTTTCTTTGTGTCTGTGTTTCTGTGGTCGCATGCACACGTGTGACTGTGAGTGTCCGCATGGCCTCCAAGCCTGCATGCGTGAGAGGCCGTGTGATGTGATGTGGTGTATCAGTGTGCACCATCAGTTCGTTGCGTTTCAGGAGCGTCAGTGATGTGATGCCGTCAGTGCGTTGCGTTTCAGGAGCGCCAGAGACAGCGACTCCGTGGTGGTCGCGGCGAGAGCAACGGTTGCAGCAGCACAGCACAGCAGCAGACGACGAGGAACCTGGAGCACGGGCAGGCCAGGGCGCTGCATGGAGCGAAGGCGTGGCTCAGCAGCAACCGAGCAGCCTGCAGCTTCAGGGCGGTTGACGGAGTCTGGTACGTGCCAGGGGGTGCTTGCAGGGGGGGCGTGCGAGTCCTAGAGCGTCGCCGCGCAGAGGCAACAGTCGTTTCTCTTGCGGTTGCCTCCACCCCTCGCCTCTTTCTGTTTCTAACCTTCCCTTGTTGCGTTGTCTCTTTCTGGCTGCCTGTCTCCCCGTGTGTGCCTCACAGCCTGCGAGACGGAGGGCAATGGCAGTGAGTGGACAGGGAATGCACGGGCGTCCGTTGCTCGCTCGCACAGAAGACAGCCTGAGGCGTGGTGCAGGAGCGGCAGAGCGGCGAACGGGTTATGGTATGTGTGCCAGGGGATGCTTCCAGGGTGGGAGTGTAGTGAGTCGTAGAGCGTCGCCGCGCAGAGGCAAGAGTCGTGTCTTTTTGTCCTTGCCTCCACCACTGGCTCGCTGCTGTTTCTAACCCTCCCTCGCTGCATCGTTTCTTTGTGGGTGCCTCTCTCCCCATGCGTGTGTGTGTGTGTGCCTCACGTTCTGTGAGATGGATGGGAATGGCACAGAGTGGACAGGGGGTGACCATCTTGCGGGGGTCGGCCCGACGCACAGCAGCAACGTTGGTGAATGCAGCAGCACTGGTGAGTCGTAGCAGCAGTAGCAACGGCGCATTGTTTTTTCAGCCAAGTATTTTCCCCTCCACATGCTTTGCCTTCTGTGATGCCAACCAAGCGCTCATCGCTTGAATTGCATGTGCTTCACTGCTTTCTCCTTGAAATCTCGCCACTGGTTGGTTTTGGCTCAACTCACAAGCCACAGACCCCTCGTGTTGCAGGTATCAACAGCACAGCACGAGCATCCTGGAGCAGCACTCTTGGAGCCTGGAGCACGGGCCACAGCAGGGTGCTGCATGGGCTGTAGGAGCTGCAGATTCTGCCAAG
Organism: Closterium sp. Yama58-4; assembly: GCA_947470075.1. Taxonomy (NCBI): domain Eukaryota; kingdom Viridiplantae; phylum Streptophyta; class Zygnematophyceae; order Desmidiales; family Closteriaceae; genus Closterium; species Closterium sp. Yama58-4. The sequence continues at coordinate 412,040 of CANIUD010000755.1, read as the reverse complement.
TAGGGAAAAACATTCAGCTGAAGCATGGTACGTGCCAGACAGTGCTTGCAGGGGGGCCGTAGATTGAGTCGTAGGGTGTCGCCTCGCAGAGGCTTCTGTTGCCGTTGCTTCCGCCACTCGCCTCCTGCTGCTTCTGATTATCACTTGTTGCACCGCCTGTGTGTGTGTGTGTGTGCGTGTCCCTCTTCCCGTGCGTGTGTGTGCCTCATGGCCTGCGAGGCGGACGGGAATGGCAGCGAGACGGGGAATCGACACGGATGCACGAGAGACGACCTTCCTGCGCTGCGAGGAGAAAGGGGAGAAAGGGGAGCAACCTGGAGCAGCACGCCTGAAGAGAAGGCATGGCTCAGAGCAGCACGCCTGAAGTGAAGGCATGGTGCAGGAGTGGTACGTGCCAGGGGGTGCTTGCAGGGAGGGCGTGAAGTGTCGCCGCGCAGAGGCAAGTGTCATGTCTGTTGCCCTTGCCTCCACCACTCGCCTCCTCTCCTGCTGCTCCCAACCCTCCCTTGTTGTGCCACTGCTGCATGTATCTCTCTCTCCCCATGCGTGTGTGTGCTTCATGTCCTGCGATACGGATGGGGGTGTCAGCGAGTGGAAGGGGATCACCAGTGGCTGCAGCGATGGCAGGATGTTGGTGAGCACACAAGAGGTTGTGAGTGAATCAGGTCTAACAGTTCACCACTTCACTTATCACTTTCACTTTTCATTTTTCACGTTTCACTTTTCGCCATGTTCCTGCTTTCTGTGTTCCGTTCTCTCTTGCCTGCCATTTTTCCACAGTGCCATGAGTCTTTACAGCGGTGCTGTCAGGTTATCATGCCAGCTCCCTAACCCCTCCTCGCCTGTCCTCTCCTCCTCCCTGCAGCGACCGGTGGTTGCGATGGCAGCAACCGACTGCAGTAGCAGAAGCAATGGAGCAACCGGGAGCACAGGCAGTGGCAGGGCGCTGCTTGGAAAGGCTTGGCGCAGCAGCAACAGAGCGGCCTGGAGTAGCACGCGGGAAGAGAAGGCGTGGCAGGTGGAGCATTGTACGTGCCAGGGGGTGCTAGCTGGGGGGCCGTGAAGTGAGTCGTAGCGTGTTGCCGTGCAGAGGCAAGAGTCATGTCTCATGTTCTTGTCTTTGCCACTCGCCTCCCCTCCTGCTGCTTATAACCCTCCCTTGTTGCGCCGCTTCTCTCCCCATGCTTGTGTGTGCCTCACGTCCTGCTATACGGATGGTAATGGCAGCGAGTGGATCGGAACTGTGCATGTGCATGTGGGGGAAAGGGGGGAAGGGGGTGGGGGGTGTGCATGTGTGCGTGTGCGGGTGTGCATGCCTGTGAGTGTTCCTCTCAGCCTTCAAGCTCTGGAGTGTGGCGGATTGCTCTTTGTGAACCTGCCTGCTCTTCAGTGGGGACAAAAAGATTCGATCTCTTCCAAGAGAGGTAAGTTGGACTGAAGTTAAGATGCAGCAGCAGGCCGAATGCACCGTGCATTGCTTTTTGTCGTAGTCCCTTTCCAAGCTAGCATCTGCTCTTTTACATCCTCACGCCTCACTTTCTCTTCCTTGCCATCCCCTCTCCCCTCACCTCCAGCACTCACGAGAGGCTGTGGTTGCAGCAACCGCAGGATGATGGCTGCAAGCCCACAAGGACTTGTGAGTCAAGCAGACCAGCTCAAGCAGTTTACTACTCCTCTGTTCACCGTCTTCCTGCTTTATGTGTTCCGTTCCATCTTGTCCACTATTCTCCCACGGTTCCCAGAGTCTTTGCTGCTGTGCTGCCATGTTTTCATGCCACTCTTCTCAGCTCCCAACCTCTCCTTTCCTGTCCTCTCCTCTTCTCTGCAGCAACACGTGGTGGACGCAACGAGAGCAACAACTGCAGCAGCAGCACCAACGGAGCAACCTGGAGCACGGGCAGCAGCTGGGCGCTGCTTGGGGCGAAGGCTTGGCGCAGGAGCAAGAAAGCAGCATGGAGCAGCACACAGGCGTGGTGCAGGAGGCAGGGCGGCGAGTGGCAAAGCGGCAGACGGAAGAGTGTGGTACGTGCCAGGGAGTGCTTGTAGGGGGGGGCTTGAACTGTCATAGGGTGTCGCCGCGCAGAGGCAAGAGTCATGTCTGTTGCTTGCGGGTCCACCACTCGCCACCTGCTGCTTCTAACCCTCTTCTGTGTGTGTGTGTGTGTCTCTCTCTCTCTCTCTCTCCCCATGTGTGTGTGCCTCTCTCTCGCCATGTGCGTGTCTCTCTCTCCCCGTGTGTGTGTCCCTCTGTCTCCCCATGTGTATGTGTCTCTCTCCCCATGTGTGTGTGTGCCTCGTGGCCTGCGAGACGGAGAGCAATGGCAGCACGTGGACGCCTCAAGTGAAGGCGTGGCGCAATACTGGGAGAGCAGAAGACAGATCATGGTACGTGCCAGGGGGTGCTTGCAGGGGGGCATGAATTGAGTCGTAGGGTGTCGCCGCGCAGAGGCAAGAGTCGTGTCTGTTGCTCTTGTCTCTGCCACTCGCCTCTTCTCCTGTTTATCCTAACCCTCCCTTCTGTGTGTGTGTTTTTTCTTCCCGTGATTGTGAGGATGGGGAGGGGTGGAAGGAGTGGGGGGGAGGGGTTGGGGTGGGGGGCTGTGGTGGTGGCACCAGCAGTTGCACCATCAACGGCCACTGCAGTGGTTGCAGCTGCAGCTATGGATGGGTAATTGCAGTCTACCCTATGCTTCCATGTTCCCTTTATATATTCGCTGTTTAACATCGCTTGCGTTCTTGTCTAGACTCCAGTACCTTGCTCGTTTCCTGTCATCCTTCTCCTCAGCCCTCCCTCCCATGTTTCTTTATCCTGAGGCAATAGTCGTGTCTCTTGACCTTGCTTCCACAGCTCGCCTCGTCTCCTGCTGCTTCCAACCCTCCCTTGTTGTCTAATATTACCTGCGTTCTTGCCTTTTCATCCTTAACCTTATGTTGCTCATTCTTTCCATCTCCTGTATCCTGCTGTTATGGCGCCCTCACCTCTCTCCTTCTCCATATCCCTTGGCTCTGGCAACTGCTGTGCAGGAAGCAGTGGGAGCAGCAGCAGTGTATGGTAGGTGTGGGTTCTGCTCGCCTCTCACTTCGTGCTTGCTCCACCATGGCGTTCCAAATTGTGATTGCACCTTCTGTAATCTCTGGTTCAAACAGAAAATGTGCCACATGATTCACAAGTGCTTTGGGCCTCCTTGTTCTATCCCCTCCCCACTCTTCCGGTCCCCATTGCTGTCCCGTTTACAGCTCAGAAAGAAGAATTCAACGTGGCTCTGCTTTGGTGATGTGGAGGCAAGGAGAAGACTCTGGCTGCTGCTGTGCTCGGCAGAGGCAGTCCGTTGGGTGTTTCTACCAGTACTTAGCAGTGCTTAATTTTGCTGTGCTTAGATGTGCTGTGCATAGAAGTGCCCTGCTTGGGTGTGTTGCGCCGTTGCTGTGCTGGATAGGCCTGCATGTTGTAGAGCAGGTGGGTGGGGTGAGGAGCCTGGAAGGCCCATGGTCACAAACAGCCAAGCAGGAGAGAGAGAGTGAGAGTGTGGTAGATCTGCCATGAGAGGCATGTGCACCGTGATGGGGAGAAAGCAGGGGTGCAGAGCACCCACCCATGTGCGCTGCATGCAGCTTGCATGCACATACAGAGCAGCAAGACACCACGAGCGGATCTGGATCAGGCAAATCCTTCTCTCACACAAGCAGGTAAGGCAGGGACTGACAAGATAAAACCGATTGGTCACATTTCGTGCAGAACAGTTGTAGTCAGGTGGCATACACACACTTCTAATCTTAATGCTGCTGCTGCAACAAGAGCAGTGACGCGAGCAGCCATGCTACCAGGAACAGCAAGAGCATGGAAGCTACCCAATCTGACAGTTGCTGTACCAGGCCCTGCGTGCTCTTCGCTGTGTTGGTTGAGCTGCCAGCCATGTCTGCACCCACAGTTGTCATGCCAGACCAGCCAACCAGCCAGCCAGCCTACTAGCCTACTATCGAAGCATCTAACAAGCCTCCAGTCAGCCTACTAGCCTACTATCGAAGCATCTAACAAGCTCCCAGTCAGCCTACCAGCCTACTATCCAACTATCTAGCCAGCCAGCCAGCGAACATAATGGGAGGGTAGGGCCCACACACGGAGACGGTGGTGGTGACGGAGTGACAAGCGACAGGAGCATCGTATGTACTGCAATGGTAGCATGAGTATGGAACAGTGGCATGGAGGTTGGCTGAAACTGAGTGGAATGATGGCCTGACAATCATTCTTCATGATGTGCTGGCAATGACGCCTCATGACTTGCTGCATCCTCGCACGATGACAATTGGTGTCTGCTCCTCCGCATTCCCTGTGTTCACACATCCAGCCATAGTCAGTCAACAGTCAGTAAGAACGGCAAAAGCTTGCCTCTTGCTGTCCAACCCTGCCCATCTCACAGGCGCACACCACACTGAACTCCTCACAACCTGTGTGAGTATGGGCAGGGCAGCAGCTCACCTGCTGGGTTGGGCAGCAGCGCTGTTGTGAGCCTCCCATGGTCCACCCCTGCTGACGCCTGCATGCCATGGCGCATGGGGCATCAAGGCATGGGGTAAGGGATGGCCGTGCACGCGGCATGGGGCATGGAGTGTGAGGCATGGGACACGGAAACACGCGGCATGAAGCATGGACCATAGGACATGAGGCATGGATCATAAGGCATGAGCATGGGGCATGAGAAAATGCGGCAAAAAATATGCGAAGTGGAGTATAGGCCTATGCACTTGCACCACTGCCACGCCATTACCCAGCTTCATCCCTTTACACCTCTTGTAACTGTGCATCACCGTGCGTCACCACTCACCACCCATACAGGTGTGGCAGCACTCTCAGCGAGAATCTGCACTCTTCTGAGGTCGTTGACATCCACTATCGCCACGCCGCACCCCAGCTTCATCCCTCTTCACCACCCGTAACTGCCTATCACCGCATCACCCCTCATCACCGCTCGTTACCGCTCACCACCCATGCGGGCACTCACAGCGAGGATCTGCACTTTTCTGAGGTCGTTGACATCCACTATGGCCACGCCGCACCTCAGCTTCGCACTCAGCCCATCCACTGTCTCCTGCGGTCGCAGCTGTGAGAGATGACGGTGGGAAGGGCCAGGGGGGTGGAAAAAAGGGGAAGGCTATAGTTGGGGGCCGGTAATGAGGTCGTTGACATCCACTATTGCTACGCCACACCCCAGCTTCGCACTCGGCCCATCCAATGTCTCCTGTGGTCGCAGCTGGTGGGACAGCCGGGGAGAGGGCAGTTTGCAAGGCAGGGGGGTGTGCAAGGCAAGGGGGTGTGCAAGGCAGTGGGGTGTGGAAGGCAGGGGGGTGATGAAATGGTCATACGAGGGGAGAGTGCCAGTGACGCGGCTGTGAGTGAGTGCGAGGACGTATGAGGCGTCGCAGAAGGCGTGCGTGCGTGGACCGGAGAGAGCAAGAGAGGAGAGGCCACCCACGGGCCCAAGGAGGAGAGGGACAGGGCAAAGAGAGCAACGGAACGCACAGGGCCGAGGGTGATGAACTGGTCGTATGGAGGCAGGGTGCCAGTGACGTCATCAATGAGTCGCGCCTGCTCCCCTGCCAGCTGGTAGAACACTCCCCTCCGCCTCAACAGCACTCGTGCCAGCGCCGCCAGCAGCACCGCAACTATAACCCGCACCACCCCCACCACGTCTATCAACGCCTGTTTGGAGAGGGGGAAGGGGAAGGGAAGGGGCGTGCATGTGGGCGGTGTGTGGGGGAAAGAGGCAGCGACCACTCACACTGCACTGCCACTACCACCCGCACCACCCCCACCACGTCTATCAACGCCTGTTGGGAGGTGGGAGATGAGGAAGGGGGAACGGCATGGGTGTGCGTAGTCTGTGCGGTGCGGGAGCACCATACCGCGAGGGATGCTGATTGCTGTTAAGCACTGCTATCACGTCATACGCCCTCCACCCCCACCCACAGCCCCACTGTGCCACACACCCCACCCCATTCCTTCACCTGCATGCCGCATGCCGTGGCGAGGGAGGAGGTGGGCAGGAAGCGGCGGCATGCCCAACGCGCTACCGGGCCTGGACGCACGGAGTCAGGGTGGCGGAAGCACACAGCCCCACCCATAGCCCCACCTGTATCCCCACCCATAGCCCCACCTGTATCCCCACCCATAGCCCCACCTGTATCCCCACCCATAGCCCCACCTGTATCCCCACCCATAGCCCCACCTGTATCCCCACCCATAGCCCCACCTGTATCCCCACCCATAGCCCCACCTGTATCCCCACCCATAGCCCCACCTGTATCCCCACCCATAGCCCCACCTGTATCCCCACCCATAGCCCCACCTGTATCCCTACCCATAGCCCCATAGCCTCACAGCCCCTCACCTGCATGCCGCATGCCGTGGCGAGGGAGGAGGTGGGCAGGAAGCGGCGGCACGTCCAGCGGGCAACTGGGCCTGGGCGCACGGAGTCAGGGTGGCGGAAGCGACCCTGCATGATGGCCAATGGCGTCTCGCCAAGTGTCACCACGTCGCCTGGTTGCAGATATGGCGCTGCGTAGCTGGAGTGATGGTCGGGAGTACAGTGTAGTGCGGTGCAGCGAAGTGAAGATGGTGGTGAAATCATAGGGAGAAGTGTGATGTGGTGGTACTCGACAAACTAGTGCTAAAGGCCGATGCTTCGAACTTGACAGACCAGAACATGGCAGACTAGAACATGGCAGACTCGAATGGGAATATGCGCAAGTATGGGAATACGAGAGTGCGAGAGAGTACGTGTGGCGGTGTGGAGGTGCGAGAGGGCGAGTGGCGTGTCTCGGCATGGCAGCACGTCTCACCGTTTGAGCACGAGAAGCGGGTCGTCAAGGTGGCACAGCAGGTGTGTTGGCACGGCCAGCACTGATATGCCCGCTGCTATGCTGCCGGGAGGGGAGGGGAAGGGAGGCGAGGACTATGTGGAGCAGAGGTGAATGCGAAAGGCAGGGTAGAAAGCGAGTACGTGTGAGGGCCAGCAGGGGCGAGGAGAGAGAGGGGCATACCTGCGCCACTGAGGGGCGTGGGGAGCAGATGGAGGCGGGCAGGGGGGGAAGGCGAGTGGAAGAATGACGTGCTGCACCAATGGCAGGCTGCCATGTGGCCCGTACGCCGGGTAATGCACGTCCAGCCTGGCCGCCTGTGTGGGGGAGTGATAGAGGTGAGGAGAGGGGCGTGTGTGGTGCGGAGGGAGGGAGACGCGGAAGGAGGGGAGAGAGTGAAGAGGGAGTGATGGAGGGGAGGGGAGTGATGCGGTGCAGAGTGTGCGTTCCAGAGACACGAGAGACACGAGAGACACGAGAGACACGAGAGACAAGCAGAATAAACTGAGGGATGGCGGGGAGGATGCAGTGGGTAAGCGATTCAGTTGTTTGGCGAGCGTGGAAGGTTGACTTTGCTGACTCTTCTCACTCTTCCCCTGCCCTCAAGCTGCCCCTGCCCTCACTCTGCCGCTGCCCTCACTCTACTCCATGCTCACAGGGAAAGGGCTGAATGTCCCTGTCCCCCCCACTCGACTGGTTGGCTTCTGAGTCCACTCAGAAAGCTACTGCTTGTACCTTGAGGTGGGACAGCGCTGCTGCATCGCCAGAATCTGTCGCCCGGATCTCAACAGTGACCTCCATGGCTGTGCCCTTGCCCGCCCGCGTGATGTACGCTGGCCAGTAGCCGTCCGCTCGGGGAACAGGTGAGCCTTCCGGATGGCATGGAGAGATCTGGAAGAGGCGGGCGGGCGAGGGGGAGGAGGAGGTGGTGGATTGAGTAAAAGCCAAAAGACAGCAGATTGAAGTGAACGGAGGAGGGGAGGGAGGAGTTGAATGGGTCAAATGGGCAAGGGGAGCAATACTGAGAGGAGGGGATGGGGAGGAGGTCTGGTGGTGGTAAGGAAGGCGGTGCGAGGGAGTGTGGGGGAGAGTGAAAGAGTCTATGGGGAAGTGAAAGGAGTGCGAGGGAGTGTGAGGGAGTGCAAGGGCATGTGAGAGAGTGTGAGGGAGTGAGGAGGAGGGCGAGCACTGACAGAGACGTGGGTGGAGATGCCGCGGAGGGAGTGGGAGGAGAGCAGCTGCACACTCGCTGTCACATGTGGGATGAAAATCTCCTGCTTGCGTGTCGTGTTGTGGAAACTGGGCGAGGGCGGAGGAGGATGGGCGAGAAGGGGGGGAAAGGCAAGGGGGGACCTTTGAGTCGACTCAGCAGACACATGTGGGATGAATATCTCCTGCTTGCGCGTCGTGTTGTGGAAACTGGGCCAGGGGTGGGGGGAAAGGCACGGAAGAAACTTTCAGGTATGCTAATACTCAATGGAAGCATGATCTTCACTCAATGGTGAAGGCAGGGTACGGTCTCTTAACCCAACCCTGCCCTGTCATCACCTCATCTGCACCCACCATCGCCCTGCCCTCTCCTCATGACCCCCATCGCTCTCCCCATCGCTCTCCCCATCACCCTCCCCATCGCCCTCCCCATCGCCCCCCCTCACCTCATTCGCCCCACGAGGCGGTAGAGCGATGGGCCTCTCTCCTCCCATTGCCAGCTGCCACGTGTCAACAGGAGGCCCCCCGGCACATTGCCGCCCTGCCCACGCACATGCGGGGACACACACAGATGCTCTCACATGCATGCACAGAAACACATGCTTACATGGAAATCTCATACTCCGCTTCCACTCCCCTCGCCCTCCCTTTCTCACCCCATTCATCCCCCTCCCATTCTCATCCCATCCCATCCTCTCCTTCCTCTCCCTCCTCCCCTCCCCACCTGCACGGTCAGCAGACGAGCCTTCTCCTGAGAAAGCCACCTCTCATTGCTTGACACGTCATACGTCCCCGCTTCCTCCAATGCACCCCCTCCCAATGCCGTCAGCTCCCCCGTCCCCTCCGCCGTCCCCGCCGCCGCATTCCGCCACTCCGCGGAATCGCTAGTCCACGCCGCGCCCGCCGCAGACGCCGCCGCGAATCCCGGACGAAGCGTTTTACTTCGTTTTAATGTGACTGTGGCTGTGCGCGATGCGATTCCCCCAAGGTTGCGGCGGGATGGGCGGAGCGGAAGCGCTGTGAGTCCGCCATGGCGGAGCGGCGGCGGAACTCGGGCGCGCGGAGAAGAAAGGGGGAGCGATAGCGCACGGGAGGGCGGGAGGGCGAGTGCGCGGTGAGCGAGGGGAGGTTGGGATGAAAGCATGGGGGTCATCTCGTGTCGCGTGCTCGCAACCCGCCGTGAAGCGCGTAGCAGGCCGTTGCGACTTATGAGAAGGCGAAGCGCGGACTGAGCCGTCGCGTTCTTATAGAAATTTCGACATGGAACAGACGCGAAATTGTTATAAAACATTAGAAGTTACCCGACATAAGCTCATGGCCCAATGAGGGAGATGGTGGTTTCGATCCCCAATTGAGTCACCATTTTGCCTCCCTTTTGCATGATTTCCTCCCTTTCCTTTCAATTTTATTGGCTTGTTACAATCACATGTTCCAATTCAACTTGAGTGCTTAAATGTATGTAGAAACATTCTTCGGAAGAATGTGAATACTACAGCAAGGAACACTACCTAGCATGTACTGCAACCGTAGCACGAGTAGTGTATGATGTGCTGGCAATCATGCCTCATGGCTTGCTGCATCCCCGCACGATGACAATTGGGGTTTGCTGATCCGCATTCCCTGCTATCACACACACAGGCAGAGTCAGGCATGGTGAGTCAGGCATGGTGAGTCAGGCATGGTGAGTCAGGCATGGTGAGTCAGGCATGGTGAGTCAGGCATGGTGAGTCAGGCATGGTGAGTCAGGCATGGTGAGACAGGCATGGTGAGTCAGGCATGGTGAGTCAGGCATGATGAGTCAGGCATGGTGAGTCAGGCATGGTGAGTCAGGCATGGTGAGTCAGGCATGAAGAGTCAGGCATGGTGAGTCAGGCATGGTGAGTCAGGCATGGTGAGTCAGGCATGGTGAGTCAGGCATGGTGAGTCAACTCACAATCAACAGCAAGCGTTGTGCTGCACAACCAGTCATTCACCCATGCATGCACCCAGAGCTTCCCTCCGGCTGCCCAGCTCTCCCCACCTGACAGGAGCGCATCTGCGTCGCAGCCTCAGGGAACACTCTCTGCACCACATTAAACCCCTTGCAACCTGTGTGGGTGTGAGAGCGGGCAGGGCAGCAGCTCACCTGCTGGGTTGGGCAGCAGCGCTGTGGTGAGCCTCTTATGGTCCACCCCTGCTGTCGCCTGCATGCCATGGCGCATGGGGAATGGGGGCATGGAGGCAGGGCATGGGGCATGGGGGCATGGGGCATGGGGCATCGGGCATGGGGGCATGGGGCATGGGGCATGGGGCATGGGGGCATGAGAATGCGGCAAATGATATGTGCATAGGGGCACGGGCATAGGGGCATGGGCATAGGGGCATGGGAATAGGGGCATGGGCATGAGATATGGCCTGCTTTCCTGAATCCTCAATAATCCCTTCGATGCTCTCTACCCAACCCATGCACCACTCATGAGGTCCGATTGTGAAGATCCGTGCTCCCTTGAGCCGATTGACATGCAGCACCCCAGCCCAGCTGCATCCCTCTTAACCTCTCGTAACTGTTAATCATCGCTCTCCACCGCTCACCACCCATGCCAGTGTGGCAGCACTCACAGCGAGGATCTTTACTTTCATGAGGTCGTTGACATCCACCACCGCCACGGCACACCCCAGCACCGCACTCAACCCTCTCACTGTCTCGTGTGGTCGCAGCTGGTGGGGAAGGACAGCGCGACAGAGGAGAGGAGATGAGAGAGGAGAGGAGAGGAGAGGAGAGGAGAGAAGAGGAGAGGAGAGGAGAGGAGAGGAGAGGAGAGGAGAGGAGAGGAGAGGAGAGGAGAGGAGAGGATAGGAGACGAGAGGAGAGAGGAGAGAGGAGAGGAGACGAGAGGAGAGAGGAGAGAGGAGGAGAGGAGAGGAGACGAGAGGAGATAGGAGGAGAGGAGAGGAGACGAGAGGAGAGAGGAGGAGAGGAGAGGAGACGAGAGTAGAGAGGAGGAGAGGAGAGGAGACGAGAGGAGAGAGGAGGAGAGGAGAGGAGACGAGAGGAGAGAGGAGGAGAGGAGAGGAGACGAGAGGAGAGAGGAGGAGAGGAGAGGAGACGAGAGGAGAGAGGAGGAGAGGAGAGGAGACGAGAGAGGAGAGAGGAGAGAGGAGAGAGGAGAGAGGAGAGAGGAGAGAGGAGAGGAGAGGAGACGAGAGGAGAGAGGAGGAGAGGAGAGGAGACGAGAGGAGAGAGGAGAGGAGAGGGGCATGCAAGGGGACGAGTGAGATGAAATGGTTTTAGGGGTGGAGAGTGAGTGTGATGCGGCGGAGCTGTGAGTGAGTGTAATGCGGCTGTGCTCGTGTGGAAAGGCGAGTGGGAGGGAGTGAGGGGAGGTGCAGCGACACCCACGGGGCCGAGGGCAATAAACTGGTCATAGGGTGGGAGCGTGCCGGTGAGGTCATCAATAAGCCTCGCCTGGTAGCCTCCTAGCTGTAGTAGAACACACCCCTCTGCCCCAGCAGCAGCCTCGCCAGTATTGCCACTATCACCGCCAGTACCACGCGCACCACCCCCACCAAGTCGACCAGCACCTGTCGGGAGGGGCAAGAGAAAACGGCATGGTTGCGGAAGGAGGGGCAACGGGAAGTGGGTTTGGAGAGACTGAGAGGGGAGGGGGGAATGACATGGGAGTGGGTAGTTTTCGAGGCGAAGGGGCAGAGACCACTCGCACCACCTCCAACATGTCTGTGGGCGACAAGATAGGCTAGCCTGCACTGCGTGTTGCTGCATGCACGAATCAACAGCTAGGTGCCGCTACTATATCCCACCACCTCCCAAGCCAGCCTGCATGCCACAGGTTGACTTTTGGGTCAACTCAACAGCTAGCCTAGTCCGCACTGCCTGCGCAGATCAACAGCTAGATGCTGCTACTATATCCCACCACCTCCCAAGCCAACCTGAATGCCACAGGCCGCGGCAAGGGAGGAGGTTGGGGCGGGCCAGTTAAATCGACACTGTTCGCAAAAATCGACTCCTAAGCACCGCAACCATGCCCCACCATCCCCACCACTACCCCGCCTTTCACCTGCATGCCACAAGCCGTGGAGAGAGAGGATTTGGGCAGGAAGCAGAGGCAGGCCAGGCGGGCAAGGAGGCCCGGAGGCACGGAGTCTGGATGGCGGAAGCCGCCCTGCATGATGGCCAATGGCGTCTCGCCAAGTGTCACCACGTCGCCCGGCTGCAGATATGGCGCTGCGTAGCTGGTGTGGGTGGATGGGTTGGGATGCGAGTACGGTGCAGTGCGGTGCAGCAGTGAGGATGGCGGTGATGAAACTTGGGAAGAAGCATGATGTGGTGAGACGTGGTGGGATGTGGTGGGACGTGTGCGTGACAAACTAGCCCCACAGGCTGATAGGTCCAACTTGACTGACTAGACTTCACAGACTTGACAGGCTTGCAAGAATGGGAGTGGGAGTAAGCGTGGAGGTGCGGGCGAGGGGGTGAGGGGCGTGTCTCACTGTCACAGCACAGTGAGTTCAGTGACTAGACTTGACTGACTTGACTGATTTGACAGGTTTGCAAGAGGGCGAGGGGTGTGTCTCACCGTTTGAGCACGAGGAGCGGGTCGTCGAGGTGGCACAGCAGGTGTGTTGGGACGGCCAGCACTGATATGCCCGGTGCTATGCTGCCGGGAGAAGAGGGGAAGGGGGGCGATTGTGACGGTGTGGAGCAGAGGAGAAGGCGCATGGAGGGAGGGAGTGGCCGGGGAAGGGAGAAGGGAAGTAAGGGTGAGAGGGCATGCAGGATCGAGGGGCATACCTGCGCCATTGAGGGGCATACCTGCGCCATTGAGGGGCATACCTGCGCCATTGAGGGGCATACCTGCGCCACTGAGGGGCGTGAGGAGCGGATGGGGGCGGGCAGGGGGGGAAGGCGAGGGGCAGAATGACGTGTTGCACCAATGGCAGGCTGCCATGTGGCCCGTACGCCGGGTAATGCACGTCCAGCCTGGCCGCCTGGTGGGTGGGAGATGAGATGGTGGGAGGGACGCGAGGAGAGGAGGGAAGGAGGGAGAGAGTGAAGGAGGGAGGGGGATGGTGGGGGAGAGAGTGAAGGAGGGAGGGGGATGGTGGGAGAGAGTGAAGGAGGGAGGGGGATGGTGGGAGAGAGTGAAGGAGGGAGGGGGATGGTGGGAGAGAGTGAAGGAGGGAGGGGGATGGTGGGAGAGAGTGAAGGAGGAAGGGGGATGGTGGGAGAGAGTGAAGGAGGAGGGGGATGGTGGGAGAGAGTGAAGGAGGGAATCAACGAGAGGAGTGATGGCGGGGTGATGGCGGAGAGGGGAGTGATGCTGTGCAGAGTGTGGGTTTGAGATACCCAAGAGACAAGCAGGAGAAGATTGAGGGAGGGACGGCGAGGGTAGAGTGGGGGAGACGGAACAGGCATGGGCAAGCTCAGATGTAAGAGGCTCAGATGGGAGATTGACTCTGCTTCCTAATCTTACACTCCTCCCTGCCATTGCTCTTCTGCTTGTACCTTGAGGTGTGACAGGGCAGCTGCGTCGCTTGAACCTGAATCTGAGTCTGCCGCCCGGATCTCAACAGTGACCTCCATGGCTGTGCCCTTGCCCGCCCGGACGATGTATGCCGGCCAGTACCCGTCCGCTCGCGGGGCAGGCTGGCCTTCCGGATGGTGCGGAGCGATCTAAAGGGGGCAGGCGGGCGGGGAGGAGTGTGAGGAGGTGATGAATAAAATCCCCTTTCTGGATTTTGAGGTTTCTGAGACATTTGAGGCGCCTCAAAAACCCCAATTGGATGAGTGAGTGTGAGGGAATCAAACCAGCAGAGTCGGAGTTGAGGGGATGAACCAAACTGAACTGAGGGGATGGGGAAAGTTGAACGACCTGAACGGGCAAGGTGAACACAACTGAGGGGGGATGGAGGGGAGTCTGGTGGTTGCAGGCGGTGCGAGGGAGTGTGTAGGAGTGTGAGGGAGAGTGAGAGGGTGCGAGGAAGGATGGAGGAGTGAGGAAGGGTGAGGTAGTGTGAGGGTGTGAGGGAGAGTTGGGCAGTGTTGGGGAGAGTATGGGAGTGTGAGGGCATGTGAGGAAGTGAGGAAGTGAGGAGGAGAGGAGGGCGAGCACTGACAGAGACGTGGGTGGAGATGCCGTGGAGGGAGTGAGAGGAGAGCAGCACTGCCACACGTGCCGTCACATGTGGGATGAATATGTCCTGCTTGCGCTTTGTGTTGTGGAAACTGGGCCAGGTATGGGGAAGAGAAGTGCGGGAGAGGGTCGGGGAAAGGGGCAGAGACGGGGGGAGGGTGGGGGAGCAGCGAGGGGGCTTAGTCCTGGCAAGCAAGCAGCACTGCTGGTAAGTGAGGGGCGAGGGGTTTCCACGCAGCGGCCATATTAGGTAAGTGCCCCCGCCACACGACGGCCTCTCTCCCCTCACTGCCCTGCACACACTCCCCTCACCACATGCCCTGCACCCACCGTGGCTGTACCCCCATCGCCCTCCCCTCACCTCATGCATCCACGCACCACTGTCCCTCGCCACCATCACGATTCAACCCCCCCGCACCGCATGACCCCCATCGCCCTCCCCGCACCTCATTCGCCCCACGAGGCGGTAGAGCGACGGGCCTCTCTCCTCCCATTGCCACCTGCCACGTGTCAACAGCAGACCCCCTGGCACATTGCCGCCCTTTACAGTCACACGTGCATGCAAGGACATACATGCGGCCACACATGGAGGGTCACACACAGGCACCCACACGCATGCACCCGCGCACATAAACACATGTTTGCACACACACACACACACGCACGCACGCACGCACGCACGCACGCACGCACGCACGCACGCACGCACGCACGCACGCGCGCGCACGTGCACGCGCACGCGCACAAGCACAGAAACCCACACACACAACAGGGGAAACGCCGATGAAGGCAGTTTTGAGAACTCTCAAAAGCGACACACGCGATGCTTCTACGAAGCCACGCCCGCCTCTACGCCCTCCACTCCCCTCGCCCTCTTCATCTCGCTCTCAACCCCCTTTCCTCATCCCATCCCCTCGCTCCCATTCCCATCCCCTCCTCATCCTATCCCCTCCTTCCTCTCCCTCCGTCACTCCCCACCTGCACGGTCAGCAGCCGAGCCTTCTCCTCAGAAAGCCACCTCTCACTTCTTTCCACGTCATACGTCCCCCCATCCTCCAATGCGGCCCCCCACACCGTCTTCCGCTCCCCCATCCCCTCCGCCGTCCCCGCCTCCGCACTCCGCCACTCCGCGGGATCGCTACACCACGCCGCGCCCGCCGCAGATGCCGCTGTGATTCCCGGACGGAGCTTTTTACTTCGGTTTGATGTGATTGTGACTGTGATTGTGACTCTGATTGTGACTGTGATTGCGACTGTGATTGCGACTGTGACTGTGTGCGCGGGATGGGCGCAACGGAAGCGCTGTGAGTCCGCTGCGGCGGGGCGACGGCGAAACTCAGTCGGCGCGCGGAGAAGAAAGGGGAAGCGCCGGTAGCGCACGAGGGCGTGGAGAGGCGAGGGCGAACGGAAGGGCGAGTGCGCGGTGAGCGAGGGCATGTCGGGATAAAGGCATGGGGGTCATGTCGCCTGGAGGCATTGCAAACGGCAGTAAATGGAGGAGGGATGGCAGACGGAGATAATAATCACCCAGAGATTTTTTCCGGGAGCCGTGCATGCGCGTGGGCGCAAGTAGGAGCTTCCGCGCAGACTGGGCCAAGGAAACTCGTGCACTATGGGCACAGCCAGAAAATCTGTGCCGGAGACGAGAACTGTAGCATCTGCGGACGCAACAGAAACTATCTTCCGAAGATCGCGTGAGCACGTGCAGTGGAGAGGTGTGCGACTGCTGCGGTGCAGAGGTTCGTGTCTGAACGGCAGCTCGTGAATTTCGGCGAGAGATTCGACGTGCGCGAATTTCGACCAATCGAGATCTTGACGGGAGTTGTACCCGTCAGAAGAAATTGAACGAGTGGAGGAAACAGAACCTTCTACACGCTTTCATAACAGACAAAAACGTGCACAATTATACATTGTACAACCTGAGTAACTTGTCCTTTCACCTGTCATTGCTGAGTTGGCAAGGAATGCTTGGTAGTTATCTGAAAGTTCACCTTGGAACGTTTTTGCAGAATTAGTTGTTCAATCAATTTAGTCTGTGCTTGGATTCTGCTAAGTCATACCCCTGCTACAGTCACATGTTCCAATTCAAACTGAAGTGCTTGAATGTAAAGCCACGGACAAGCATCACTCGTAACCAACATTACGGTACGAAGATGGTACTGCATACTACCTTAGCATGGTACTGCAACAGTAGCACGAGGATGGTCTCCTCATGGCTTCCTCATGGCTTGGTGCATCCACGCACAATGACAATTGGGGTTTGCTGATCCGCATTCCCTGCATTCACACACCCGGGCATTAGAGTGAGTCAGGCATAGTGAGTCAACTCACAATCTACAGCACGAGTTTTAATGCACCCAGAGCTTCCCTCCGGCTGCCCAGCTCTGCCCACCTGACAGGTGCGCACCATCGTCGCAGCCTCAAGAAACACTCTCTCTGCACCACACTAAACCCCTCACAACCTGTGTGAGTGCAGGCAGATCACCTCACCTGCTGGGTTGGGAAGCAGCGCTGTTGTGAGCCTCTTATGATCCACCCCTGCTGTCGCCTGCATACCATGGCGCATGGGGACATGGGGGCATGGGGGCATGGAGGCATGGGGACATGGGGCATGGGGACATGGGGCATGGGGCATGAGAATGCGGCAGATAATATGTGCACGGGGCATGGGGCATGAGATATGGCCTGGTTACTTGAATCCTCAATTATCCCTTCGATGCTCTCTACCCATGCACCACTCAGGAGGCCCTATTGTGGAGATTGGTGCTTCCTTGAGCCTATTGACAGGCACCGCCACAGCCCAGCTGCATCCCTCTTTACCCCTCGTGACCGTTCATCACCGCTCTCCACTGCTCACCACCGCTCTCCACCCATGCTAGGTGCGGCAGCACTCACAACAAGAATCTTCACTTTCTTGAGGTCGTTGGCATCCACCACCGCCAAGCCACACCCCAGCTTCATCCCTCTTCACCCTCCGTAACTGCCTATCACCGCGTCACCCCTCATCACCGCTTGTTACCGCTCACCACCCATTTAGGCACTCACAGCGAGGATCTTGACTTTCTTGAGGTCGTTGACATCCACCACCGCCAAGCCACACCCCAGCTTCGCACTCAACCCTCTCACTGTCTCGTGCACGCTCAGCTGTGAGAGAGTGGGGGAGAGGGAAGTGTGAGAGGCAGGTGACAGGGCCGGGGGGGTTGGGGGTTGGACTTGAGGTCGTTGACATCCACCACCGCCACGGCACACCCCAGCTTCGCACTCAGGCCCTTCACCGTCTCGTGCACGCTCAGCTGAATAGCGGGGAGGGGTAGCAAAAGAGGGAAAAACAGCACGCAAGGGGCCGAGGGTGATGAACTGGTCGTAAGGAGGCAGAGTGAGTGTAATGCGGCTGTATGTGAGTGTATGTGCGCCTTTTGAGGAGCCTTTAGAAGGTATGTGTATGGTATGGGGGCTATGTGCGCCTTTTGAGGAGCTTTAGAAGGTATGTGTATGGTATGGGGGCTATGTGCGCCTTTTGAGGAGCCTTTAGAAGGTATGTGTATGGTATGGGGGCTATGTGCGCCTTTTGAGGAGCCTTTAGAAGGTATGTGTATGGTATGGGGGCTATGTGCGCCTTTTGAGGAGCCTTTAGAAGGTATGTGTATGGTATGGGGGCTATGTGCGCCTTTTGAAGCGAGGTGCCTTAGAAAGGTACGTGTGTGGGGGCATATGCAAGAGAGGAGAAAGGCTCACGGTGCCAAGGGTGATGAGCTGGTCGTAGGGGGAAAGGGTGCAGGTGATATGGGTGTGAGCATGTGTGGCGTAAAGGCATCAATTGGTCGTAGGGGGGAAGGGTAGAGAGAGAGGAAGCAGCACTCACGGGGCCGAGGGTGATGAACTGGTCGTAAGGGGGAAGCGTGCAGGTGATGTCATCGATGAGCCGTGCCTGGTACCCTGCCAGCTGGTAGAACACTCCCCTCTTTCCCAACAGCAGCCTCGCCAGTATTGCCACTATCACCGCCAGTATCACGCGCACCCACCCCACCAAGTCGACAAGGACCTGTTGGGAGGGGCACGGGGGAACGGCATGGGTGGGTGCGGAAGGGATGCAAGGGTGTGGAAGGAAGGTAAGGAGGAAGAGGCGGCAGGCTAAGCGTGCAGGGAGGCCCGGGCGCAGAGAGTACGAGTGGCGGAAGCACACAGAAAAAAACCCACAGCAACACCCACATGCCCCACCCATGGCCCTAGCCCCTAACACAACCCCAACCCACCTGCATGCCACACGCGGTGGCGAGCGAGGAGGCGGGCAGGAAGCAGAGGCAGGCCAGGCGCGCAAGGAGGCCCGGAGGCACGGAGTCCGGGTGGCGGAAGCCGCCCTGCATGATGGCCAATGGCGTCTCGCCAAGTGTCACCACGTCGCCCGGCTGCAGATACGGGGCTGCGTAGCTGGTGTGGGCGGGATGAGATGGGATGGAGTCCAAGTGCAGCGCGGTGCAAGATTCTGGTGAAGTTTGGGAGGAAGTGTGGATCAAGTTGTCCGCCATCTTGATCTGCCAGTAACCCGACCGTAGGTCAAACTTTGAGAATACTATTGCACCACGCAGTTGTGATGTGTTCGGTGGGTGGTGTACTCAACAAACTGACGGAACAGGCTGATGGGTCAAAATGAGCTGACTAGACTTGGATGGGAGCGTAAGAATTAGAATGAGAGTGAGCGTGGGGGCACTAGATAGACTTCACTGGTTAGACCGACTTCACTGACTAGACAGACTTGAAAGAGGGCGAGGGGCGTGACTTACTGTCGCAGCACAAGAAGCGGGTCGTCAAGGTGGCACAGCAGGTGTGTTGGGACAGCCAGGGTTGATATGCCCGGTGCGATGCTGTCGGGGAGGAAAGAGGGGAAGGGTGTGGAGCAGAGGTGAGGTGAATGCGGGTGGAGGGGTGGGGCGGAAGAGGAGAAGGAGAAATGGGGCAGAGGGCGAGTTGCGGTGGAAAAAAACAGCGTTGAGGGGCATACCTGCGCCATTGAGGGGCATACCTGCGCCATTGAGGGGCATACCTGCGCCATTGAGGGGCATACCTGCGCCATTGAGGGGCCTACCTGCGCCATTGAGGGGCGTGAGGAGCGGATGGGGGCGGGCAGGGGGGGAAGGCGAGGGGCAGAATGACGTGTTGCACCAATGGCAGGCTGCCATGTGGCCCGTACGCCGGGTAATGCACGTCCAGCCTGGCCGCCTGGTGGGGGGGAGATGGTGGGATGGAGATGGTGGAAAGGAAAAGGTGGGAGATGCCAGGCATGGGCTGTTGATTCAAGCTCAGTTGAAAGCGGGGAAATTGAATTGGCTGACTGCTCTCGCTCTCCTCCCTGTCATCGCTCCACTGCTTGTACCTTGAGGTGTGAGAGGGCTGCATCGTCGTCAGAATCTGCCGCCCGGATCTCAACAGTGACCTCCACGGCTGTGCCCTTGCCCGCCCGGACGATGTATGCCGGCCAGTACCCGTCCGCTCGGGGGGCAGGCTGGCCTTCCGGATGGTGCGGAGCGATCTAAAGGGGGCGGGCGGGGGGCGGGCGGGGAGGAGGTCTGTTACGCATTGACACGACACCAAGTTAGAGGCGTAGCGTAAATGACACAGCAGGTAATGGTGTGTGTGTGTGTGTGTGTGTGTGAGAGAGAGAGAGAGAGAGAGTGTGTGTGTGTGTGTGTGTGTGTTTCTTTTTCTTTCTTTCGTTCTTTCTTTCTTTCTTTCTTTCTTTCTTTTTTTCTTTCTTTCTTTCTTTCCCAATTTTTCTCTGTATATTCGTTTTCAGAGCCGGGTTGTTGGTGGTTCGATTCGAGTTTGAGGCAGATTTGGGGTGTCTGGTGAAGGTCGCCTGGCTCCCCAACTGAATTGTTTCTCGAGAATTCTCGGAAATGGTGAGGATTGAAGGACCAAAATGGGCACGGGGAGCAAAACTGAGTGGAGGGAATGGAAGTCTGGTGGCTGCACTGCACGGGTGGAGGTGCGAGGGAGAGCGAGAGGTAGCGCGAGGGAGAGCGAGAGGTAGTGCGAGGGAGAGGGAGAGGTAGTGCGAGGGAGAGCGAGAGGTAGCGCGAGGGAGAGCGAGAGGTAGTGCGAGGGAGAGCGAGAGGTAGTGCGAGGGAGAGCGAGAGGTAGCGCGAGGGAGAGCGAGAGGTAGTGCGAGGGAGAGCGAGAGGTAGTGCGAGGGAGAGCGAGAGGTAGTGCGAGGGAGAGCGAGAGGTAGTGCGAGGGAGAGCGAGAGGTAGTGCGAGGGAGAGCGAGAGGTAGCGCGAGGGAGAGCGAGAGGTAGTGCGAGGGAGAGCGAGAGGTAGTGCGAGCGAGAGCGAGAGGTAGCGCGAGGGAGAGCGAGAGGTAGTGCGAGGGAGAGCGAGAGGTAGTGCGAGGGAGAGCGAGAGGTAGCGCGAGGGAGAGCGAGAGGTAGTGCGAGGGAGAGCGAGAGGTAGTGCGAGGGAGAGCGAGAGGTAGCGCGAGGGAGAGCGAGAGGTAGTGCGAGGGAGAGCGAGAGGTAGTGCGAGGGAGAGCGAGAGGTAGCGCGAGGGAGAGCGAGAGGTAGTGCGAGGGAGAGCGAGAGGTAGTGCGAGGGACTATGAAGGAGTGTGGTGTGGTGTGGGGAGGTAGCACTGACAGAGACGTGGGTGGAGATGCCGTGGAGGGAGTGGGAGGAGAGCAGCACTGCCACGCGTGCCGTCACAGTTGGCAGGAATATGTCCTGCTGCCGCCTCATGTTGTGGAAACTGGACGGGGGGGGGGGGGAAGGTGAGGGAATGGGGAGTTTTTTTAGTTGACTCGGAAGACACATGTGGCAGGAATATGTCCTGCTGCCGCCTCACGTTGTGGAAGCTGGGCCAGGGGCGGGGGGCAGGGAGGAAAGGGAAGGGGGAGACTTGTGAGACTTAACACTGCAGTGCACTGCACTGCAACCAACAACGCCCTCCCCTCACCTCATCTGCACACCCTGCTCTCCCCTACCCCCACCTCATCGCCCTCCCCTCCCTATCGCCCTCCCCTGCCCTCACCTCATGCAACAACCCACTCCTGCCCCTCACCACCATCACAATTCACCCCTCCCCTCACCTCATGACCCCCAACGCCTTCCCCACCCCATCACCCTTCGTTCTCACCTCATTCGCCCCACGAGGCGGTAGAGCGACGGGCCTCTCTCCTCCCATTGCCAGCTGCCACGTGTCAACAGCAGCCCCCCTGGCACATTGCCGCCCTGCACACACACATGCGCGTACAGACACATGCACATGCAGACACTCACATGCATGCAACCATGCACAGACACACATTGTAGACACACTCTCGACAGGAAAATTGGCGGCAATATCAAAACACGCCCTTTTCATCTCGTCCTGTTCATCTCGTCCTGTTCATCTCGCCCCTTCCTTCATTCCGCATCCCATCCCGTCCCCTCGCTCCCTCCTCATCCCATCCCCTCCTTCCTCTCCCTCGTTCCCCCCCCACCTGCACTGTCAGCAGCCGAGCCTTCTCCTCAGAAACCCACTTCTCATTGCGTGCCACGTCATACGTCCCCGCATCCTTCAATACGCTCCCCCGCGCTGCGGCTCCCTCCGTCGCCCCCTCCGCGGGATTGCTAGCCCACGCCGCGCCCGCCGCAGATGCCGCCGCGAATCCCGGACGGAGCATTCTATTTCAATGCGATCTAATTGTTTCTGTGCCTGTGTCCGGTGGGATCCACCGAGGTTGCGGCGGGATGGGCGGAGCGGAAGCGATGTGCGTCCCCCCTGGCGAAGTCGGGCGCGCGGAGAAGCAAGGGGGAGCGGTAGCTCACGGGGGTTGCGGGTAGGCGAAGGGGAATGGACGAGTGAGAGCGCGGTGAGCGAGGGTGTGTTATGAGATCAGTATACAGTTGACAGTACTGTTTGTTTGATCAGGGGGGAGGACGGATGGGCGAGTGTGATGTGGGTCTCGTGGGGTTGCGTGATTGGTGGAAAATTGACGAATGACGGGACAGCGACAAGACCACGTGAATGGAAGGGGAAGGATTGCGTGTGCAACAGGAAGTAAATAAACAAATTGTATAATATGGTTCAACTCCAAACATGACTCCATGGCCCAATGGATAAGGCGCTGGTCTACGGAACCAGAGATTCTGGGTTCGATCCCCAGTGGAGTCGACGTATTGCCTTCCATCACTCTTCCCCGCACAATCCCAACCTTGTTTTCTCTTTTTCCCACCTCTGGCATGCATGCTGTCAGCAATGCTCGCTCTGCGCCCTCTGCGCGTCGCTTCTCTCTCTCCCCGCCTTTCCCTCTTGCGTTCGTCCTGCGCGCTCGCTCATGCATCGCGGTACCCGGGGAGGGCGGAGCCCATTCCTGTTGCGCGCAGTAGGCGGACTGATGGAGCGCGCGCGGGAAGTCGCCCCATACCGCGCGCTATGGGAGCAGCGCCAATTGCGGTAGCCCTTGCAGTCCCAGACGAGAAAGAACATGAACCGTTGTATCCTGATAGAGACTCCAGGAAGGAGGCCCCTGAACCGTCAGATGCGCAACCTGCTGCTGACGCGGCGGAGCGCGAGCCCCGCCCCGGCGCGGAGCGCGCAAACCCGCGCTCGGCTCCGCAAAGAGAAAGCTCCCGCGCGCAGCAGACGGGGGGGGAAATCCCCCCTCCGCGGAGCAATGCGGAGCTGATGGCGGAAGGGGGCAGAGATGCGGGGAGCAGGGGTCGCGGAGGCGGGGGGAGGCGGAGGGCGGGCGCGAGCGTGGGGGTGGACTATGGCGGGCGGCGGACAGGCGTGGCAGTGAGCTACAGTGGCTTCGCCCCTCGACCAATCACGGTGAGGCTCACACGGCAGTCAGTCAACGAACCCCAGCCCACACTAGGCCTCATGATATGTCCGTAGCCCATTTCCGACTCACAAGTCGCCCTTCTGGCCGCCACCCGTCCTTTTCCCCATTGCGCACCCCAGGGTCACTCCTGTCATTCCACGTCTCTCCTCATCCCCCCTGCACTCTTGCATGTTCTGCCGCTCGCTCGTATCCTCTCCTCCCCATCCATCCGTCGCTCACTGTGTCCCCCACTTTCCCTTCTGCGGTCCTCCTCCCCAATCTCGCTCTCTCTGCCGCCGAACTGGGTGGGTGCGGGTCCTGCAGGTGCTGACGTCAAGAGGCCCTCAACTGGTGGCGGATCTGCTGAAGCTGGCCAAGGACGAGGTGAGAGGGGGACGAGGGGGGGAGGGGGAGAGGAGGAACGATTTTTGAGAACTCAAAAAAATCGCTCACAAGGGGGAGAGGAGAGGAGGAGCAGGTGCTGACGTCAGGAGGCCCTCAACTGGTGGCCGATCTGCTGAAGCTTGCCAAGGACGAGGTGAGGGGAGGGGGGCGGACGGGGTTTGAGAAAAGGGAGAAGAATTTCGAGATGCTGAAGCTTGCCAAGGATGACGTGAGGGGAGAGTGGGGCGGGGAGGGGATTTGAGATGTCTCAAAAAGCTGCTGAAGCTGGCACGGGATGAGGTGATGGGAGAAGATGAGGTGAGGAGGGGGGGGGGTGAGGAGCAGGCGCGAGAAGAGTGAGAGGGGGTGGGGAGGGGGAGAGACGAGGGGGTGCTGGATGCGCATGTGGGAGGGGCAACAATGGGAGATGGGGGTGGAGTTGTTGAGTCGGCAGATGAGTGTCTTGATTCTGTTGAGTTGTTGAGTGTCGGCAGATGGCGCACCTGTCCTCTCCCTTCCATTCCCCCCTCTACATCTCTCTTCCCCAGGGAGTGGACGAGTTGGTGGTTGGGCTGCCCCCCATCTCCCCCCTCCCCCCGACTCCCACCGTCTCTCCTCGTCTCCCCCGTCTCCCACCTCTTTCCCCCCACACGCCCAGGGGGCGGACGAGCTAGTGGTGGGGCTACCAGTGTCGTGGGATCGATCCGAGGGCCCACAGGCCGCCACGTGTCGGCAATTCGCGCAATCGCTAGCCAAGCCAGCTGCGGTGCAGTGAGTGGGCTTGTTGACTCACATATCGTGCTGTTCAGCTTCATTGTATGCATCCCCAAATTTGTGCTGTTCTCCCGCCTTCCACAAACTCATGCGTTGCTCTGCCATCTCTGCCTCACGTCTCTCATATGACCCACATGTGCCATTTGTCTCATGTATGCCCGTGCAAGCACAGGGGGGTGAGAGTGTTCCTGCATGACGAGTACAGCACATCTCAAGATGCTCTCGACCTCATGATCCAATCGTAAGCTGCCACGTCATCATCCCCCGTGCATGCTTTCCTAGAGTCCTGCCAAAAGGACTTGTGACAACAACTTCTCTTGCCATGCTCCGTTCACTCCTTGTCCTCGCCCCGTCTCCCCACTCTCCTCGCCCCGTCTCCCCACTCTCCTCGCCCCGTCTCCCCACTCTCCTCGCCCCGTCTCCCCACTCTCCTCGCCCCGCACCTCACATCACTGTCAGTGGTCGTGGCAGGAAGGACAGGCAAGAGATGCTCGACGCCTTTGCTGCCGCTGTCAGTGCTCCTCAGCTCCTCGAAACCATGCTTTTTCCAGCTCCTCGAAACCATGCTATTATAACTAGGGTTCAAGAGAGCATGCATGCAACCAGCAAACTATGCCTGACCGTTCTCCAATCCCCCATTTCACGCCGTTCACACTCTTCCCCGCGCTGCTCACACTCTTCCCCATTTCACGCCGTTCACACTCTTCCCCGCGCTGCTCACACTCTTCCCCATTTCATGCCGTTCACACACCTCCCCCATCCCTCCCAGGTGCTCCTGCGGTCCTACTTCGAGTCCCAAGGGGTGCACGCCACGCCAGTGCTGCCCAAAAGTAAACTCCTTCAACGTCAGCTCTGCTCCCACCAACGCTTTCCTGATCCTAATGCCACTGCACAAGAATCCTCTGCTGAGTCCGCATCCCTGGGAACACCTGACTCCTCTTCTGCTGTTGGAGCCTCTACAACAGCTGCAGGCTCTGCTGCTGCAGATGTGACTGTGTCTGCAATGCCAGCAGCAGAGCAAGACCGCCATACAGTCGCACCACACCGAGTCACGTTGAGAAACAAGGGAGTTGCACGGAGCAGCAAGGCTTCATCGGTTGACAGTGTGCATGAAGCTGTGGATCCAAGTGCTCGGAGCAGAGACAATGGAGAGAGGAGGAAGAGGCCTGTTGCTAGTAGTAGCCCTGTTGCCACCAGGCAGGTTGTGAAGAGTAGAGATGACTACGATGATGATGAGGATGATGATGACAGTCTGTTTGATGGTGACTGGGAGGCAGCTTTCAAGCTCAAGTAATACCTGTCCGTCCAGTGCTCTCCTCATTCCAATCTTCATTTGGTTTCATGAGGCAGGCGTTCACAGCAGCAAGAATCTGAGCATGGGCCATGAAAACGACTGGCTGGCCTGTACAGTAGCAGAGCAGTCCGAACAGTTCATTGCGCAAGACAAGGTTCTCTGGGATGGAATGGCTTCCACCTTACAAATGAATAAAATGGCATTCAGGTTTGCCCACAACGTACCACCTATGCACCTAACTACACCTACCGCCTCAAAAGAGCATATGGTGAGGCAGGCAAGCAAAGCAGCTTACGGTATTTTTCTTTCGCATCGGCTGCCAGTATATGGTGGTAACCACCCTCGGTCCTCACTCAGTTCACAGGGGGAAGCGTGTCCATGGGGGGAAGGCCCATTCCTCCCACACCTCCGCCCATGCCCCCCACTACCCCCATGGGTCCCCCCATCTGCCCCGGCCGCTGTGCACCATGCATTGGAGAAGAGGTCCCATGGAGTGGTGACGGCGACGACGAGTGCAGCACCCCCGGCCCCCCATGCACGGGATTTCCCCCCCCGCCATGCAGCGCCTGGGGGGGCCCAGGGGGAGCCCCTCCCACTCCCCCGCCCCCTCCGCCTCCACCCTGGTGCAGCGGCGGGCCGACGTTGATGAGGAGCTGCGCGAGCCATCGGCGTGTGGTGACGTCGTCGCGCAGGCACGCCGAGAAGGTGGCGTCTCGGAGCAGGTCGGGCAGGCAGGTGCGCAGGGCCTCGCCCGCGCGGGGGTTGTCGGAGAGACGCAGGTAGCAGCGGATGATGTGCTTTAGGAGACGGACGGATGGGTGCTCTGCCAGTAATTGTACCATGTTGCCTAGCACGGCGCTCACCTGGCGGGAGGGGAAAGGAACAAGAAGGGAAACAAAAGAAGGAGAGAGGTGAAGGGAATGGACGTTGACAGAGGATGATGTGCTGCTGTGCTGCTGTTGGCGAGAGGCCAAGTAAAGGGCGCGCTGCAGCTGTTTCAAGGTTGAAATCACTCACTTCACTATCTCGGAGCAGAATCATCCGCACAATGAACGCATGCACTACGTCCCCCTGTGCTACCTCCCTTCACCACAATCCACGACCCGGTCACTCACAGCGAAGAACCGCTCAGCAGTGGCGCAGATGTAAGCGAGAGCAGGATCTTTCGCACTATGAACGTGGCCACCGTCTCGAACCCTCCCCATGCCCCCATGACCTTCCACCACACAGAACTGCTCTGCACCGCACCACACATGCCCGGCAGCACTCACAGCGAAGAACCTCTCAGCAGTGGCGCAGATGTAAGCCAGCCCCACGTCGTCGAGCAGGATCTTCTGCACTATGAAGGTGGCCACTGTCTTTGAGAGCTCCGACCCCATCTCCATGGTGCGCAGACACAGAGGGATGATCTCCGTTGAGAGGAGGAAGTTGACCACGTCTGTATCGTCCACCTGTGGTGGGTGGTGATGGTGGGTGGGGGAGCAAGCGGGAGAGCAACAAGGGGCAGCAACGGTTCTGTTGGAGAGCTCCGACCATCCCTTTCCATGGTTCGCAGGCACAGGGGGATGATCTCCGTTGACAGCAGGAAGTTGACGACGTCTGTGTCGTCCACCTAAGTTGGGGTTGAGGGGAGGAGGGACGAGAGGGATACGGGGCAGCATAATCTCACTTGGAGAGTTTCGAGGCCCATGGACTTATTGATCCCCATGGATTGCCGTAGAGAGCAAAAACTTCACCACGTCTGTGTCGTCCACCTGAAGTGGGGAGGCATGCCATGCATCAGCTGGCTGGTTTGCTGTTGTTGACTTGGAAGTGACCTTGACCTGTTGATACCCATTGACTGACCTAGACTTTTGTTAATTGGTCGTGACTTGCGTTGACTGAACTTGACTTGCGATGACTGAATCTGACTTGCGTTGACTGACCTTGACTAGCGCGCCAATGACGCCCAGGGACGTGAGGCGCAGGTACTCAAAGGGGCGCGTCTTGCTGACCGTGTTCAGGAAAGGGTACAGGTACAGCGGTATGTGCGCTGATGGGGGGCGAGCGGGGTGGGGGTGGGAGCAGAGGGTAGGAGGGGACACGCCAAGTGCATTGATGAAGGGGAGAATTGTGGCGGAACAAAGTGCAGAGAAGAGCACAGGGACAGTAGACGGGGTTCATGCCATGGAACAGAAACACAGTGACAAACGAGCAGAAAATACAGTGGTTTAGAAGAGGAAGGGGAGTGGGGGGGATGGATACCCAGGGTAACAAGTAAGGAGGGAGCGAGAGGCTTGCCATTAAGATGAGCACACGCAACCCGGTAATGGGTGAAAGAGAGAGGGGGTACCGTTGAGGAAGAGCACGCGCGTCTCAGGGTGCGAGGCGACGCACTGCAGCACGGCGAGCGCGTTGCACGCGCGGTTGGATGCCCCCGCTGTCAGCGTGGGCGGTGATAGCATGGGGTATATCGCCACCACCTCCTGTTGGCCGCACACATGGCATATCATAGGACATGATATAGATAACTATCATGTGATGTGCGTAAGGGTATGATTCAGGCGCCACAACAGTGGGCAGCGAGAGCATGGAATAGATGAGCATGGGACCGCGGGTAAACCGTAAGGGGCTTGAGAAGATGAGTGGGGGTTGTGATTGTGTCAGGAGATAACGTGCCTGTAGAAGCGTTGTGATTGTACCGCAGCTGTGCCACAGAAGCAACGCGAGGTCGGGATACGCCTCCCGTCTCTGCCAAACAAGAGCACGCAATCATAAAAAGTACAAGGGCACGTTAGAACACGGGAAATTCTGAGGCCTTACTAATCGCACGGTGACGCATTTAGAACGCGGCGCTTATCGTCTCTCAACACAGAAAAGCTCCAATCGAACGCTCTCTGCTATCCTACTAAGTGTCTCACTTTGCTAAGATCCAGAAGCGCGTTCTCCCGCTGCTCGGGAATGCTAAGCTCCAGCACCAGCTGCTCCGGGGTAGCCATGGCCGAGCCTCCGCGACTCACGGCGCAGCGAAGCTCGAAAACCTAGTAATCAGTCCCCTCAGGGCCTCGAAGCGAGCAGTGAGAGAGCGCGAGAGCCTAGAGTTCTCTAGATACAGGTATAACCCAGTATAGGTTTAGATATTGGTCTCTACGTATAGTCCTAGTAACTGATTTCAGAAGATCCTGAAACACCAGGTTCAGAAGACGGTGTATGAGCAGCGAGAAGCTGCACGTAGTAAGGAAGGACAGGAAAGTCACGGAGCTTCGAAAGTAAAGATGTATGAACGAATGAAGCTAAGGGACCAGCGCAGCGAGCGGGTGTAATCGAAGCGTCCGTGGCTGCTCTTTATCGTAACGAGACTGCCTGAGGAGACAGCGCGCGCGACTGTCATAGACTCTGCTTGACAAGGTCGAATCGCGGTTAAAACACTAAACACGACAATTCATGGATCCGATAGCGGCGGACTTTTGAATGATCGAAAATCCCGGAGCGATTTTCCCTTTCCCAAACACGCCGTCATTCTAGGCTAACCTTGGGCTGCCTATCATTCCCTCCTGTCCGCCAAGCATGGGACCTTTCCTGGCCTAAAATCTTCGCTCGGCGAAAGAGTGCGTGAGGCTCTGGGAACTGGTGTTGCTGTCAGACCTAGAGAATGCCTGATGCGAATCCCCAACCCGTATCTTCTTATAACGAATACAACTGCACATGCTCAGCTACACTATCTTTTATTTCCAATCGTACATGCCTGGATTATTCAGGCATGCATGTTTCTATACATGCTGTACAAACTAAAACGGAATCACTCCTCATCACTGTCATCATATGCTAGGCCAAGGAGACCAGCTCCTTGAGGTTCCGCTGAAGTTGGTTTCGCTTCATGGTCTGTCGATGTGGCTTGCTTGGCTTCACATGATGATGGAGAGCTCTTTGCATCCTCTTGACTTGATAGAGTAGAGGCTATGGCTGAAGCACCCAAGCTGAACACTTTGACAGCACCATTT
The DNA here is from genome assembly GCA_947470075.1 of Closterium sp. Yama58-4. Classification (NCBI taxonomy): domain Eukaryota; kingdom Viridiplantae; phylum Streptophyta; class Zygnematophyceae; order Desmidiales; family Closteriaceae; genus Closterium; species Closterium sp. Yama58-4. The sequence continues at coordinate 382,617 of CANIUD010000755.1, read as the reverse complement.
GATGCTTTCTCGTGTCGTGTCGATGCTTCCGTTCCTTGGCTTGAGTCAAGCCGAGCCCGTTTCGGTTTCACTTCAACGATTGCTTTAAGGAGTGTCTTTTGCCTGTCATGTAAAAAAGAAAAGAAAAGAAAAGAAACAGTAAAATAAACATCAGGGAAAGATAACTGAAGCGAGGGCAGATCATAAAAGCACATTCAACAATGTAAGCGAGCATAGACTGGAAAGCATTGTTTGTAACATGTTACCACATCCAATGTACCATGCCACCACACCTGTTGGGGAGAGATGCTTTAGGCGGTGCTGCGGGGGAGCCTGCAGGACTGGCCAACGCTGGTGGCTGTGGGCTGTCGCTCTTGGATGCTGCTGCGTGCATGGGCCAACACAGCAAGATGGGTCAAAACTATCAGGATAAAGAGCTTGGGCGTCCATGAGTGCAGACACGCATGTGTGGAACGGTGATGAGGATGAAGGTTGGAAGGGAGGAGGAGAGGGGAGGAAGGGATGGGGGGAAGGAGGGGGGGGGGGAGGAGGAGGAGGAGGAGGAGGAGGAAGAGGAGGAAGCAACCCATGAACCAAGCGAAGCATAGGAGCCCAGTAAGGCTGGTTACCACCACACGCTAAAACATGACATGCAACATAGCAGAACGGTGGCAGGAACGACAAGGAGGAATGGCACACGCAAAGCACGCACAACAGTAGAAGAACCAGCATAAGGGGGAAAAGACAGGTACGATTGAACGGCAGGTTACAGAGAAAGAGAGACAGGGTGGTGGAGAAAGGAAGAAAGGGCAGATAATGGCAGGGAAGGGGCGTATCTTAAGAGCAGCGAAGGCCCTCTTCTCTGAGTGCTGCCTTAGCTTCTCCGTCTCCTCCTCTGCGCGGATGTGCTCCCGCAGGTAGTTCAGGTCGTCATGGTCCAGCGCTGCTTGCACGGCGGGTTCGAAGAGGCAGCACAGCACGGGGAAGCGGGTTGTGAAGGAAAACGTTTGGTGGATGCGTGGCGGATGAGCGACAGATGCTTAGTTGAGGCCATTGAGGAACACTTGGAGTTCGGTTCGGTCCCTGCACTGCACGGCTCAATGCTGGCTGGCTTCAGTGTGGGGAAAAAATGGAGGAGGGAGCATCTGATACGTTGAGTCTGATGCCACGAATGATCCAACAGTGAGGTCCCTCGCGCGTCTAACTCGCAGGTACTAAAAGGTACTCTCAGGCACTCTAAGGCCCTCACGGGGACTCTCAGCCTGCACCAGGTCTCACCTCCGCGGCCGTGCAGGTACCCGATGGGTCGCGCCTCCTCCTTCATGAGCGCCATGAGCCGCTTGTACGCCGCCGCGTCGCGGTCCTCCGCGCCCTGCTCCGCCACCGTCACGCGCCCGAACCGACCCACTGCGGAAATCGCGGCCACGACACACACGGGTGGGGAAGACGATTCTTAAGACTTCACAAAAAGCAGTCCTCCGCACCCTGCTCCGCCGTCACGCGCCCGAACCGACCCACTGCGGGGGGGGGGAGGGGGGAAGAAAAGGAATCGCAGCGACAAACCACACGGGTGAGGAAGCAGGGAGCGACACGAGAGATTTGGAATGGTTTGGATTTGCAGGGGAGCCTTAGGGTAGAGACACGACAGGCTGAAAGGAGGGAACGACGTGACGTGTTGGCAGGGACTAACGGATTGCCGAAGGCTAACAGGATGAATGCAGGGGAAGTCAGTTCATATAGAGAGTGGTACATGACGGAAGGACCTTTTACGAGCGGAAGGTTGGTCGAATCGTTGTCCTCTCGCTTCCCCATGGCTGACGGATTCAACGACAAGACGACGAGATGAGAAAGCGAGTACCAAGCTGACCGGCGAGCGAGCGAGCGACAAGGAAGGAGGCAGCGCGGGAAAATAGGAGTGTGCTGGTTGATGGTGGAGCGAGGGACGCAGGAGTAAGGGAAAATATGTCAATGGTAACTTACATGGGGAACTATAACCTGTATGGTAACGATTTCAACGCGTTTGGTAACTCGCTTAACGCGTTTGGTAAGTCGCTTAACACGTTTGGTAACTCGCTTAACGCATTTGGTAACTCTACACTAGCAGCCCATCACGCGAATGGTAACTACATGAAATTTATTCGTCAATTTATTCTGACGCGAGCGGGAATTTCATGTAGTTACCATTCGCGTGATGGGCTGCTAGTGTAGAGTTACCAAATGCGTTAAGCGAGTTACCAAACGTGTTGAGCGACTTTGTTATGAGTTGTGAAAGAAGAGAGTGCGCAGAACTCAATAATGCGGAAGTGATTACAACGTCTGCATGAACAACGAGGCCTAGGCACAATATAGCAAGTCCTAGCTAGGCCGAGGTCGCGGGGTCGCGAGATGGTTGGGTGCAGGTTCGGGGTTGGAAAACCCGAAGGCGACGCGGTGGTGGCTCGGAAGGCGAGGTCGGCGGACCGAGCCTGGTTTTCCGAAAGTCGGGGTTGTACGCGTACGGAGTGACCCAGTAAGGAATCCGAAAAATTCCTTACACTACCCCCCCCTTTAAGAAAGGTGGTGAATATCCGAGACACCTCGGCGGGCCAGGTAAGCATCCACAACCGGATGTCCCAGTAGCGAGTCCGCGTTGACGTACGTGTCGTCCTCGCTCGTGCGTTCTTTCCAGCAAAGCAGGAACTTGACCGAACGGGCGGCGGCGGTCACCTCCACACGATGGTTGAGAATCTTCCAAGGTTCCAGCGTGGGCTCTGCCACGGGGCGTGTGGTCGGCGCGAGGGATGGCCGAGCAACAGCTGGCGACTGCGGCTGTTCGTAATGACGCAGTAGGCTGACGTGGAATGCGTCATGGATTTTCCAGTCATCGGGTAGCAGCAGCTTCGCGGTGACAGGTGTCACCATCTGGATGATACGAAAGGGTCCCACGTATCGGGGCCGTAATTTCGCGGGCTGCGGCAGCCGGAGATTTTTGGTGTCGAGTAGCACAACCTGCCCTGCGCGGAAGGGTAAATTCCGTCGATGCTTGTCCGCCTGGTGGCTGGCTGTGGTATTAGCCCGTCGAATAAAATCAGCTGCTTTCGTGCGGGCGGTCTGCAGCTCCGTGACAAATTGTTGTGATCGTGGTACCGGGTTGTCCACAGTCGTTGAAGAGGGTACCACGGGGTCTATCCCGTAATTTAGGAAGAACGGTGACTGTCGAGTCGTGGCCGAAGGGGCGTTGTTGTACGCAAATTCCAGCATCGGCAGCGAATCCTCCCACTTGCGGATGTCGGGGCAGTTGGTGCGAATCAGTTGCTCCATGGTCTGATTTGTCCGTTCCGTCTGTCCGTCGGTTTGCGGGTGGTATGACGACGAAAACTGCAGGCGGGTACCGTACTGTGCCCACGTCTCCTGCCAGAACTTCGACGTGAACTTCGGATCACGATCGCTGATGATCGCCGAAGGTAACCCGTGTAAGCGTACGACGGTGGAGATGAACAGTTTAGCTGTATCTTCGGCTGTGATCGTCGTGCGGCATGGGGCGAAATGCGCCATTTTCGTTAGGCGATCGACGACGACCATTACCGAGTCGTTGCCACTCGCGCCAGCTGGTAGCCCCGTGACGAAATCCATCGTCACCTGTTGCCACGGTCGTTCGGGTGGCTCGAGGGGTTGCAGTAGTCCGGCTGGCCTTTGTCGCGACGACTTCATTGCTTGGCAGGTCGGGCAGGTTGACACGTAGCGCTGCACATCGGTTAACATGTCCGGCCAGTAATAATTCCGCTGCAGCAGCTTCAGTGTTTTGTCGGTGCCGAAGTGCCCGGAAAGGTTGGAGTCGTGAACCTCCTGCGTCAGCAGCTCCCGTAAAGGCTGGTATGCTGGTACCCAAATCCGGTTAGTACCGGCTTTTAGGTAGTACTTGCCGTACGGTGCAGCAGCCTGTTGTTGCGGGTTCCGAAAAAACCTGTCGATCTTGTAGCCGTGGGTGAATAGTCCCGTCAGCATCGGGTTGGTGTGGGCGATTAGCACCGCCGCGTTTTGCATGGATGGTCGGGTGAGGGCGTCGGCGATGTTGTTGGCGCCCTTTTTGTACGTGATGTTGTACCGAAAGTTGGACTCAAGAAAGTCCAGCCACCGGATTTGTCGCGGGTTGAGTGTCGGTTGCGTGCGCATGTACTGTAGCGATTTGTGGTCGGTTCGAATAGTCACGTCGGCTCCCGTGAGGTAGCAGCGCCAGACGCGGAATGCATGGACGATGGCCAGCATCTCCTTGTCGTGGACTGGGTAGTTGCGCTCGGGTGGGTGCATCTTGCGTGATTCGTAGGCGATGGGTTGCAGCCCTTTGCCGAAGTCCTGTAGCAGGACGGCGCCGACGGCGAAATCGCTGGCGTCCGTGACGACTTCGAACGGTCGAGATGGGTCGGCGAGGCGGAGTACAGGGGGTGACTTCAAAATGTTTTGGAGGGTGTCGAAGGCGGACTGCTCCCTCTCCCCCCACCGAAAATCACTGTCGTGGTGCAGCAGGTCGGTCAGCGGCTTGGTTATCCCTTCCATGTTAGGTACAAAACGACGAACGTAGTTAACAAATCCCAAAAAACTTTGCAACTCAGGGATATTAGTAGGCGGCTTCCACTTAGCGATGGCGTCCACCTTACGCGGGTCGATTTTAATCCCTTCGCCAGAAACCACGTGCCCCAAAAACTCTAATTCCGGCTTTAGGAACTCGCACTTAGACCCCTTCGTAATGAGCCGATGCCCCTGTAAACGCCGGAACACCTCCTCTAAATCCCGCAGATGGTCCTCTTTTGTCGCGCTGTACACCAGAATGTCGTCCAAGTACACGATGACTTTTTTGTCCAGCATGTCCCGAAAAATCCCGTTCATGGTGAGCTGGAACGTCGAGGGCGCGTTTGTCAGACCGAACGGCATCACTGTGAACTCATAACTGCCGTAACGTGTGCGAAAAGCGGTCTTCGGGCAGTCGTCGGCGAACACGCGAATTTGGTGGTAGCCTCCTCGCAAGTCGATCTTCGAAAAATACCGAGCTCCGCGAAGTTGATCCAGCAGATCGTCAGTTCGCGGGATCGGGTAACGCGATTTTATCGTGACCCGATTCAGCGCCCGATAATCAATACACATTCTTAGGCCCCCGTCCTTCTTCGGCGTGAACAGTATCGGCGCTGCATACGGCGACGTGCTTGGCCGGATGAAGCCCTTGGCGAGTAGATAATCCAGCTGTGCCCGCAACTCGGCGAGCTCTGGTTGGCTGAGCCGCCACTGTGACCGTACAGTAGGTTGCGCTCCCGGCTCCAGCTGGATCCGATGATCCTCAGGTCGTTGGGGGGGCAAGCCATCCGGGAGGTCATCCGCGAAAATTTCGGGATACTTCCGAATGATGCTCGCCAATTCCTCGGGGACTGCTGCGCAGAGGGTGTCGATGTCCGCGATTTTCTCGGAAGCTGCCACCTCGTACAGGTGCACCAAGAAGGTCTGAGCTCCGCTGTTCATCGCACGCTGCATGTTGACCGCGTTGACACGTGTCGTCACCGGCTCCGGCTCCGTCCATTTCGGAAGCGTCGTCTTCCCTCCGTATCCTCGCACGACGCACGCCCCAGTCGTCCAGTCGATCGTCGGATTGAATCGCTGTAGCCAATCCCTCCCCAGCAGCACATCGCAGCCGTCCAATGTCGTCGCCAACATTTTCATGCCAAACCCGAAATTGTCGCCGCACTTTATCCGAATTTGTCGCGCCTCATCTCGGATGGCCAGCGGTGTCCCATCCACCAGCCTTGCATCGATCTCCGGCAGACACCTGGTCAGCTTCACCCCTATTTTTTTGGCCGTTGCCAGGTTGACGAGACTGTGGCTCGCCCCACCGTCAACGAATATTTTTATTTTATAACCGTTAACCCTCCCCACCACCAGCACAGGGTAGTCCACGTGTTCACCCACGTTATTCGTCCGGTTCTGGTCGATAGCTCTGATCGGTACCACGACCCGGTGTGGATGGTGATTGTCGGGCGACAGGGTCTCGTCAGTAGGTGGCCCTTCTGCTACTGACTCACATCTTTTCCCGACCCTTCTCCGTCGTTCTTCTTCCCCTGCTTAAGCTTCGGGCAGTCTTTCTTCAGGTGACCCAGCTGGTTGCATTGAAAGCACGGCCCAAGGGCTCGGCTCGGTGCATCCACGCTGTTGATCGTGGGCTGCTGCGGCGGTCCACGAAATCGAGGGCCCTCCCGGGAGCTCGATCTCGCCCACTGCATCAGCGCATCCGTTGACTCGGCTTCCCGGACGGCGTCGTTGAAGCTGCGTGGCCGGGTTCGTCGGACCTCGTATTGTATCTCGTATTTCAGGCCCGCCACGTAGCGATCCAACCGCTCTGCATCGCTCATGTCGTCCACTTGGTCCGCCAAGTTGCAGAATTTGCTGGTGTAGTCTTGGACCGACGCCAGCTGCTTCCAGGTACGCAGCTGCATGCGAGCAGAATCCGAGGCGGATATGTGCTCGAATCTGGTTCGCAAGGCGGCGCCCCACTCCTTCCATGTGCGTATCGTGGCCGTCCCGAAAATTGATGTTGCCTGATGCGTGACAGGTGTCGAAGTCCCGTCGTTCGCACGTGCTATTCCTGCCGAAGTCCCTTCGTGCTGCAGCGTTCGCCTCCACCACTCCAGCGCAGGCCCTCGCAACAGTGAAACTGCGAAATTAATGCGGGTGGCATCGTCATAAATCATGGCAGCATTAAAAAACACCTCCACGCCGAACAACCATGCAGAAACAGTGACGAACTTGTCACTTGGGTTAAACGGGGGCGGGTTTGTCGGCTTGATTTTGACGAAAGCCGTTGTTGCCATCGGAGCCGTTGGCATCGCTGCTGGCGTCGCCGTCGTTGTCGCTGCTGCATGTGTCGGTGCTGCACGCGACTGTTGCTGCTGCGCCTGCCTCGCTTCATCCGCACTTATATCGCCTTCCAGGTCGTTCCAGAGCCGCTCATCTGGTGCAGTGCTGCTACTTGCGTCGTCCACGACAGGCGACTCCTGGCGCGCTTCACCACGCGCCTGGTGTAGTTCGGCGTTTTCCTTCTGGAGACGCTCCATTTCTGCAGACATGGTCCGCATGGTGGCCTGCATCTCCCGGAACTGTTGCATGAACTCGTTGAACTCCGCCTGGTCCATGTGTCGCAGGCTTCGTCTAACGGGCAGGGGGTGGTTCGCGATTTTTCTGACTTCGGTGAAGGCGTTAATGCTATCGTAGTCGGAGGGCCGACCGCTTAACAGCCCACCAAGTCTATCGCTCCCCTTCTACAAACTACCCCGGAAACGCGAGGGTAACCTAGGACTTTAGGCTCTGATACCAAGTGTTATGAGTTGTGAAAGAAGAGAGTGCGCAGAACTCAATAATGCGGAAGTGATTACAACGTCTGCATGAACAACGAGGCCTAGGCACAATATAGCAAGTCCTAGCTAGGCCGAGGTCGCGGGGTCGCGAGATGGTTGGGTGCAGGTTCGGGGTTGGAAAACCCGAAGGCGACGCGGTGGTGGCTCGGAAGGCGAGGTCGGCGGACCGAGCCTGGTTTTCCGAAAGTCGGGGTTGTACGCGTACGGAATGACCCAGTAAGGAATCCAAAAAATTCCTTACAGACTTACCAAACGCGTTAAGCGAGTTACCAAACGCGTTGAAATCGTTACCGTACGCGTTATAGTTCCCCATGTAAGTTACCATTGACATATTTTCCCGTCGAAGAAACGCAAACGTGCGGGGAAGAAACGAAAGATGGATGGGACAAGAGTGATGGGTACTGCTGCGGCTTGATAATTGGTGTGCTTGGTTATGGTTGCTGTACAGGTGCACTACTAACGGGACATAACGGATACACCCATTGAGTTGAATGGTGCAAGCAAACCCGGAATGCCAACCTTTGCTGGTTTCAGCTGGGTGCAAATAGCTGTCAAGGAGTACCTGTAAAATAAAAATATTGGCCCTTGTTCATGACCCATTATTCTTCCAGTTTGTTACAACCAGGCAGCGACCTTTTCAGTGCCAAAACGGTACGAATTATACAAGAAACAAGGAAGCACCACACTTGTCCTTTCATAGGAGTCAGGCACAAGGATACGGCATCCTGCTGTTGTGCCATTCATGTATCAAGCACCTGACAGCCCAGCACTGCATTTGTTAGCACCAGCTCCGTCCCCTTGTCCCCTCCCCCTGGCCCAGGTACCACCTTCACCGGTATTACCTCCTCCACGTCCCCCTCCTCCTCGTCCTCCTCTTCCTCCTCCCCATCACTCCTTCCACTCCTCTCCTCATCAATCCTTCCCACCCCTTCAAACAACACGTCTCCACTCTCCGCCTCTTCCCCCTCCTCCCTCTTCCACACATCCCCCATACACTTGTGCCTTCCCCCCCTTCACCAGTCACCACCCCTTCCTCTCCCCTCCCCTTCGCCCTCCCCTCTCTCGCCCGCCTCCTCCTCTGCCGCTCCAGCGACCTCAGCAGGGGCGGCAGAGGGGCCATCACTAGTGACCTATCCGGCAGAACAAGACAAATGTGGTCCAGGAAGCAGACAAGCTGTGCCGCCCACGGCTTGTGGGACATGGCTGGCAGCCGAACCTTGCCAACCCACGTCCAGGCGTGTACGTGTGGGTCCCAGGCCTTCAACTTGTGATCGTCCCCAAAGTCAACTATAAACATGTGGCCCTGCACTGATGCTGTTGGCCCCTGCCATCCCTGGTGATGGGGAGGGGTGGAGAGGGGTGGGGAGAGGGGAGCAGAGGGGAATAGTTACGCGACCACAGTAGGCAAAGTCGATAATATGCATGTGCCCCTACACTGCTGCCGTTGGCCCCTGCCATCCCTGCAGGGTGGGAGGCAGGAAGAGAGGTGCGGTGATTGCTGCTCCACGCCCTCTCCACGCCAATGCACGTAACTGGCATGCATGCCACAAGTAGCACTCCCTCAGTCCCACCCAGGCAGTAGCACAAGTAAAAAACAGCATCCACCGCTCGCTGCCCAATGCCAATGCCTGGCGAGTTAAACGTCATGCCTCCTTTCCACTCTATGCCCCAGGGTTGCCCTATGAACATATCGCTCCACCACACACCACCACGCTCCACCCAAGCGCATGCCTCACCTGCACCATAGCGGGCGGCAATTCGGTGACGGTGTTGTTGCGCGGGTTAAAAGCAACGCCCAGGCGTTGCCCCCAGCCGATGTTCTTCGCCACGAGACACCCCCCCACCACTGTCTGGTACCCCGGCAGTGTCATCAGCTCCGCTCGTGCTGATGCCGCTGCTGTTCCCACCTGCAGGGAGTGGGAGGGGGAAGGTTGTTTTTGAGAGGTCTGACAATCACCCTGCTTCGCCACCAGACACCCCCCCACCACCGCCTGGTACCCCGGCAGTGTCATCACCCCTGCTCGTGCTGATGCCGCTGCTGTTCCCACCTGAAAGGAGTGGGAAAGATTGTGTCGTGTTCGCGGGAGGGCAGGTTGTTTGAGAGGTCCGACAATCACCCTGCTTCACCAGAGGCACCCCCCCACCACCGCCTGGTACCCCGGCAGTATCATCAGCTCTGCTCGTGCTGATGCCGCTGCTGTGCCCACCTGCAGGCGCAGGGGAATGAGAGGGGACGCGCAAGAGACAAAAATATGGCATTGACCCATAGAGAGCATCACGACAGCCGCACCTGCATCCACCGCTCCCCACCTCCGTCCACCACACCTCACCTGCGTCCACCGCTCCTCCCCGCTCCTCACCTGCCACCAGCGGTCTTCATCCACGTCGTATGCCTCCACGGACCCCACGAGCGCGAGGCTGTTGGACGTGCCGATGCCGCCCGCCACGTACAGCCGCCCGTCCACCACCCCAAACATGCAGAACCACCGCCCCGTGCCCATCGCTGCCGCCCTCTTCCACTCGTTCCTGCGCACGTGGCATGCAGGCAGGTGGGTGTGGTAAGGTGCACAATACAAGGAAGAGTGGAACGTGAATTGCGGTAAAACAAGGGTGTGGGCTCCAAGCAGTGCTTTGAGTGGGACTGTGTGAGAGAACGAGTGTTCGTGTGAGGGTGAGCATGTGCATAAATGTGTGCGTGTGTGTGACTAAGAGCAAGAGACCCCTTCTTTTCCACCACAATCAAGCCCCTTAATGAGCGAGTTGAGCCAAGCATACCAGGGAGCGAAGCATACCGGGCGGGGTGGTAGATGAAGACCCCAGAGGCGGAGTCGAGCGGATCATCTCTCTCCACCACGCCCGCCACCAGCAGGCGCCCCTTCACTGCCGCGAACTGCAGAGTGAGCACGGAGCGCTGCTGCGCGCCTGGGATGGGCGGCAGCGTGTGCCACGTGGTGCTGCTGGGATCGAACGCCACACACGCGTTGTGACCCTGCAGGGTGTGGAAAAAGGCGTGGCATGGGCGCGTGGATGGGTAGGGTCATGTGGCTGCTGTTGGGATCAAAAGCCACATACGTGTTGCACTGGCTCGTGCATCGGTAGTACTAGGTGCCAATAACTTGGTATTAGGAACCAAGCCTTGCATCGGATCACATGCCCTCTACACGATAAATGATTGCCCTGGGCTCACCTGCCAATCACTGATCGACGCATACAGCCAAGGCTCGGTAAGCCCGAGTCTCTTCCGAGCCTGGAAGTAGAGGCTGGACCCGAGGCTGTCGTGCCAGCGTCGGCAGACGGCTTTAAGAACCTGCAGGTTGCTCCGAGGCACGCGGAGAAGAATGGCCCACGCCAAGTCGTCCGGGAGGCCCGGCAGGAACGGCGGTTGATCCTCGCCGTTGATCGCTGCATCCGCGGCTCTCATTTCCCGAGCCTCCTTTTCAGCTTCGGAAGCGCAGTCTGTTCTTCCGTCCCCTGTCCCACCTGCCTCCGCCCTTTTCCCTGCCCCTACTGTCTCGCTTGTCATCCCAGCCTGCCCTCTCTCCCCTGTCACTCGGTCAGTACCGTCTACAGTGCTCACAGCACCCATGCTGTCTGCTGCTGCACTGACAGCACAACGCGAGTGACCACCATCCGCTCCTGCCGCTGCTGTTGCTTCCGTCGCGGAGAGCGAGTGCGGGTCGTTCCCCCGCGCCGCCGGAAATTCATCCGACGCGGCCTCGCCTGCCCTTGCAGCGCCTGCGGAGACGCCGCCTAATGCTCCCGCCTCGTCTTCCCCGCCGTCTGAAGCACCACTGTGGCCGGCCGCGGCACTGGGAGCGCCCGCATCACCTTCCGAAGCTCCCGCACCAAAGCTGCCCTGAAAGGAAGTCATTGCGAAAGAGCTGTCCGCAGGTCTTCGCAGATTACCAACCCTAGTACCGCTAATGGGGACACAAAATACGTGTTTCTCAAAATACTGGACAGCACATCTTGCGCGGAAACGAAATTCCGCGTGAATGTGGCGGTTACAGGGGTGGGCTGCTCCGCAGAACGCTGGGGTGGGGTGGGAAACGGTGAGAAGCGTAGCGCAGAAGATACTCCCCACCCCAGAAAAGAGATTCATTGGGAATGTTGTTGCCGTTTCACGAAAGTGTTACAGCGGCTCACGATGAGTTTGTTCACGAAACCCCTGGTGCCAGTTTGAAGAGCTTCACTTATGTTTTCTTTGTACTGTATATTTTCTACATTGTACTCTTTTACTCGCTTATCATTTCTCTTACAGAAAATCAAGCACCTTCATTCGCGCCTCGAGATTGCCGCCGATTTTCGCCCAGGTTGTCAGAGATGGTGTCTCTCTGACACCAGCCTTCCCATCCCACCCTCAGCCGACATTTCAAGCTGAACTCTTCTTCCTGAATCATGGCCATCACCTTCTTTCACACACACAGCTGAGCTCTGTTCCTTCCACTTACCAAACTCTCTAGCTTACTCTCGTTGTCGGCATACCTTTCAGTAGTCCGCCTGTAGCTTTTAGAGATTAATGTGCCTGGAGCGACGCGATAACACAGGCTTGTCAGTAGGAAATACCTTATTCATAATATGAAGAGTACGGAGTCGCGACTCGTCTGATCCATTTTTAGGATACAGATTCCAGAACTACGATGGAGTGTAGATAACGAGCCTATTACATGGCTTTGAGACGCAGGAAGACCTTAGTACGCGGTAGCCGCAGCATGGATTAACAACCGAAGTTTCTCTCTGGTTCTAAGCCGCAGGACTGATCAACGACCTTGGTACACGGGGTCTAGTTGCAGAATAGACCCGCGGTCTCCATTATCCGTTGTCAGGACGTACGCTTAAGCCGGAACTTTTGGGGTGCGGTGCTAACCACCTTAGCGATCTTAACTTTATTCCAGCTCGTCATTATCTTCGATGCCTCCAACCACGCTAGTCATTTCCGTCTCTGCACACGGCATTTCATCCAGCCGTCCGTTCCTCCTTTCGCCATTTTCGCATGGCGTTCGTCGGCTTTCGCTGCCGTTTGCCGAGTTTCTCTGCGCTTCGCCGAGTGTCGCTGCAGTTAGCCGAATTCACAGCCGCCAATTTTCGTTGATGTTCGCCAACTTCGCTCCTGGCGTTCGCCATGTTCCGCTACCGTTCGCCGTGTTCCGCTACCGTTCGCCGTGTTCCGCTACCGTTTGCCGACTATGGGTGCCGTTCGCCGAGCGCCGCCGCCATTCGCGGAGCTGCTGCTGTTCGCCGAGTTTCGCTGCCTTTCGCAGAACTGCTACCGTTCACCAAGTCTTCGCTGAGTTTCCTACCGTTCGCCGACTTCCGCTGTTCTGCGACGCGCTACCGTTTGCTACGTCGCTGAGGTCCCCGACTTTTGCTGTTGTGCGACGCGCTACCACTCGATACGTTGCGCTGAGGTCGCCGACTTCCGCTGTTCTGCGACGCGCTACCGTTAGCTACGTCGCTGAGGCCGCAGACTTTCGCTGTTGTGCGACGCGTTACCGATCGCTATGTTGCGCTGAGGTCCCCGACTTTCGCTGTTGTGCGACGCGCTACCGTTCGCTACGCTGCGCTGAGGTCACCGACTTTCGCTGTTGTGCGACGCGCTACCGATCGCTACGTTGCGCTGAGGTCGCCGACTTCCGCTGTTCTGCGACGCTTTACCGTTAGCTGCGTCGCTGAGGTCGCCGACATTCGCTGTTTTGCGACGCGCTACCGACGCCTGAAGTGAAGGCACGGCTCGAAGGAGCGACAGAGCGGCGTACAAAGAATGGTACGTTCCAGGGGGTGCCTGCAGGGGGGCCGTGGTGAGTCGTAGAGTGTCGCCGCGCAGAGGCAAGAGTCGTGTCTCCTGCTTTTGACTCCGCCACTCGCCTCGTGCTATTTCTAACCCTCCCTTCCCTTGTTGGTGGCGCTTCTCTGTGTGTGTCTCTCTCCCCATGCGTGTGTGTGCTTCACGGCCTGCGAGCAAGGGCAACGGAGCAACGGAGCAACCTGGAGCAACTTGGAGCAGCAGGCGTGAAGGGAAGGCGTGGTGCAGGAGTGGCAGAGCAGCGGACAGAGTGTGGTATGTGCCAGGGGGTGCCTGCAGGGGGAAGGGAATTGAGTTGTAGAGTGTCGCCGCGCAGAGGCAAGAGTCGTGTCTCCTGCTTTTGACTCCGCCACTCGCTTCGTGCTGTTTCTAACCCTCCCTTCCCTTGTTGGTGGCGCTTCTCTGTGTGTGTCTCTCTCCCCATGCGTGTGTGTGCTTCACGGCCTGCCAGCAAGGGCAACGGAGCAACGGAGCAACCTGGAGCAACTTGGAGCAGCAGGCGTGAAGGGAAGGCGTGGTGCAGGAGTGGCAGAGCAGCGGACAGAGTGTGGTATGTGCCAGGGGGTGCCTGCAGGGGGAAGGGAATTGAGTCGTAGAGTGTCGCCGCGCAGAGGCAAGAGTCGTGTCTCCTGCTTTTGACTCCGCCACTCGCCTCGTGCTGTTTCTAACCCTCCTTTCCCTTGTTGGTGGCGCTTCTCTGTGTGTGTCTCTCTCCCCATGCGTGTGTGTGCTTCACGGCCTGCGAGCAAGGGCAACGGAGCAACGGAGCAACCTGGAGCAACTTGGAGCAGCAGGCGTGAAGGGAAGGCGTGGTGCAGGAGTGGCAGAGCAGCGGACAGAGTGTGGTATGTGCCAGGGGGTGCCTGCAGGGGGAAGGGGATTGAGTCGTAGAGTGTCGCCGCGCAGAGGCAAGAGTCGTGTCTCCTGCTTTTGACTCTGCCACTCGCCTCGTGCTGTTTCTAACCCTCCCTTGTCTTGTTGGTGCCACTTCTGTGTGCCGTGTGTGTCTCTCTCCCCATGCGTGTGTGTGCCTCACGGCCTGCGAGCATGGGGAGTTGGAGCAACGGAGCAAGCTGGAGCAATTGGAGCAGCAGGCGTGAAGGGAAGGTGTGGTGCAGGAGTGGCAGAGAGCAGCGGACAGAGTGTGGTATGTGCCAGGGGGTGCCTGAAGCGGGCAGGGAAGTGATTCATAGAGTATCGCCGCGCAGAGGCAAGAGTCATGTCTCCTGCGTTTGCCTCCGCCACTCGCCTGGTGCTGTTTCTAACCCTCCCTTGTTGGTTGCCGCTTCTGTGTGTGTGTGTCTCTCTCCCCATGCGTGTGTATGCCTCACAGCCTGCGAGCATGGGCAGCCGGAGCAACGGAGCAACCTGGAGCAACTTGGAGCAGCAGGCGTGAAGGGAAGGCGTGGTGCAGGAGTGGTGCAGCAGCGGACAGAGTGTGGTATGTGCCAGGGGGTGCCTGCAGGGGGGGGTGTAGTGAGTCCTAGAGCGTCGCCGCGCAGAGGCAAGAGTCGTGTCTCTTGCTTCTGACTCCGCCACTCGCCTCGTGCTGTTTCTAACCCTCCCTTCCCTTCCCTTGTTGGTGCCGCTTCTGTGTGCGTGTGTCTCTCCCCATGTGTGTGTGTGCCTCACGGCCTTCGAGCATGGGGAGTTGGAGCAACAGAGCAACTTGGAGCAGCAGGCATGAAGGGATGGCGAGATGCAGGAGTGGCAATGAGGAGACTGAGTGCAGAGGGCCTGGAGGGATGACGCAAGGAGGCAATGAGGGGACTGAGTGCAGCAGGATGGAATGGTGGTTCAGCCAAGGATAGAAGGGAGGATGTTAACTGGAAAAGATTAGGGTGAGTGGAATCCTTATTGCTGCATCACCCTTATTGCTGCACCACGCATGCTTGCCTGCTGTTCAACTGTGTCCGTCTGCCTTCCCGCCTGCTTCTGCCTGCCATGCTCCTCTCTACTCTCTGAGTCATGTTCCTGCTTTCTACTTTCAGCTCGTTTCTGGTTCATGTTCCTCGTGATCTCCCCAGCTAGGGTCTCCCTTTCCACTGCCATGCTCCTCTCTACTCACTGGCATAACTCTTCCGTCTGCTAATCGTCTTCCTCACTGACGTCCCAGCCTCTCAACATTGCCTTCTGCCCTTCGCAGGTTAACAAAAGGCAACAGTAATGACAACAACAGGAGTAGCAATAGTACGGTAGCATCTTATAGATAGGACAGTAATGGCATTAGTAGCGAGGCATACGCACATAGATCATTGCCAGTGCATGATAGGGTGGTGGGGCATGCTAAGGTATTGTACGGTAATCTGAGGTACCCATAAAGATACTGAGGTATGGTGAGGTATGGTAAGGTACACCCCTCAACCATCCAGGACAAAAGAGTCACCGTACCGAACAAAGGAAGCAGGGGCCTAGTCAAACAGATGGATATACCGTACCCTTGTAAGTAGAGACAAAACAAAGATAGCTAAAGAGGGACCCACCCAGCCAAGCGGATAGCTTAATAAAGGAAACATCATACTTCTACCAGGGGTGGCTAATGCCACCACTTTCTCAGAGGAGTTCCAGGTATCCAAGTTTGGGATAAAAAGATAAGGTTTTCAGAAGCTTGTATTGTCTTCCTCGTAACTAGCTGGTTGCTAATTCATAAGTTCACCACCAGAAACAATAGCGGAACCTCACCACTGCGCATTACCGCTCGTCATCTCGGTGCGGGAAGATCGCCAAGCACAGCCATTTGGACTTCGTCAGACAAATCTAGTGGAAAGCCTCCTTTTTGCATTTCTTCAAGCAGATTTTTGTGGGAGATCCCAAAGGCATCAAATTTGAAATCACCGCACACGGCTGCGTTTTTCCAGATCTCAGCACCATGGCTCCCCAGCCGTCCTTATCTTGCCTCCTCGGGCTATGTGCTCTGCTGCTGGTTCCTCTCGCGCTTGTTGAGGGGAAGGAGTACGTGATTACCCTTGATTCCTCGAACTTCGACGAGGTGGTCCCGAACGAGGAGTTTATTGTTGTCGAGTTCTACGCGCCTTGGTACGCTCTAATCTTGCTCACTCTTTTTTTGCTAAGGCGTAATTTATTTACTTGTGCGCAGTGCGGGTTAGTCCACTGACAGACCGTGTTTGTTCTTTGACTCGTCGTGGCGGGATTGCAGGTGCGGACACTGCAAGAACCTGGCTCCAGAGGTACGCTTCAACTTTTGTCTTTAAAATCTGCGTGTCTTTAAGGAAGGCGCTCGTAGTCACTCCGAAAGTTCGTACTCACGCCGCATGCTCGTGTTTGTCGTGAGTGCAGTACGAGAAGGCGGCTAAGGCGCTTGCGGATGCGGGATCGGCGGTGAAGCTCGCCAAGGTGGATGCGGACGACTCTAAGAACAAGGGCCTTGCCAAGAAATACGACGTCAAGGGCTTCCCCACGCTCAAGATCTTCCGCAAGTACGCCACCTTTCTTTCGCGCTTCATTCGTTCGCGGATCTTGCCGTAGCGGAATTTCACATCGCAGATTTGTCCGTTCGGAAGTTGTTCCTACAATGTTTGTTTCTGGCTTTTGTTTTTGTTTTGTTTTTTTTTTTCCTTATTCTTTCCACAGGGGTTCGGAGACACCGCAGGATTACAACGGGCCGCGCGACGCGGATGGCATTGTGAGCTACTTGAAGAAGCAGAGCGGCCCGGCGACGAGCGAGGCCAAGTCCGCCGAGCACATCAAGGACCTCGCCGCGTCCGAGAGCGTCGTCGTGGTACGCCCACTCGAACTCGAAGTTGGAATTGAACTCGAATGTGAACGAACTCGAACAAAATAACAACGCGAACTCGGATTTTAACTCGAAACTGGAACGCCACGCCAACATGGCGCCCCATTGATGGCCACCCTTTCCTGCTTTGACACCATCCGTTCCGTTTGCGATGCGCAGGTGGGCGTGTTCAAGGATCTCGAGTCGGAGGAGTTCAAGGCCTTCTCGACCGTGGCGAATCTGTTCCGCTCCGACTACGTCTTCGTGCACACCACCGACGCCGCGCTGCTGCCCGAGACCGGAGGGCCGCTCGCCGCGCCCGCCGTGCGCGTGCTCAAGCAGTTCGACGAGGGCTTCGCCGATACTACCGTGAGTTGGCATTGTTACACCCGTTCGCGCAGTTCGCTGGTGTCGTCGCCAAATTGTGAATCCGCCTTGTGTCGATCAAGCGCAACGCGAGCGCATTCCGTTTTTCTCCATTTTCCTGCGGCCATTGTCCTTGTTACCCGGGGGTGGTGGATGGACATGTGAGAGCACGCGGTGGAGGTGGGGGCGCTGAAGGCTTTCGTGGAGAAGCATTGCGTGCCGTTGGTGCTTGTTCGAATTGTGAAGCCCCTCAAAATATACCCATGCCCGGAATGCCCCATGTCTTGGATATTCGTGCATTGACTGCCCCTGCCCATTCTGTCGATTGGTGAGAGCAGACGGTGGAGGTGGAGCCGCTGAAGGCATTCGTGGAGAAGCATTCGGTGCCGCTGGTGATCGAGTTCTCACAGGACCCCAAGGACCGCACCTTCCTCACCAAGGTCTTCGAATCCAACAAGCCCAAGGTACGCCTCCGCGCGCCTTACGCGCCCTCGTTTTCCCCGTTTCGTTCTCGGAATAGCACCTGCCGACGCGCTGTCCCGTCCTGCCCCTGCCCATTGCTGCCTTCCATGTGCTGCCTTCCCTGTGCCCCCTTGCCCTGCGCGGCAATACCTGTGTGTGCGACGGCAGGCGCTGCTGTTCTTCTCGTACAAGGCGGACAACGCGGCGGACTTCCGCGCGGAGTACGGCAGCGCGGCCAAGGCGCACTCCGACGACATCCACTTCGTCATTGGCGAGGCCGCCGTCAACGACCACGCGCTCAAGGTGAGTCACTGCCCTCAAGGTGCCTTTCCACATGGTGCAAGGTGCGCTCAAGATGACTGTTGCGAAGGTGGAAAACGCACTCGGACGACATCCACTTCGTCATTGGCGAGGCGGCTGTCAACGACCACGCGCTCAAGGTGCGCGCATGCACGCGCTTAGAGTTTGCGGCTTGAATCGTGTTGCCTCTCTCTCTAGAGACTGCTTGCATGGTGCGTCGTATGCTTCAACGCCCTGCTCCTCGCTCTCCCCCTTTCTTCCCCCTTCCCTCTTCCCGTTTCCTCCCTTCCCCATTCCCCCTCTCCTCTTCCCCTTCCTTTGTCCGTTCCCCCTCCCCTCCCCCTTCCTCCCTGCCCGTTCCTCCTCCCCCTCTTCTCTCCCTGGGCAGTATTTCGGGCTGACGGCGGCGGACACGCCGGCGATCATCATTCACGACCCCGAGTCGGATGGCAAGTTCGTGAAGAGCATCATCCAGCCCAGCGACATCGCCGCCTTCATCGCCAAGTTCAAGGTAGGCGCGCCGAGCATGCGCTTTGGGTGGGGTGAAGCCGCGTGTGTAGATGGGATGGATGCTTCGCAGTTCAGCATTTTGTGGTGAGGGGGTTGGGTGGGGGGAGGAGAGGGGCTTATTGCGGACGGGCAATTTTTACTGCTAAGGAAGTGTGCCAGTTGACGGATTGGTTACACATGAGTTGTCAGCACACAGGGGTGAAGTGCGAGTACACGTATGGGCGTCTGAATCCCATCTCTGGTGTTGGTGAAGGAGCATTGCGCGCCGAGCAGAGCTTTAGTCCGCTGCGGCAGGTCTTTTTCCTGCATTCACCCATAGCTCTGGGACACAGTACGAACAAATGCGAAGAAAACCAACTAAGATGTGTCGTTGGGTGCATGCATGTGCGTGTGCGTGGCGTGTGCGTGGCGTGTGTGTGGCGTGTGTGTGGCGTGTGCGTACGCGTGTGTGTGCGTGGTGCTGGTGGCGTGTGCTTATGCGTGTGCGTGGCGTGTGCTCGTGCTTGTGTGTGGCGTTTGTGGGCGTACAGGCGGGAGAGGCGGAGCGAGTGGTGAAGTCGGAGCCCATCCCGGCGGACAACAGTGGACCCGTCAAGGTGCTCGTCGCCAATGCCATCAAGGAAATGGTCTTCGACTCGGGCAAGAACGGTGAGTCCCGGCCCGGCTACTCCCTCCCTGTCAAGCAACATTCCCTGTCAACCTGCTGTCCTCCCTGTCACACATTCCCCCCTCTCCATGTCCCCTTTGTTCTGCCGCTGCCCACCCCTCCCAATATGTCCTGCTGCCACCCCTCTTGTGTTGCTGCTGCCTCTCCTGTGAACCCCTCTGCGCAAGCGCTCTATGCTGACTGTTGATCAATGCGTTGGGCGTATGTGGCGTGCATGGGTGTGATGCGGTGCTGTACGGTGCATGGGTGTGATGCGTTGCTGTGCGGTGCATGGGTGGCATGCGTTGCTGTGTGGTGCTGTGTGGGTGTGATGCGCTGCTATGCGGTGCATGGGTGCGTTGCGGTGCTATGCGGTGCGGGGGGTGGCAGTGCTGATCGAGTTCTACGCGCCGTGGTGCGGGCACTGCAAGAAGCTGGAGCCAGTGTACAAGGAGGTGGGTGAGGCACTCGCCAGCGACCCCGATGTCATCGTTGCCAAGATGGTGCGTGCCTTCCAGTGACGAGAACCTGGAAAGAGTGTGAGGGGAGTGTGAGAAGAGGTTGATTTCTGAGTCGACTCATGCTGGAGCCCGTTTACAAGGAGGTGGGGGAGGCGCTCGCCAGCGACCCCGATGTCATCGTTGCTAAGATGGTGAGCAATGCACAGTGACCGCATCTCATCTTCCCCTTCCCCACCCATCCCCATCCTCACTCCACACCCTCCATACCTTCTCCTTACCGCCGCGCCACTACTACCACTCTCTACTGCATCCCTCCCCCCCTCCCTCCCCACACCCTCCTCCCCACCTCCCTAACAGGATGCTTTGGCAACGCCGTGCCGCAGGCCACTTCTCTGTGAAGAGCTTCCCGACCATCTACCTGTACACGTCTGAGGGCAAGGTGGTGTCTTACAGCGGCGATTGCGGCACTCATCCCCCCCCCCTCCCTCCCTTCCTCCCCCCTTTCTTTCCACCACCCCCAACTCCCAACCCCCATGCAGGATACGACGGCGAATGATGTGTCGCAGGCCACTTCTCTGTGAAGGGCTTTCCCACCATCTACCTATATACGTCGGAGGGCAAGGTGGTGACTTACAGTGGCGACCAAATCACTCATCTTTCCCTTTTACCCCTTCCCCCCACCCTGCATACAGGATGCTACGGCGAATGATGTGCCGCAGGCCACCTTCTCAGTGAAGGGCTTCCCGACCATCTACCTGTACACGTCGGAGGGCAAGGTGGTGTCGTACAGTGGCGACCGCCTCACTCATCCCCCATTCCCACCCTTCCACTTCTCTCCCCCCATCTCTCCCCCCACCTTCAGGACGCCACCGCCAACGACGTCCCGCAGGCCACCTTCTCAGTGAAGGGCTTCCCCACGATCTACCTGTACACCTCTGAGGGCAAGGTGGTGTCGTACAGTGGCGACCGCAGCACTCACCCCCCTCCCCTTTTTGTTCCCTCATTTTCAGGACGCCACTGCCAACGACGTCCCGCAGGCCACCTTCTCAGTGAAGGGCTTCCCGACCATCTACCTGTACACGTCTGAGGGCAAGGTGGTGTCGTACAGTGGCGACCGCAGCAAGGCGAGCCTGGTGGAGTTTGTGCAGAAGAACAAGACGGCTGTGAAGGGCGAGAAGAGTGCGGAGGAGAAGGCCGAGGAGGCGGAGCTGGCTGCTGGGGACAAGGCGGAGGAGGGCGAGGGCGCTGCTGCTGATGCCAAGGATGAGCTGTGAGGGGGTTATTGCTTGCTGGCTGGTGGGCAGGCTTGCAGGCTGGTGGGCAGGCAGGAAGGCAGGGCAGAGTGCTGTGTGGGTCACAGCCATAGCTAGATGCATGCTGGCTGGATGGTAGGATTGCTGGGTGCTGTCCTGGTGTATTGAGCTGTTGCTGCCCTGCCCTGGATGAGCTATTGTAGGTTCTTT
Organism: Closterium sp. Yama58-4; assembly: GCA_947470075.1. NCBI lineage: Eukaryota > Viridiplantae > Streptophyta > Zygnematophyceae > Desmidiales > Closteriaceae > Closterium > Closterium sp. Yama58-4. Next base: position 361,521 of record CANIUD010000755.1, on the reverse strand, counting down.
CTTGGATTTTTTAACTGGCTGTGCTAGCCAGAAAGTTAGGGTAGGTACAAGGGGGTCGATTTCAGTACCGACTGGAGCATATGAATAAGGAAGTTACTGCTTTGTGTTTACTGCGAATGAGAATACCTCCCTGAATAGCCAAATCCTGATTTTTGTTGATACGAGCAGTTATAATAACTTTTATCCTGACGCATGTAGTGCGCAAAAAATTGGAACATGCAGCGGTTCTCACTGACTGGAATATGTCTTGATAAAATGTGTTCCACATAATCATACATTCAGACACGCTTGCTCATAAGGTAGAGAGTATCGAATATGTGGGACATACCGTCTGTCCAACAGCCCTTGTGGAGGTGTGCACAATGCTGCGCTAGCTGTGGGTGGTAATTGAATGAACGGTTGGCAACTCAAGCCGCTCTTGTCGGCGCGCGCACGTTGCTGCGGATGGTGCGAGCGACAGTGCGCGATGCCACCCTCCCTGCCAGCTCCACTAGGAGCAACAGTGCCGTCTGCTGAGCTGGCAGGGGCAGCTGCATGCACCGCAGGATACAGCACGGCATGGCACACATGGCACAGCACAGCATGAATCGGGGAGGTGGACGGAAGGGGAGAGGAGGGAAGGAGACGGGAGTGAGAGCCGTCCGGAAGGGAACCCAGAAACAAAGTCTTGTGCGAAAAATTTGTGAGTTGACCCACATGGGTCAGATCACATGCCCCACATGCCCCACATGCCCCACATGCCCCACATGCCCCACATGCCCCACATGCCCCACATGCCCCACATGCCCCACATGCCCCACATGCCCCACATGCCCCACATGCCCCACATGCCCCACATGCCCCACATGCCCCACATGCCCCACATGCCCCACATGCCCCACATGCCCCACATGCCCCACATGCCCCACATGCCCCACATGCCCCACATGCCCCACATGCCCCACATGCCCCACATGCCCCACATGCCCCACATGCCCCACATGCCCCACATGCCCCACATGCCCCACATGCCCCACATGCCCCACATGCCCCACATGCCCCACATGCCCCACATGCCCCACATGCCCCACATGCCCCACATGCCCCACATGCCCCACATGCCCCACATGCCCCACATGCCCCACATGCCCCACATGCCCCACATGCCCCACATGCCCCACATGCCCCACATGCCCCACATGCCCCACATGCCCCACATGCCCCACATGCCCCACATGCCCCACATGCCCCACATGCCCCACATGCCCCACATGCCCCACATGCCCCACATGCCCCACATGCCCCACATGCCCCACATGCCCCACATGCCCCACATGCCCCACATGCCCCACATGCCCCACATGCCCCACATGCCCCACATGCCCCACATGCCCCACATGCCCCACATGCCCCACATGCCCCACATGCCCCACATGCCCCACATGCCCCACATGCCCCACATGCCCCACATGCCCCACATGCCCCACATGCCCCACATGCCCCACATGCCCCACATGCCCCACATGCCCCACATGCCCCACATGCCCCACATGCCCCACATGCCCCACATGCCCCACATGCCCCACATGCCCCACATGCCCCACATGCCCCACATGCCCCACATGCCCCACATGCCCCACATGCCCCACATGCCCCACATGCCCCACATGCCCCACATGCCCCACATGCCCCACATGCCCCACATGCCCCACATGCCCCACATGCCCCACATGCCCCACATGCCCCACATGCCCCACATGCCCCACATGCCCCACATGCCCCACATGCCTCACCTCTGTGAAGACCTCCCGCGACGGCAGCCGTTGGATGATCGCCGTGGCCTGATCAACGGCTGCCTGAATCCCTCCCCACCCTCCACTCTCCCCCTCTCCACCCACACTCTCCTCAATCCCCCCATCCCCCTGCCCGCCCGAGGGGTCAAGGTCGGCAACGATGGTGGCCAGTCTTCGGAGATTCTCCAGGTGCTCCTTGTCCTCTTCTGTCGCCAGCTGCAACGGGCCGGGAAGTGCCGGCCGGAGTGCGGGCGGCAGACGAGAAAGAAGGGCGGCGGAGGAATCGTCAAGGGTGACCCGGTTGAGTGCGTCTAGACCCTGGGGGGGGGGAGAGGAAAGAGTGAGGAAATGGGAGAAGGGGGAAATTTGAGTAAGTATTAGCGAAGAGTAGGGAATGGGAGATTGTGGAGAAGGGAAGAACAACAGGGAAACAAGTAGAAAGGGGAGGACACTGCCGTGCAGGAGCTTGTATGTTGCGGAACAACGCTATAGGATAGCGACATTAACAGGTGCTGTGCAGCGAGAAGGGGGGGTGTGCATGGCAGCAGTACCTTGGCCACTTCGTCCAATAGCAGCTCTCGAATGAACCGGCCCTGTCACAGACAAACAAGACATAGCGGGGCGTGCTGTTAGTTGTCAGGGTTACTTGTCATCAGAAATGTGGACAACCGGACGATGAGGGTTGCGCTGTTACATGCGAGGCTCGGGCAATTGGCACCAAAAATGTTGCGGGTGCCATGGTAGAACGCTGAGCAACGAATGCAGAGCAATGGGAAGACTCAATGAACCCTCACCACACCCATCCATTCCTCAATGAACCCTCACCACACCCATCACCACTCCCCTCACAATCACCACTGACCTCTTCACTCAACCCAAACTTGAGAATTCTCTTGAGGGTTTTTGTGCGGCCCTCCTTGGACGTGTCGTCCGTTGATTGGCTCTGGGCGGCTGAATCTGGGCCGTACATGGGCTTGGACGACTGCAGGGACCATCCGTAGATGATCTACCCCCGCAGCCCACCAATCACAGCCCAGGCACACGAGACAAGGGCAGGACACCAAAGAGAAAGGAACCATGGAGCGTTTGAATAACAGGCTGATGATACTGGATACAAACACGCACATCACCACACAACACCTAACTCTTCACCTGCACGTTTTGCTGAAACCCGCCTTCCTGTCGTGACTCCCTCACTTCTCGCAATCCTCTCCATACCCCTCTCGCTCCTCTCCTCCCCTGGCCCATCGCACATCCCCCCCCACACACCTCTTTGAGCAAACTTTCCAGCCGAGACACTCTGAACTGCCCGTCCTGTTGCCCACACATTGAAGGAGAGCGAGGGTAGGGGCGGTCGGAAAGCGTGTGATGAGACGGTTTCTGAGTCAACTGCGAGAACTATGCACCACTTTCAGAAGGCTCTCAAGACGTTGAATAATATAGAATTGTCTTCAAATGGGGCTTCGGCCAGAATAGCAAGGGTTACCTTGAATAGCAAGGTTACCTTGAATAGCAAGGTTACCTTGAATAGCAGGTTACCTTAAATAGCAGGTTGGTGACGGTGGAGCGCAGCTGGGGCGAGGGGTCTGTGAGGACCTTCTTGGCTATCCAGGGGTACGAGCTGGCGATCACCTGATGTGGGGAGGAGCCGGGGCAGGGTTATGTGGGGAAGGCAGACTCAGTGGGACACAGTGACATGTGTTGTATGCAGCTTTTGAGACGTCTCTGAAGGCATGGAGAGCTATGTAACGTGTCTAGTCCAGAGAGAACAGAGTGGGTTGTGCAGCAAGTAAAAGTCAGTCAAGTGTGCAGTGGGTCGGATGATAGTGGCAGGGCACATGAACTGGTGCCTGTACCATGACATAGTATGCACGTGAGGAAGAAGGGCATCGGAGGGGCGTGACACACCTTGTAGTTGGGATCTCGTTTCAAAGCGATGCCTTCCAACACTGATAGACTGGTCTCACTCATGCACCGCACACACGGATGCACCGCACACACACATGCACCAATGCGCACACACACCAGGGCATAGAAATGGCTGCCTCACCTTGCAAGGAGAGGAAACAAGCATCACAAAGGCAGTCAAGCTAATTAGTCTAGCAACAATCAACATGGCCTGCTACCATACCAGGGACTAAACAAGCATGCACTATACTAGTCAGCAGGAGCAGGGACACGTGGCAGTAAAGATGCATTGGAGAGGCAGGTGGGCGGCTTGACTGGCAGCAAGGGACGGAATCGGATAGCTGACCTTCTGACGACGAGGGAGAAATAAGCCGGCAGACGGAACTTGAAGTTGTACCTGGCAGGCACAGCGGGACGGGAAGGGTGCACCGGGGAGGGGTTGGTTGGGGATGACAACATGACGACCTGGAGCACCGGGGAGGGGTCGGATGAAGACGATGACATGACGACCTGGAAGATTCAGCATTGGGCAGCATAGAACACACATTTGCCTACTTGGTTAGGCTGAGCCCACATGGTTAGGCTGAGCCCACATGGTTAGGCTGAGCCCACATGGTTAGGCTAAGCCCACAAGCCCGCAGGGTCGGGCTAAGCCCGCAGGGTCGGGCTAAGCCCGCAGGGTCGGGCTAAGCCCGCAGGGTCGGGCTAAGCCCGCAGGGTCGGGCTAAGCCCGCAGGGTCGGGCTAAGCCCGCAGGGTCGGGCTAAGCCCGCAGGGTCGGGCTAAGCCCGCAGGGTCGGGCTAAGCCCGCAGGGTCGGGCTAAGCCCGCAGGGTCGGGCTAAGCCCGCAGGGTCGGGCTAAGCCCGCAGGGTCGGGCTAAGCCCGCAGGGTCGGGCTAAGCCCGCAGGGTCGGGCTAAGCACGCAGGGTCGGGCTAAGCACGCAGGGTCGGGCTAAGCCCGCAGGGTCGGGCTAAGCCCGCAGGGTCGGGCTAAGCCCGCAGGGTCGGGCTAAGCCCGCAGGGTCGGGCTAAGCCCGCAGGGTCGGGCTAAGCCCGCAGGGTCGGGCTAAGCCCGCAGGGTCGGGCTAAGCCCGCAGGGTCGGGCTAAGCCCGCAGGGTCGGGCTAAGCACGCAGGGTCGGGCTAAGCCCGCAGGGTCGGGCTAAGCCCGCACGGTCGGGCTAAGCCCGCACGGTCGGGCTAAGCCCGCACGGTCGGGCTAAGCCCGCAGGGTCGGGCTAAGCCCGCAGGGTCGGGCTAAGCCCGCAGGGTCGGGCTAAGCCCGCAGGGTGGGGCTAAGCACGCAGGGTGGGGCTAAGCCCGCAGGGTGGGGCTAAGCCCGCAGGGTGGGGCTAAGCCCGCAGGGTCGGGCTAAGCCCGCAGGGTGGGGCTAAGCCCGCAGGGTCGGGCTAAGCCCGCAGGGTCGGGCTAAGCCCGCAGGGTCGGGCTAAGCCCGCAGGGTCGGGCTAAGCCCGCAGGGTCGGGCTAAGCCCGCAGGGTCGGGCTAAGCCCGCAGGGTCGGGCTAAGCCCGCAGGGTCGGGCTAAGCCCGCACGGTCGGGCTAAGCCCGCAGGGTCGGGCTAAGCCCGCAGGGTCGGGCTAAGCCCGCACGGTCGGGCTAAGCCCGCACGGTCGGGCTAAGCCCGCAGTGTCGGGCTAAGCCCGCAGGGTCGGGCTAAGCCCGCAGGGTCGGGCTAAGCCCGCAGGGTCGGGCTAAGCCCGCAGGGACGGGCTAAGCCCGCACGGTCGGGCTAAGCCCGCACGGTCGGGCTAAGCCCGCAGGGTCGGGCTAAGCCCGCAGGGTCGGGCTAAGCCCGCACGGTCGGGCTAAGCCCGCAGGGTCGGGCTAAGCCCGCACGGTCGGGCTAAGCCCGCAGGGTCGGGCTAAGCACGCAGGGTCGGGCTAAGCCCGCAGAGTCGGGCTAAGCTCGCAGGGTCGGGCTAAGCCCGCAGGGTCGGGCTAAGCACGCAGGGTCGGGCTAAGCCCGCAGGGTCGGGCTAAGCCCGCATGGTCGGGCTAAGCCCGCAGGGTCGGGCTAAGCCCGCAGGGTCGGGCTAAGCACGCAGGGTCGGGCTAAGCCCGCACGGTCGGGCTAAGCCCGCACGGTCGGGCTAAGCCCGCAGGGTCGGGCTAAGCCCGCAGGGTCGGGCTAAGCCCGCAGGGTCGGGCTAAGCCCGCAGGGTCGGGCTAAGCCCGCAGGGTCGGGCTAAGCCCGCACGGTCGGGCTAAGCCCGCAGGGTCGGGCTAAGCCCGCAGGGTCGGGCTAAGCCCGCAGGGTCGGGCTAAGCCCGCAGGGTCGGGCTAAGCCCGCAGGGTCGGGCTAAGCCCGCAGGGTCGGGCTAAGCCCGCAGGGTCGGGCTAAGCCCGCAGGGTCGGGCTAAGCCCGCAGGGTCGGGCTAAGCCCGCAGGGTCGGGCTAAGCCCGCAGGGTCGGGCTAAGCCCGCAGGGTCGGGCTAAGCCCGCAGGGTCGGGCTAAGCCCGCAGGGTCGGGCTAAGCCCGCACGGTCGGGCTAAGCCCGCAGGGTCGGGCTAAGCCCGCAGGGTCGGGCTAAGCCCGCAGGGTCGGGCTAAGCCCGCAGGGTCGGGCTAAGCCCGTAGGGTCGGGCTAAGCCCGCACGGTCGGGCTAAGCCCGCAGGGTCGGGCTAAGCCAACATGGTTAGGCTGAGCCTAATAGTCTGGCCAAGATGGTTTGACCGAGCCTACAGGGTTCGGCAGAGCATACATGGTTTGGCCGAGCTGAGTGGCGAGGCTGCCGAAGCTGATGTTCCGCACGCCGGAGCTGACCGCATCCTTGAAGATGGCCGTGAGGGCGAATGACACCTCGCTCATCTCCTGACCCGGTGGCAGTAGACTGCACGGTGGGAGAGGGAAAGGGGAGCAGAGAAGGAGGGAAGAGGACATGGGAGAAGGATGTTTGACACCTCGCCCATTGCATGCCTTGAGAACAACAGGCTGCGACGGAAGGTGCGGGGGAGATGCAGTGGAGAGTCAGCTAAAGAGTGCAAAGGAGTGGATTGCAATGCGGCTCACCCAAGAATGAATGACGAAGTCCCCCACCAGCAGGTCGAACTCGCGGTTCACCAGATGCACCGCTGCTCAGACGAGGTGACCCTTGAGTTGAATAAAAGATGCACGGCAAACCCCCGTGAGAAAATGCGGCTCACCCGAGAGTGACGAAGTCCCCTGCCAGCAGGTCGAACTCGCGGTTCACCAGATGCACCGCTGCTCGGATGAACGCCTCCCTCACGTCCCGGTCCATGCGCCCCATCATTCCAAAGTCTGGCCGGGGGGGTACGAGGAAAGGTGTGGTAAGGAGGTAGGCTGGTGAGAAACAACACCATAATCACCGTAGGTGAGACATGAACGCCTCTCTCACGTCCCGGTCCATGCGCCATCGTGCTTAAGTCTGAGCGTGGTGGAAGGGAGGGTGGGGGATGGGTGTGTGGGGTTGTCAGGAGAACACTTCTCTCACAGCGAGTGACACATCAATGCCTCCCTCACGTCCCGGTCCATGCGCCCCATCATGATAAATCTGGGGGGGGAGGGAAGGGGAGAAAGGGGTTGGAGGGTGGTGGTTAACATAGAACACCCTCGTCATGGTGGTGGTTAACATAGAACACCCTCGTCATGGTGGTGGTTAACATAGAACACCCTCGTCATGGTGGTGGTTAACATAGAACACCCTCGTCATGGTGGTGGTTAACATAGCACACCCTCGTCATGGTGGTGGTTAACACAGTGGCGAGACATGAACGGTCCCGACCCATCACATTCCATCCACCCCATCCCCAGAAACGCTCAACCACGCACAGATGGTGCCACCTTACAAAGGTGCGTACCCCTGCCCTGTCACACAGCCAGCTCCCCTCAACCTGCCACGTCAACCTGCCAGGTCAACCTGCCAGCTCACCCACCCAGATATGCAAGGCGTTGGTCGCGCGTGAGGAGGAAGTTGCCAGGGTGCGGGTCGGCATGGTAGAATCCGTAATCGAGAAGCTGTGACAACGAGCAGTACACGCCCACCTGTGGGGGGGCAGGGATGCAGGAGGGGCACGATGAGATGAGAGGAGCGCAAGGAAGGAGAAGAGCAGAGGAGAGTGAAAACGGAGATCGTTATGGCTTCTTGGTAGTGGCAGGGACCGGCGTAAAATGTTGAGGCTTTCACCTCCACCGCCCCACTCACCTCTAAACCCCTCTCACCCCTCACTACCTTCTATCACCCCTCACCCCTTTCTCACCTCCACAAGGCTCACGTCCTTGCTGTCTGCAAGGCGCTGGCCCTGTGTGTGTGCCATGCAGAAAGAGGAGGAGAGAGACGGAAAGGGGGAGAGAGTGAGATGGAGAGGACTTGCATTGATCCACCATAAGCATTTTGAGTGACACAATGCACCGCGAACAACTCATATGAACCTACTGCACGGATGCAACATCGACCCACTACAAGCACAGCTCACATCGATCCACTATAAGCACAGCTCACATCGATCCACTATAAGCACATCTCACATCAATCCACTGTAAGCACAGCTCAATCGATCCACTATGAGCACAGCTCACATCGGTCCACTATAAGCACTATCCACTATAACCACATCTCACATGGATCCACTATAAGCACAGCTCACATCGATCCACTCCATTATGAGCACGCGGCGAGTGGTGAGCTCGGGATACATGCGCGGCACCACCACCCTCTCTATCCGCCCGAATAGCTCGCTGGGGGAATGGGTGTGGAAAGGGGGGGGGTAAAGAGGGGAGGATTGCACATAGTGAGACATGAAATGAGTGCGAGTGGTGAGCTCCGGATACATGCGCGGCACCACCACCCTGTCTATCCGACCGAACAGCTCGCTGGGTTGTCGGGGGTATGTATGGGGGGATGAGTGTGTGGGGGGTGAGAGTGGGGAGCGGAGCATTGTTGAAGCGCCTTATCAGTTGTCCCTGGATGCATGTGCGGCACCACCACCCCGTCTATCCGCCAGAATAGCTCGCTGGTGTGACGGGTGGGGGAAAATGGAAAGCAGATGATGGGAAGCAATTGGAAATGGAAATGAGCCCAAGTTGTTTGAATAATCAGTCAATTGCAATAAGTGACGTGAGGGCACAAGACACATGCAACCAAGCAGCCGAGGTGAGAGATTTGAGGGGGTGAGAGGAAGGGATGAGTGAGGTGAGACTTACGCGAACTTAATTCCGTTCTGCGCTTCCTGCTCATAGTCCATCTCCTGTCATCACAGAGAAGATCAGGGCAGAGCAGAGAAGAGCAGAGCAAGACAGAGCAGGGCAAGCGCGGGCACAAGACAGTGAGATACGCCCTGGCTTGCTCGCCATGTCTTCTGAGAGCCCGTGAGTCTAATGCCTCGCCAGAAGTCATTAGTCAACATTTCAAATACATTGACACCCCATCACACCAGAGCATACCAGACCCCACCACACCATACCGCAGCATTACCCTGAACAAGCTCGTAGCCCACTCGTCCACCACTGCTTGAAGATCCGTGTTGAGGCGCCTGTACTGCTTGAGCCAGCCAGCAAAGAGGCGCAGAATGAAGATGTCCAGCGCGATGGCTGCCCGCACTCCCGGGCGCTGCACCTTCACTGCCACGCGCTGCCCGCCCGCCCTCAACCTCGCCTCGTACACCTGTGCGAGCGGGAGGGGAGAGGGGAGAACAAGGGGGAAGCGGAGGGGGATGAATGGGGTGGGGGGGAGCGGGGGAAGGGCGGGGAAGGGCGGGGGAAGGGAGTGGGCAGGGTGGGGGGAGAACATGAGAAGGGCGTGTGTCAGGTAGGCGGAATGAGAGAAGGCAGATGACCATATATTTTGGTGGTGGGGTGCTCTGGCAGGCACTGCGAGGACAGCGCATGCGTGCGAGGCCAGGGGAGGTCAGCAGCAGCAGGTGGGGTAGGCAGGCCGCAGGAATTGGCTGAGAAGCCGCATGTCAGAAAAGGCGAAGCAAGCTGTTTCCTGCCCCAATCATTACGCGCCCTAGTCAACACCTGCCCCCCACCTGCCCCAGTCCCTCACTTGCCCCCCACCTGCCCCAGTCCCCACCTGTCCCAGCGACGCAGCAGCGGCCACGGGGGAGGGCGAGATCTGGTCGAAGAGCAGGTCGACGGGTGCACCCAGCTCCGCCTCGATAAGGTCCAATGCCGTGCCACAGTCACCACCTCTATCATTCAATACCTGCCCCACTCACTACCTGTCCCCGGAGCCATTACCTGTCCCAGCGATGCAGCAGCGACAGGGGAGGGCGAGATCTGGTCGAAGAGCAGGTCGACGGGTACACCCAGCTCCGCCTCAATAAGGTCCAATGCCGTGCGCGTGGGGAAGGGCGCTATGCGGTCCTGCAGCAGGGACAGCTCGTCCACGTACTCGGGTGGGATCACATCCTGATAGGATGGGGGAGGGGAGAAACGGGGTCAGTGAGGGCGTTGGGTGGGAGGGTGATTGTGAGGCGCGTCAAGGAAGGGCGCAATGCGGTCCTGCAGGAGGGACAGCTCGTCCACATACTTTGGAGGGATCACGTCCTGATAGGATGGGATACTGGGATGGGCACATGGGCACACACATGTGGACATCTGGGCATGTGGGCATGTGGGCATGCAGTCATGTTTGCGTGGGGACTATCCAAGGCAGAAGAACACGGACGTACCGGGCGGGAGGAGACAGCCTGAGCGATCTTCACAAAGGCCTGGCAGGGTGCACGCAGGGGAGGTGAGGACGGGGGGTGAGGGCAGTGGGAAGAGGACAGGGGGCAGAGGGCAGTGGGGAGAGGGCAGGGGGATGAGTGCAGTGGGTGAGGTCGGGTGCGGGGACAGGGGATTGAGGGGCAGTGAGGGCGGGGGAGGTGGGCTGGGGACAGGCGCAGCAGGGAAAGAGAGAGTGAGCAGGATTAAGTTGTGAACATGTGAAGGAGCGGATGTCTGGCTGACTGGGAGAGGAGGCAAGGCACTAGCCGTGAAAGTGCGGACACACCATCGGAAGTGGAAGTGCGCCCTGACACCTCCCTTCACTCGCACCTCCCTTCACTCGCACCTCCCTTCACTCGCACCTCCCTTCACTCGCACCCCTTCTCACCTCACCGGACCACCAGTCATTGGCAGCACCTCACCCTCTGATTCACTCCTCTTCCCCCCAGCCTCCCACTCTTCCCCCTCCTCTCACAGGTTCCGCAGCACAAGGTAATCCTTCCCCCCTTCCCCCCCCTCATCCCCCTCTTCCGCTCACCGGCCCCAGCAGCACGAGCGCCTGGCGCAGCTCCCCTGCGCGCTCCTGGAAGGTCTCCTCCGCGCGCCCCAGCTTCGCGTCCGCCCACCGCTTCCCCGCCCACCCGCCCATCACCGCGCCGATCTGCGCCAGCCGCCGCGCCACCAGCAGCGGGCGCGCGCGGAAGTACTCCGCCATGGCGCGCGCATCGTACTCCGCCCACTCGTCGCCCCCCGGGCCCGCCGCGCGCGCGATATAGCCGGAGTAGCGCGAGAAGGAGTCCTGCTCTTGTAGATACTCCAGCGACGAGTCGTATCCTTGTGACGGATCGTTTATATCGCGTACAACGATGCTGATCTCTTCTGTTCTGCTGGTGCTGCTCCCGCGGTTTTGCGACCAATTGGAGCCGGACACGCGGCGGTCGGGGAGGGATTGACCGGGGGCAGTGGTATCTTGGGACGGCGAGGTCGTAGCGGCGGCTACAGTTACGCGACTGACACGAAGCGCGGGTATTCGGGAAATGCCGAAAAAAATCGGATAGTTTTGGCGGGCATTACAGTGAAAGCGGGCGCAATTGGCCGAACCTGGACCGCTTATCGAGATGCCACGTGGCGTGCGGAGCAAGGTCGGAGAGCGGAAACCCCTGGTCGCGACGACAGCCATGGCGACGAGATGACCTATACCGACCGACCTCTACTCTCTGCTGCTCATACAATGTGCGTGAGCCGTGACTCAAAACAGCACCGAATCAATTAGTCTGGCTGGACTCTGGAGGAACACGTGGCGCGCAGATGAATATTCGCGTAGCCAGGAACCAAGGAAGTGGGAGTGCGTCCTGAAGCAACCTGCCCAGCACATTGACTGACGCGATAAGAAGCTCCTCAGCAACGTGTTGGAAAAAATTACATATTACATTCTGTTGGAAAAAATAATACGAACAAGAGGTGAAGTTGCTCCCAAAGGAATAGGGTGTGTGGGAGGAAGTTCGGAATTCCTGACAGACCAATTAGAAGACGTAAAAATTGGGCGCCCCGTCAGCCCCACCAGAAGTCCAGGTTCAAGGCGTGGGATGCGACACCACAGAGTTGGAAGGATCTGGTACTCAAGCAACTGTCGGCGGAGGAGGTTTTCAGGGAATCGAGGCTGGTCCGCTCTTCGTCTTACCGCCCAGGAGAGTTCTTTTACTACCAGCTGCAGTATGTGAGCAATGGCGAACTTTACGGTCGGAGAGTGACGGTGGACAAGAAAGGGAACATAGGCGAGGTGGAATATGCTAGCGTGGTAACAGTGGATTTCCGGCGCGTTTCACCCATGGCAGTCATCGATGGGAGGGCTCGCGGCCTACTCGGCGCTCCGAGGACGCGACTGCTCTGTTCCACAATCTGTGAGAGAGGCGAGCAGGCTGATCCAAAGAAGTTGAGGAAGGCGATGAAACCCTCAGTGACGCAGCCGAAGCAGCAGCTGAAGTGGGAAGAGGAGATGGAGAGGAAGATCGATTGGGGGAAGGCCATCACGGTCCGTGACTCGCTGGCAACCCCATGCAGAGCACGGGAGGTGATACTGAGGGTGCACAGTAACAACCTCCAGGTGGGAGAGCGGCTCCCTTTCTTGGGCGCGAGGGCGAAATGCACGCACTGTGGCGGAGTGGAATCGCAGGATCACTGTCTTTTCAGCTGCCCGGTGATCCAACCTGTGGTGGAGGTGATGAAGAATGTGGTTCGGTGTATGAATCCGGGCAGGGACATGCGTTCGCTCGGGGACATGCTCTTCCAAAAGAGTGGCACATCGACTGGCTTTCCTGAGACAGCAATCATATCCATCACAGCGCACCAAGTTTGGCTGGAAAGGTGCAACGCGGTTTTCCGAGAGAGCCGTTTCCAGCCAAAGAGAGCTTTGAGGCGCATGGCAGTTGGCTTCACGAGGCACGTGAAGGTCTACAACAGAGCGCGGAAGAAATCGGCTGGCAGGATTGCTTCGAAAAGGACGGGTGACTGGAGCCACTTGAATGCTGACGAGGCAAGTGCTATGTGTAGGCTCTATGAGACAGAGGCCTCGATGACGTGGAGAGTTGGTTTCAAGAAGATCTGGGAAGATAGCGGTGTAGCGTTTCAGCCTCCGTAAAGGGATAAGGGGGGCTCTGGTTACTAGGATGCTTGTAACCTCTCCCTGCCCTCCTAGCAACAGTTACGACTGCGGATGTATGTATGCTGATAGTGTACCTATATCCACCAAAAAAAAAAAAAAAAAAAGTCCAGGTTCGGTTTGTCGAGCCTGCTTCGCTAACCCCCCCGATCGTCGCCAGCCTTCATCAGGCCAACTTGATCTTTTCCCAAACCAGCCGGCTCTTGATATCTCCAACCGCGTCAAACCTGACAGATTTGGATTGCCCGGTTTAGGGACGCGACGCGACGCAGAAGAATCTGCCACAGGGCAAACTGGACGTCAAGGGCATGCTTGTTGTAAACGATGGTCGGTTGCCCGTCCCTATTCAAATGTGAAAGGGACGGCATCGCGCAGCTGATAGGTCATTGGTCTGCAATGAGCCGGCAGCACAGCGAACGGCCAGATGTTGCTGATGCGATTGTGGGGCACCCACCTGTTTCATCCGCAGGTTCGGACAATCCCAAGGTTGAGGGGAACTCCGCGAGGCGCGCAAATCCGTCTCAGTAATTCCTCCATAATCCCGATTCCCGTCCCGACTCTCAGTCAAGCCCACGCCAAGCCTCCGTCAACCCCACGCAACCGCCGGAATGCCGCCGAGCCGAGCCCATGCGGGGAAACCCCGCATGCGAGAACGAGCATCCAAACCCACCCGTCATACAAATTACCTTCTTGATGCACCTTTCTAGTAACAAGTATCAGCTTATTCTAAGTTTTGTTCAGGGCCAAGTTTTGTTTTGCGACCTGTGAGGATTTGACCCCATAGGCTATCATGGCGACCACTTCGGCGGCCGTCCTCCCGTCAGGGGTCTTTCTAACCCGAGGGTCGGAGATCCAGAAAATTCCCGCTCGCGCTGCTGCGGGAGCCAGAGCCCTCGCACCCCTCGCGTCGGCCAAACTGCGAGCCTCCCCGAGATTGCCAGCCCTATCGACTCCATTCATCTGGTCCTTCAAACCCGCTGCGGCTCCGACCGTCGGCCTGCAGTCAGAAAGCCGACAAATCTCATGCGCCGTCGCGGCGGAGCCTCCTCCGAAGGAATCCGCGGCAGAGCTGTCTTCGTATGAGTCATTGCAAGTGCCGTTCTCCGACGTGGTGGTGCAGCAGAAGCGGCCGTATTTCGTCAACCGGGAGTACACGGCAAGGGACTGGAACTACATGGTCAACTTGGCCTTGTACCATGGGCTGTGCCTCTTCGCTCCCGCCACCTTCTCCTGGGAAAACTTTGGCCTCTTTTTCAGCCTTTACGTGATCACAGGTGCGTTCTTCTTCGCTTCCGAAACTTCTCTTTACTCTTTTTTTTTTTTTTTTCCGCAAACGTGATTTGTACGTGCAATCGAGCGTTGATGCTCATGCTCTTTACATTTTGGTTGATTCTCTGCTGTCCAGGGCTGTTTGGGATCACCCTGTCATACCACCGCAATCTGGCGCATCGTGCGTTCACGCTTCCCAAGTGGCTCGAGTACACCTTCGCCTACCTCGGAGTTCTCGCCATTCAGGTGCGCCGCCGTTTCTCGTTGCTCGTGCTCTTTCTTCGTTGATCATTGTGACTGTGAGACGTTCGTGTTGCTCTCGCATGTCCAGATTCCCTTCTCCTGTGACGCACATGTGTGCTCTTTTTAAACTTACTCTCTCTTTCCATCCCCCGTACGTACGCCCTTCTGTTTCCACTTCATCGATTACTGAAGGGTCACCCCAAGGAGTGGGTGAGCGCGCACCGCTACCACCATCGCTTCGTCGACACGCCCGGCGACCCGCACTCGCCGTGCGATGGCTTCTGGCACAGCCACATGGGGTGGGTTTTCGACGAAGCCTTCACGCAACAGCGGGTAAGATTATTTCCAAATGCGCCCTGCCTCGTGGCTCACCTTCGCGTGCCATCGCACGATAAACGTGGAAGCAGTTGAACCTGGAACGGAATGGACGTGAAACGTAAAGGGATTTATGAGTAAGGGACTGGCTCCTTACCGTGTGTTGTCCACCAAACTCAACATTTTTTTCTGCTCTGTACCGTACTGCACCTTGTGAAACGGCAGGTGGGCGCGCGCGACAACATCGCGGACATGGAGAATGACCCCTTCTACGATTTCATCGAGGCCACCTACCACTGGCACACCGTCGGCTCCGTGGCGCTGCTCTACGCTCTCGGCGGCTTCCCCTGGGTCGTCTGGGGCTTCGTACGTGCTCCATTGGCGCTTGTGCAATTCTCGTTCATCTCTGTGAAATCCTATGCAATTCCAGTTTTTCTTTTTTACTTCGTCGTCTTGTAAAGCAATTCATGGTGGAAGTGTCGCTGTCGTGGTAATAACGGCTGTGCGTTTCATTCTATTATTTCCATGTCTGTCTGTGTGTCTCAGGGCGTGCGCTCTGTGGTGGTGCTGCACATCACGGGCCTAGTCAACTCCGCGGGGCACATATGGGGCTATCAATCCTGGAACACCGGCGACCATTCACGCAACAACTGGTGAGCCCTTGCCGAGTCCCTTCCGTCCTTCCAACTCCCCCCACACCCACCCCTTCCCTCCCTCCCTCTCCCTTCTCTTGGCCCTCCCACACACCCCCGTCCGAAGTGGCCTGGGGATGTTGGTGTCAGAGCTTGTTGTGACAGGCACTTGGGTTGAGATACTTGTGTTGTGAGCCAGCCGCCTTGGTGGTACAAAGAGTCCAAGACTGTGTTCCAAGTGCTGGGTAGTAGTTGCACGAGCTCGTTGCCTTGTTCTCACCTTTCTTCTCTGCTGCTCTTCCCTCCCTCCCATGCCACTGGGTCTGTCAACACAGGTGGGTGGGGCTGCTGGCGTTTGGCGAGGGGTGGCACAACAACCACCATGCGTTCCAGTACTCGTGCCGGCATGGGTTGGACGCACACGAGGTGGACGTGACGTGGTACATAATAAAGCTGCTCGAGGCTGCTGGGCTCGCCACCAACCTCAAGTACCCCCATGACAAGGACGTCAAGCGCCTCTCCTTCCCTGACCAGCCAGCTTCTCAGCAGTAGACTTCTGAGGCGCCTTAAAAGTACATGAAGCGTATCTCCTTCCCTGACAAACCAGCTTCTCAGCAGTAGCCGCGCCTAGTGGATGATGCATGGTCACCATACTCTCCCACTCTACCATCCTCCCAGCGCTTCTCCCTCGTGTCCCGGTCTCACGTGGACCGGGCTGGTTTAGGAGCATAGGGTTTGGATGCATGTTAATCTAGTATTTTCTGCTGGAATTGGTGCATCCCCAATGCGACTCTTTTGGGTTGAAATGCAAGCATGTCCTTAGCCCTAGGCTGAAGCCAGAGTTTTAGGAGTTTTCTTTACGCATAATCTGAATTCTGATTTCAGGTTTTTGCTAGCTTGGCTGCTTCTTGCTTCTAAGCACAACCTACTCATGGCATGTTTAGGGGTGAAGTGGGGCCTTTGATAACACGTGTACGTATAATTTTCACAATACGAGTGTGACCCACCATTTTGTGAATGCTTCAAAAATATTACAGTATCGAGACACGCTACACCGAGAAGCCGCCAAAAGCCTTTCAATTGAGACGCGCTCAGACCTTTGGCGCCCAACTTCGGTCCAATCAGCCCACGAGCATGTCAGAAAGCATCCACGTGAACGGAGCCATGCCACACCGTGCCCTTTCAGTGAGGCAGTTGTCTTGCAAACCCCAAGGCATTCCCAGACATTCCCGAGGCAATCCCACGGCTTTCCTCCCTGGTCAGGATGCCAACCACTAGACCTGGTGGTTCTCCTCCGAACTCTAGACCTGGTAGTCCTCTCTGTTGCCGACTTCGTCTCTTAGCTTCTGCAACAACACGGCTATCATTATATTTGATTAGACCGATGAGTTATAACCATGGACGATGATATATAGTTCTCCTTCGAATAGAAGTCGAGTACTTTAACTTGTATGTAGCCTATGGCTGGTCCTCTCTATTGCTAGTCCACGGCTCAGCTTCCGGTGCGTTGCGACAATGCTAGACATTTAACTCCTTAAAGCAAAGGTCCTATTGTCGTCTTCGTTTCCACTTAGCGAAGGGTGACTTCCGAAGAGACGGCCTAACTGCTGCTCGTGGTAGCGTAGATTCAGCTAGGCTCAACGTTGATACAGTTCACTCAGAATGATTTCTCCCTGATGCATCGTCGCACGCTGCGACAGCCAGCAAGGCTCTTTGCGAAAACCTTCGCGACGGATGCGTCTGGCTGGTCTCTGTTTGCCCTCTAACGGCCTGCGAAAGTCTAGAGTTAAGTGACGCGGCGACAAGACGAATTAGCGCAACATCTGACATGTATATTATCCGGAAATAGCCTTCAAGTCATGAGAGGTTCGTGCGACGGAAGCGATTGTTCCAGCGAGTCTTGGTTAGCGACAAAGGATGCATCCTCCAGTCCTAGTGACGGAGTATTTCCTCACCGTGAAACTTGCAGTCTGAAAACGTTTCTCGAGATTGCCAGCCGGGAACAACGCAGCGTTTTTCGGAACACGAATGAGCGGCGGAAAGCAGCGTTCGCAGCACTTCGCAAACGGCAGCAGTAGCGCTCGCCCACCGGCATTGCAAGCAGAGTGACGCAGATCACGGGACCATGGCGATCGTACACCATGAGGTTCGCATACGTTCGCATCGAGTTCCTCGGCGTTCCCTTGGACACGACGAATGACTTTAATGGTACGTAATAGCGACGGCTAGTGGGGGGAATCATGCGTCTAGGATAGGAACGCCTAGAGAGTCTCGCCGCTTTTCCCGCTCGCGTCATGTTTTAAGTTACCCTTCCACTAACGCATGCACCATCCCTCTCCCCTTGTCCTCCTCGTTCTCCCATCTGCATGCGTGCGATTACCTCGGAGGCGCGGGATTCGGCTCGTCTCCGTCGCTGTTCAAACACTTCAAGAATCGACAGCCGTCGTTTGAAGCTCGCAGACGTGCCTTCGGAGTTCACAGTCGTCCGGTTGAAGATCGTCGGCGATCAGGGGACGATAAGCGGTATGTGAGAGCGAAGGCTGTGGGGGGGATTCCTGTAAGCGTCTAGGATAGGAACGCCAGAGTCTCGCCGCTTTGTTCGTCCGCGTCAAGTGTGAAATAACTGTCGCATTAACGCGTTTATTCTTCTTCTCCCCTTGTCCTCCTCGTTCTTCCCGCTGCATGTTTGTGATTAAATCGGAGGCGCGAGATCGGAGGCTGTAGCGTCGGACGAATCGCCTGACGTCATTTCAAGAATCGCCTGACGCCGTTCCAAGAATCGCCTGACGCCGTTCCAAGAATCGCCTGACGCCGTTCCCAGAATCGCCTGACGTCGTTCAAAGAATCGCCTGACTTCGTTTCAAGAATCGCCTGACGTCGTCTCAAGAATCGCCTGACGTCGTTTCAAGAATCGCCTGACGTCGTTTCAAGAATCGCCTGACGTCGTTTCAAGAATCGCCTGACGTCGTTTCAAAAATCGCCTGACGTCGTTTCAAAAATCGCCTGACGTCGTTTCAAGAAACGCCTGAGGTCGTTTCAAGAATCGCCTGACGTCGTTTCAAGAATCGCCTGACGTCGTTTCAAGAATCGCCTGACGTCGTTTCAAAAATCGCCTGACGCCGTTTCAAGAATCGCCTGACGTCGTTTGAAGAATCGCCTGACGTCGTTGGAAGCTCTCCGGCGTTCTTTCGAAAGTCATACTAGGCGATCGCTTCGAACTCACAGGCGATCATGAAAAAGATCAACGGTACGTGAGAGCGAAGGCTGTAGGGGGGGGGGGGTTCCTGTACATGTCTAGGATAGTAACGCCGAGACATCGCGGAAAAGGAAAATTGCGATTTTGGGGGTCCGAAGGTTTTTCTGCGAAAAGATTGCGGTTTTCTTGCGCGAAGTGTCCAAAAAACGACGACCCCAGATCGCAACTTTCCATACATCGTTGGCGTACCTTAACACTGGCGCCAAAAAGTCAATCGAAAGTGACTTCAACATCGGGCATAGGGTTTCGCACGGTCGAAAGCGATAACTAGCGGTTAGGAAAAGTTACATCAATTGTCGGGTGTAACAACCAGATTCGCGAAAAGCGTACATTAAGACGAAATTTAACGAGGTTGCAAACCTGGATACCAAGCTTTCGGAAACCAGGTACTCAGAGCCAGAACCACCCAACCCGAAACAATCTCGCTTGCTGATTCCTTTGGGAGTGTGACGTGTCATTCTGGGAAATATTTAACAACCAATCATGGTTGTTGCTGTCATTTCTCAACCTATCCACACCGTCCAGTCTGTACACGTCAGCAGATCCAATCAAACCAGAAAACGTCAACCCAATATGCACAACCCAACCCAGTGTTTCCTAGATGACATATCTCCCCCAACAAACCCCACGCCTCCATCCCTCTCGTACAAATGGCAACACGCAACCACACATTCCACTCTCATTTTCCTTTGAAGTTCCTTAGACGAGCAACTTAGATCTGTCCAGCGAGGACTTCAATGTCCTTATTTTAGATGCATGATACATTAAAGGAATGGCATGTATCATGCATGGCCTCGCTGGATGCATGATACATGCCATTCCTTTAATGTATCTGGATGCATACCTCGCTGGATACATGATACATGATCATGATATGGCATTAAAGGAATGTATCATGTATCATGATACATGCCATTCCTTTAATGGCATGTATCATGCATGCCATTCCTTTAATGTATCTGGAATGTATCATGCATCCAGCAAGGCCTGCTAGATAGAGATGCATGATACATTCCTTTTAACCTACCATTCCCCTTTCCAGGTCGACGACTATAAGCGTTTTCGCGGTGGACATGCGCACACGTACTGACGATTACGCGCCATTCAGCAGCTACTTTTACAAGTCGTAAGGTTCTAATATCACTGGTAAGATATTTGTGTTGTTTCCTACGATTGCATCTACTTCCTTTACTCAGTTGCGGCTACTGTGCGGCATCTCACTACTCCAGTGCGAGGCAACCGGTTTGCATTATTGTGCATCTGCTGTCAGTTTTGCGGCACACTACTGGTAACCCCACGTCCCACACTGTGTTGTGGTCGCTTTTCTGTACTCGACGGCGCAGAACAGTGACTCCGTTTGGGTGCATATCGCGACGTGGAACCATCACCCATGTTATTACAACCCCTTTTTTTCTGTTGCTTCACTGATGTTCAAAACCTATGCCATATCTCCTTGCAGGCTTTCTCAACAGCCAACTGTTGCAACTAAGGCTGCACCAGGTTGACGGCTTTCATCAAATCAGGTTGACGGTTTTCATTTCGGCGGATGTCCGCCTTCTCGCGGTAAGCGTGCCCGCATTTAGCGATGGAGTTTCCGGCTATAGTTTTGTGTGTGCAACTCCTTGTCATGTTCATTTCCTGTTTGCTTGTTTTGCAGGGCGTATCTGTTGATGCAGGCTTATCGTCAACCATAAATGCATGCTGTGTTCTTTTTTGCCAGTACTGCGTACTTCTAACCCCAATGGAAGTAATCGGTGAGTGGAAATGCATACTTGATTTGCATGTTTCACAAGCTTTAACTTGCTACTTTTCCTAGCAGGCAATATCAAGATGGCAGCACCAAATGTTACATCCTGGTTTTTTGCTGTGCTGAAGGAATAGTTACTGTAGTTGTATGGGGCATTATGGTATTTTGTATGCAGACCCTTTGATATTAGTGGGAGAAGTTATATACGTTAAATAATGAAACCCTACAAAAATTAAGCTTGAATTGAATTTGTGGCTAATAATAATGATATAATCGCCAGCCAGTAGGAGGTCGTTACCGCACACAAAAAATGCTATCTGATTGGTACATAAGACGCGCTCGTGTCCGTCGATTCTAATCTAATCCGACGGCTGTCGTTGGAGTACGATGACAGCCACGTCAGCATGTTTCAGTTTCATCTAAAGTACGTCGTATGCCACGTGGCGCTGTCGTGACACTTTCGCGTAGGTTGCTCAAGGGTGACGTTTTCCGCCCCCCTAGTTGCATTACCGTATACCTCACAATTGCACCGAAGTGTACAGTTTGTGTTGGGAATGTGACGGGAAAGTCACTTCGCAAGTTACTGACGCTACCATTGTTTACGAGTCAAACTTTTTTTTTGGCACTTGCCTTTTCCGTGATGGAGAGTCTCGTCGCTTTCTGTCTTCGCGTCATGTGTAAATCTACCCTGTCTTTGACACGCATACCATCCCTCTTCCCGCGTTTTTTCCCCTGCATGTGTGTCGGAGGCACGGGATTCCGGCGGTCGTCATCGCTGCAGAATCCGAACGAGGTCGCACTAGACACCAAAAGAATCGTTCCGAACGAGGTCGCAACAGACACCAGACCTGGCTAGAGCAGAACGCCTCAAGTGAAGGCGTGGATCGCAGGAGCGGCAGATTGGTGGACGGAGAGTGGTATGTGCCAGTGGGTGCCTGCAGGGGGGAGGGAAATGAGTCATGGAGCGTCGCCGCGCAGAGGCAAGAGTCGTGTTTCTTGCTTATTTACTCCGCCACTCGCCTTGTGCTTTTTCTAACCCTCCCTTGTTGGTCGGTGCTGCTTCTGTGTGCGTGTATCCCTTCCCATGCGTGTGTGTGCCTCACGACCTAGAAGCACGGGCAGCCGGAGCAACGGAGCAACCTGGAGCAACTTGGAGCAGCAGGCGTGAAGGGAAGGCGTGGTGCAGGAGTGGCATAGCAGCGTTCAGAGTGCGGTATGTGCCATGGGGTGCCTGCAGGGGGGAGGGAAATGAGTCTTAGAGCGTAGCCGCGCAGAGGCAACAGTCTTGTTTCTTGCTTTTTACTCCGCCACTCGCCTCGTGCTTTTTCTAACACTTCCTTGCTGGTTGGTGCTGCTTCTGTGTGCGTGTATCCCTTCCCATGTGTGTGTGTGCCTCACGACCTACAAGCACGGGCAGCCGGAGCAACCTGGAGCAACTTGGAGCAGCAGGCGTGAAGGGAAGGCGTGGTGCAGGAGTGACATAGCAGCGTACAGAGTGTGGTATGTGCCAGGGGGTGCCTGCAGGGGGGAATTGAGTCTTAGAGCGTCGCCGCGCAGAGGCAAGAGTCGTGTTTCTTGCTTTTTGACTCCGCCACTCGCCTCGTGCTTTTTCTAACCCTACCTTGTTGGTTGGTGCTGCTTCTGTGTGCGTGTATCCCTTCCCATGCATGTGTGTGCCTCACGACCTACAAGCACGGGCAGCCGGAGCAACGGAGCAACCTGGAGCAACTTGGAGCAGCAGGCGTGAAGGGAAGGCGTGGTGCAGGAGTGGCATAGCAGCGTACAGGGTGTGGTACGTGCCAGGGGGTGCCTGCAGGGGGGAAGTGAGTCCTAGAGCGTCGCCGCGCAGAGGCAAGAGTCGTGTTTCTTGCTTTTTGACTCCGCCACTCGCCTCGTGCTTTTTCTAACCCTCCCTTGTTGTTTGTTGCTGCTTCTGTGTGCGTGTATCCCTTTCCATGCGTGTGTGTGTCTCACGACCTACAAGCACGGGCGGCCGGAGCAACGGAGCAACCTGGAGCAACTTGGAGCAGCAGGCGTGAAGGGAAGGCGTGGTGCAGGAGTGGCATAGCAGCGTAAAGGGTGTGGTATGTGCCAGGGGGTGCCTGCAGGGGGGAAGTGTGTCTTAGAGCGTCGCCGCGCAGAGTCAAGAGTCGTGTTTCCGGCTTTTTGACTCCGCCACTCGCCTCGTGCTTTTTCTAACCCTCCCTTGTTGGTCGTTGCTGCTACTGTGTGCGTGTATCCCTTCCCATGCGTGTGTGTGCCTCACGATCTACAAGCACGGGCGGCCGGAGCAACGGAGCAACCTGGAGCAACTTGGAGCAGCAGGCGTGAAGGGAAGGCGTGGTGCAGGAGTGGCATAGCAGCGTACAGAGTGTGGTATGTGCCAGGGGGTGCCTGCAGGGGGGGAGTGTGTCTTAGAGCGTCGCCGCGCAGAGGCAAGAGTCGTGTTTCTTGCTTTTTGACTCCGCCACTCGCCTCGTGCTTTTTCTAACCCTCCCTTGTTGGTCGTTGCTGCTTCTGTGTGCGTGTATCCCTTCCCATGCGTGTGTGTGCCTCACGACCTACAAGCACGGGCAGCCGGAGCAACGGAGCAACCTGGAGCAACTTGGAGCAGCAGGCGTGAAGGGAAGGCGTGGTGCAGTAGTGGCATAGCAGCGTAAAGGGTGTGGTATGTGCCAGGGGGTGCCTGCAGGGGGGAAGTGTGTCTTAGAGCGTCGCCGCGCAGAGGCAAGAGTCGTGTTTCTGGCTTTTTGACTCCGCCACTCGCCTCGTGCTTTTTCTAACCCTCCCTTGTTGGTCGTTGCTGCTTCTGTGTGCGTGTCTCCCTTCCCATGCGTGTGTGTGCCTTACGACCTACAAGCACGG
Organism: Closterium sp. Yama58-4; assembly: GCA_947470075.1. NCBI lineage: Eukaryota > Viridiplantae > Streptophyta > Zygnematophyceae > Desmidiales > Closteriaceae > Closterium > Closterium sp. Yama58-4. The sequence continues at coordinate 338,164 of CANIUD010000755.1, read as the reverse complement.
GCAGCCGGAGCAACGGAGCAACCTGGAGCAACTTGGAGCAGCAGGCGTGAAGGGAAGGCGTGGTGCAGGAGTGGCATCGCAGCGTACAGAGTGTGGTATGTGCCAGGGGGTGCCTGCAGGGGGGAAGTGTGTCTCAGAGCGTCGCCGCGCAGAGGCAAGAGTTGTGTTTCTGGCTTTTTGACTCCGCCACTCGCCTCGTGCTTTTTCTAACCCTCCCTTGTTGTTTGTTGCTGCTTCTGTGTGCGTGTATCCCTTCCCATGCGTGTGTGTGCCTCACGACCTACAAGCACGGCGGCCGGAGCAACGGAGCAACCTGGAGCAACTTGGAGCAGCAGGCGTGAAGGGAAGGCGTGGTGCAGGAGTGGCATAGCAGCGTAAAGGGTGTGGTATGTGCCAGGGGGTGCCTGCAGGGGGGAAGTGTGTCTTAGAGCGTCGCCGCGCAGAGGCAAGAGTCGTGTTTCTGGCTTTTTGACTCCGCCACTCGCCTCGTGCTTTTTCTAACCCTCCCTTGTTTGTGCCGCTTCTATGTGTGTGTGTGTATCTCTTCCCATGTGCGTGTGTGTTCCTCACGGCCTACAACAAGCTGCTGTCTCTTCCAACACAGCAGGTAACTGGGGGTGAAGATGCCGCAGCAGCGCGAATGCACCAAGCGTTGCTTTTTACCTCAGTCGCTTTTCGATCTTCCATCTGCGATCTCTTCTGGCATGTCGCTGCTCTTTCACATCCTCACCCGCTCATCCACTCGCTTCTCTCCTTGCTCATTCCTCTTGTCCTCTTCTTGCCTTCTTACCTCTCCAGCACTACTGCATCCCCACCCTCCAGCACTCAAGGGGGCGGTGCCTGCAGCAACTGAGGGGTCACCAGTGGCTGCAACAGCGGCTGTATGATGGTAAGCACACAAAGTGTTGTGAGCCGATCAGCTAGTATACCCTTCTTTCCATTAAACGTGCTTTCTCTTGTGCGATTCGCTATTGTCTACCTGTTTCCACAGTGCCATGTGCTATGTCGCTGGGTGTTAATGCCACTCAGTTCACCTCTCAAACTCCTTTCTTCCTGCCCTCTCTTCTTCTCTGCTCTCCTCACTTCCATCCCGTCTATCGTGCACCAGCAGCACGGGCACCAGTGGTGGTAGCAGCAGCAGCTGCAGTGGCGGCAGGGGCAGTTGCAGCATCAACTACTGCAGCGCTTGCGGCTGCAGCAAAGAACAGGTGATTACGGACCTTATGCATCCCATGCATCCCAGTTCCCTCACATGTTGGCTGGTCTGAGTACTTGCGTTCTTGTCTGGTGGTTTGTTGTCCTGCTCGTCTCCTTTAATCCTTGCGTTGCTCGTCCTCCCCTCTTTCTGTGGCCTATTGTAACGGTGTCCTGATCCCCCTCCCCTCTCCATGGCCCTTTGCTGTCCCTGCCAGCAACTGCGGGAAAAGCAGTGGCAGCAACGACAGTGCTGTGTAATTTTCATGGTAGGTGTGATGGGAGATTCTGCAGGGGGGAGTTGCTGGCCTTGCTTACTTACAGTTTCTCAATGTACGCAATTGCTTGCTTCACACGACCGGTCTGACATAAGCACAACGCACTATTTTTTTTCTTGTACGGTATTCAGCTTCACTTGTGTGCTGGTGTGCGCTTTTGCTTCTCGTATGTGACTCCCTGCTCTCTTTCCTCCCGTTTCTTCCATGTCCCATTCTTGTCCCATTGGCTGGCTCTTCTGTTGTTGAGTGCAGGGCGAGGTTGAGGAAGACTTGTGAAGCGCAGCATGGTGGTGGGCCACCAACATCTCAAGATGCGCCGCTGTGCTTACCCTCCCATGTAGCTGTCCTTAGCTCTGCTTAAATGTGGTTTGGTGTGTTCTTCGTTGCTTAGGTGTGCTGTGCTGTGCTGTGCTGTGCTGGGTTTCGCATGGATGTGGTAAAGTAGGTGGGTGGAGTGGGCATTGGAGAACCTGGAAGGCTGCAGGGAACAAGCAGTGTCTTCCTGCAGGACTTGGCTGCTACAGGCCAAGCCATCGTTCACAGCGCTGAGAGGGAGTGAGGTGGAGCTGTCATGAGATGAGAGGCACATGAGAGGCACATGAAAGGCACACACACACACAGTGATGAGGAGGAAGTGGAAGTGCAGGACATTCGAGCATGAGCTGCATGCAGCATGCATGCATGCATACAGGGCCAGCCACCACGAACAGGACACACGATTGCATGGCACGAGTTAGGCATCCAAATGGGCATGGAAGGGACTGACAAGAATTGGGGATTGCTCTCATCTCATGCAGTGCATGAATGGTCAGGACTCGGGGGGTACCGTACAAACACCCGACAACATAATGCAGCTGCTGTGACAAGGACAGTAACCACAGGCAGCACTGCTGTGGCGGCGCAAGAGCATGTAGTGGGCGCTACCCAATCTGACACTTGCAGTATCACAACATTCTCCTCTGCTTGTTGAGACGGTCTGTACAGGAGACATCTCCCTGACATGGATGCTGTCTTCTGCTGTGGGAGTATGCTACGGTATGTCCAGCCAAGAAGCCAATCTCGGATCCTCCTTGCTTCTATCTTCAAGCAATCACGACCTTACGTACAATGGGTGGAAAATCCACTCCCTGTGCTCATCGGTACAGGCTTATTATGACATTCAGAGTAAGTTTCAAGCTAAGCATCGTCGCTCGATGCCAACTGGAAAGCAGACAAAGGAGGCAACAAAAAGGTGGAATGAACTCATTGACGAGAGGTCACTGTAATAGCTTGATAGATACATAACTACAGAATTTTCACAAGGGGACCTCTAGATGGAGTCTAGTCTAGACTGTACTAAGCAGTTACCGTCAGAAAAATGCCTGGTCTCGAATGCTCCCGCTGAACCTTTGAGGCGGCCTCAAAAGCCATCAACAAAACAAATTCTCCTGCTAAACCACAATAGCCTGCCTCTAACTAAGGGGCCTTTTCCTTTTCCTTGAGAACAAACTTGCGCAAGCCAGGGAAGTGAACCTGGCACAGGTAGTGGGTCCAGTCGATGTTACGAACGTTGAAATTGAACTTGCGCTGCTCCTCAGGTGACATTGCAGAGAACAGGTCTTCCATGTTGCTTGAGTCAAACCTGCATGCACACGCAAACAGGCAACGGTTGAGTGAGCGAAGCACAGACTTGCGAAGAGGCAACACACTAGGTGGGAAATGCCGTGATTGTGTGCATGCAGGAAATCCTGCATGCAGGGGTTGATTGTGCTGTAGCAAGGTTGATCACTTACAGTGCCTTCCCGAAGCAATAAGGCATGTACAGCTTAGCCAAGCGCTTGTACTGATTGTGCCTCTTGGTCAGTTTTGCAGCCTGCTGCTGCTTCTGTGCTGGTCCAGTTCTTGGGTCAAGTGTCACCAGCTGCAAAACAATTGTGCAGAGGTAAGAAGATTGAGTGAGGTGCAGTGGGGAGGTGAAAAAAGAAGGCCAAATACTCACAAGAACAAGCCCGGGCAGGAGGAGACGTGACTTACAAGCCTGGGCAGTTCATATTGAAACCAGATAGCCGCCATGAAGAGACAGGGCCACGGAAAGGCTATCATATTGGACACAGAGATTGCAGTCCCATCCTTGCGCTTCATGGGTGTGGCTGCAAAGTGCTTGGTGGTGGCGGCAAACAGTCCGCTGAAGCACAGCGGGTTGGTAACCGACGACGTCACGTGGTACACACGCGGCAGATGGTGCTTGGAGGTGGACGGAATGGCACTCCGTGGTGGCTTTGCGTTGCTGGCAGCAACGGCAAGGATAGCGTTGGCTAGTAGGTCCACTGGGATCTGCATCGGGGAGACAGTCGGGACACACAGAAAGTACAAGTAGAGGGTTTGCTTGCTGCTGCCTACGCATGTGGCATGCGGTTCATAGGCACATCAGACAGAAAAATAGAGAATCTAGAGCGGAAGAGAAAGTGTAAGACGGGAAGACAACGCAACGGTTCTGAAAGATGGGCGCAGGAGGAGGGGGACGGGGGAAGGTGGTGTAGGGGAGGGTGGGGAAAGAAGAAGTGGCAACAAGATACGCTAAGCATGCAATAAGCCATGGGGAGGGAGGAGCGAGGCGGTGCGCTCACTCACAATGTCACAGATGCCGTCTGGCTGAGCGTGGAAGCCCGGTATGGCACCCTTGCCAAACGCCATGAGCACTGGATCCGCCACCCTGGGATTGTCATTGTCATTGTCATGGGGTCGATTGGGGTTGGGGCGATTGTCATTGGGGCGATTGTAAATGGGACGATTGAGAGCACACACACACAACAGAAGAGAGTGGGAAGATTGTGAGCAGTGTGATAAGAGCGCGAGACAGGGAGGTGCAAAGGAAGGACAAGACAAGTGCGAGGGAGTCAACTCAAAAGCTTGCCGCTTGCATGGCATGGCACGGCATGGGGTCGTGGCATGGGGTCGTGGCATGGCAGACTGACTGACCGAAAGCCTTCGATCCATCCAGGCATGGGCTCCTGCAGGGCACTCTCCACTATGCTCGGCCGCACCACCACCACTGGCACTCGCGCTTCTCCCCCCTCCCCCTCCCCCTCCCCCTCCCCCTCCCCTTCCGCCCCCTCGCGGTGCTCCACCAGCGCCATCTCCCCCATTGCCTTGCACAGCGCGTACGCGTCCTGCCACCCAAAGGTACGCGCCCTGGCGGAGGGGGAGGAGGGCGGGAGAAGGGGAGGAAAAGCAGAGGAGTAAGCAGGAGCAGGAAGGTGAAGAGAGAGATGGCGCAGCACAGTAGGTAACAGGGACAAGATAGAAAGCGATGTGAAAGGGTGCAAGGACCAGGCGCACCCAACTCTTCCCTCATCTGAGTCACTTGCAAGAGAATTGTCGAAAGCCCACACAGCCACCCACCTGTCTGCACCCAGCGCGGACAGGTGCGCCTCTACCGCTGCTGCCACTTCCTCCGCACTCGCTGCTTTTGAGACGTCTCAAAAAACAAAACCCGCGTGACAGTAATCTAGTTTTCACACGTCTCAAAACCCACCTGTCAGCACCCAGCGCGGACATGTGCGCCTCCACCGCCGCTGCCACTTCCTCCGCACTCGCCCCTCTCGCCCTGGCCCCTGCCTCCACCGCCGCTCGTTCCCTGAACGCTAGTGCCACCTCCCCATCCACGTCTAGCACAGGGACTTCAGAAGCCGCCTCAGGGGGTGTGGCAGCAGCAGCAGCAGTGGTGACAACAGCGGCGGCAGCGGCGGCAGCAGTGGTGGCAGCAGCAGCGGCGGCAGCAGCAGTGGGGGCAGCAGCAGCAGCAGCAATCGGGTCGGCAGCAGCAGCAGAAGCAGAAGCAGCAGCAGTGGTGGCAGCAGCAGCAGCAATAGCAGCAACAGCAGCAGCAGCGGTGGTGGCGGCGGCAGCAGCAGTGGGGGCGGAGGGGGTGGGAGAGCAAGCGAGCATCTCAGCAGCAATGCTATCGCCCGGAGAAAAGGGTCGCTCCATGCACCTCCCCTCGCGCTGCCCGTTCACATAGGCTGCAAGGGGAATCAAAGGAGGAGGGGTGAGTGAGAGGGAGAGGTGAGAGTGAGCTGGGCGGTACAGAGGGCAGTGTGCAACAATGTTACAGTGCCAGTGTTACAAACCAGCAGGTCACACACAGAGACAGACACTGCATGAGAGCGATTCAAATGCCCCAAATGCACACTGGCTTGCACATGTGAGTCGGTCGGAGATGCAGATGGAAATGTGGCTCACCAGTGGAGACATGCACCAGCAGCTCAAGCCGCCGGCACTTCTTGGCGAAAGCGAGCAACCGCCGCGGGCCCAGGGTGTTGATGTTGAGTGCCACGTCATACCTGACAGGCACAAGGACACGTGGCAGGTTGAGTAGGACACGTGGCGAGTTCAAAAGGACAGGAAATCTACAAGGCAGTATGATTGGACACTTCGCAGGCGACGTGCTGCCACATACATTCTCCAAAATGAAGCAGCTGATTTCAGAGTCGACTCAAAAGTCAGCTCCGGAGGCGACGTGCTGCAACATGCATTCTCCAAAATGAAGCGGCGGCTGATCACCCAGACAAAACCATCAGAGCTCGCGCGCACATCTGGTTTACATGCGCGCGCAGCTGACAACAGCCTTGGAACGAGCTGCTTCCATGGAATGGGATGCACATGCACATGCACATGCACATGCACATGCACATGCACATGCACATGCACGTACCGGGCTTCAAAGTCAACGGTGGCGGCGAAGTTGAAGATGAGATCCACGGACTCGTGCAGAGCAGCAGCGGCGTCATCAGCCAGTCCCAGCCCCTCCTCCCCCACGTTGCCCTGCACGGCCGTCAGCTTGCCCGCCATGAACGCCTCGTAGCCCTCCCCGTGCCGCTCGCGCAGGAGGGAAAATGCGGGCGATGGAATAATCTGGGGCGAGGGAATGCAGGCGGAGAGGGAGGGATGTGTTGTGCTTCTGAGTCGACTCAAAAGAGGATCTGGGAAGAGGGAGGGATATGTTGTGTGCAGACGCGGGAAAAAGGGCGAGGGAATGGCCTCTGATGCGAGCACGGCAGCAGCGCAGCTGAGAGCACGGCAAGGGCAGCGCGCGCACCTGTTGCTGGAGGCGCTGCTCCGCGGTGGCGCGCGCTGTGGGTTGGATGAGCAGATACAGCTGCCCCACCCCCGGCTGCTCGCGCAGTATCTTCTCCACCAACACTGCCCCGGGGGAAAGTGGGCGGAAAGTAAGGGGAGGGTAAGGGGGGAAAGAGAAAAAAGGCCTTTTGAGACGACTCAAAAGTTGCCAACCCTCGGCTGCTCGCGCAGTATCTTCTCCACCAACACTGCTGGGGAGGGGACGGGCAGGCATGGGGAAGGGACGACGTGCGGAAGGGAAGACGTGGGGAGAGTATGGGAGAAAGAGATAAGAGGTTCCATGGAGCGAAACAGAGTGTCGTATCGAGCGAAACGGAGTGTCTTTCGAGCGAAACAGAGTGTCTTTCGAGCGAAACAGAGTGTCGTATCGAGCGAAACAGAGTGCTTTGTCGCAAAACAGAGTGCCTTGTCGAGCGAAACAGGTACCACAAGCCTGCACCCCAATGAGCCCGTGACCACAAAAAGTCGCACCTTTGCCAATGAAGCCCGTGGCGCCGGTGATGAGCACGTGCTTTCCCTCCAGGAACGGCAAGATGCCCATCCCCTTACTCGCCCGCCCCTCCTCCTGCTGCTGCAGCAGCAGTAAATCCTGCTGGAGCACCTCTTGAGACGTCTCAAAAGACACGTCCTGCTGGAGCATCGCAGTCGCCCCAGCGGATGTGGCAGCAGCAGCAGGAGCAGTGCTGTCTTTATCGGAGCTTTTGGTGCGCGCGCGACTGCCAAGTGGCGAAGAATCAGGCCCGGTTACCAGCGAACACACTGGCGAGGGCAGAGCACGTGGCCCCCCTTGGTATCTCCCGGACCAGCTTGGATTGGCCCCCGCCTTCTGGAGGTAAAGCTTTCCTGCTCTAGAAGGGTCGACTTGCTGAAGCAAGGCAGTCGCTCCAGCGGTTGTGGCAGCAGCAGCAGCAGCAGCAGCAGCAGCCGGAGCAGCAGGAGCGAGTGTGGGCGCCATTGTGACAATGGCGGTGAGAGCAGAAGCCAGTAAGGCGGCGGCTGCACAATTTGCGACAAGAGGAGCCAAAAAGCACGACGCACGGTGCACGACGCACGGTGCACGGTGCCTAGTACTGCCGTATGGGCCTTCGTATGGGGCTTGGGCCTTGCCGCGCTGCTTCTACTCTACTATGGGCAAGTAGTAGCGTACTTGTACACGAGGGAGGAGCCTAGGGAAACCCGAGGGTCGGACGGAGCCTAGTAAGGAACCTCGGAGGTTGGGCGGAACGGAAGGCTCTGCCGGAGACTCAGTCAGGCTGCGCGTGGGACGGCCGCGGCGGCCTCTGTCGGCTGGCAAGGCCCCTGTCAGCCGATTTGGATAGCCGCCTAGCCGTCTTTCTTATCTTCCCTCGCTCTCTTAGCTTGTAAAATAAACGCGGCGCGTTTTCTTCTCTTGCGCTCTGCTTCAAACTGCTCCTTCTCGCCCCTGCTCCTTGGCAGTCCACAGAGGCATTGCCGATCGACAGGGGGCCTTGCCTGTCGACAGAGGCATTGCCAATCGACAGGGGGGCTCTGTCCGACTGGCAGGGCCTCTGCCGTCAACAGTGGTGCGGAGCGCGGTAGGTACACCTGGGCTCCCATAATTTCATTCCCTGTAATTGCAAGGCCCCTGTCGTCACCTGGGGTCAGGAGCTCGAGCGCTTCGGAGGCTGTCAACAGTGAAGTCGAGAGCTTTACAGCCTGTGACCTGACGCGTCAGCACATTTCCACGCTGGAATGAGCTGGTGTAATAGATTCGAGAAGGCTCCCAGGCATGTTTTCCGTGGCTCACAAAGCAAACCAGCCGCACTAGATTCCTATGTGGCAAAAAATGGACGGCCTACGTGAAGGAAATGAATATGGGTAGAAACAAGCGTAACCGACTCAAAAACGATCACAACCACTAAGGGACAACACACACTACTCCCTTCCTCTGGTAGAGAGCAAATTCGACTTCCAAACCCACTTCCAAATGTTCCAGCGGGGACTGACTCAGCGTGAAAATATCTGCGCTTGGGGGGGTTGAAATTAGGGGGAACTTTTTTGTTCCCCGTAATTTCAACCCCTGTGCTAAACGACACAGGTGCGACCCGGTGCCCCGGCTCTGAAATTATCGGAGCCCAGGTGTACCACTGTTGACGGCAGTGCCGTCAACAGTGGTGCCGCACTGTTGGCGGTGCCCATTCGATCATCCCACTTCCGCGCACATCCGCGCACATCCGCGCACATCAGTGCGGTCGGATCGAATGAACGTCGCGCGATGGACGGCATCAGCAAGCCATGCCATGCCATGCAGTCGCCGAGTTCGGCTGAGCCGATGAGAAGGGCTGGGACCTTGAGGGTCTGGCGGTTGGTAGGTTGTTTGGCCCAGTGGGCAATGGGCATCATTCACACACGACACGGCGAGCCGTCTCCTCGAAGCGGCCTGCGGTGGAGTGGGGAGAGTCCACCGACGTGAGTTCACGAACTTCGTGAACGGATTGCGCCAATAGCAGTCACCCAAAATGACAGGGACTCGCCGAAAGATCTGCAATCCGTACCGCATGGTCCATACAGATCCATGAGAAAGTTGAGCCGGCTACGTCGAAGCGCGAACAGCTTCGACAAATTGCCACTGCAAGGCAACTTTCCCTGTATCTGGCGCAAAACTAAGGGTGACGGTTTACAGGCATACCAGGTACGGCATGCCACGAATATCTGTCAGATAAATTGTCAGGCTTCGGTCATTTGGCTCGGGAATTGGTTCGGGAATTGGCTTGGGTGATGGTTCGGCACTAAAAAATCGTGTACAGAATTAGATGAAAAGGACAGAACAAACATAGCAACCAGCCAATACCCGCTTTTGAGTAGACTCAACAGCAACCTGCCTACACCCTTGAGAAAGAACGAAAAGGCCCAATTTTCGTACACTCAGCCAGTGTACACCTAAACTGCCATCCAAGACAGTAGCCATCCGGGCCTCGTAAATGTAAATAGTTAGGCAGCTCTCAGCAACACTTAGCAAAACGCTACCATCTGGGCCTGGCCTTCTTTCCCTTGAGCTTCGCCACGTGCCGGTTACTGTCATGCTTGCCCTTGTCCCTCCTCATCCACCTCCCCGGCCTCTTCCCATGCACCTCCCTCCCTCCCTCTCCACCTCTACCCCCAGCACCACCAGCATCACCAGCAGGCGTGGCAGCAAGGGCCTGGAAGGGGTTTACGCCTGCCACGGGGTCGGGTGTGTCACCATCTGGCCTGCGCTTCACCTTCTTCACCCGCCCCCTGTCCAGCTCCTCGTCCCTGCCCCATGCAATGTGGACGGAGGGGTGGGGTGGGGAGGGGTTAAGGGGGAGGGGGGACGGGGAAGGGGGAAGGGAGGAAGAGGAGCAGATTGAAGAAGAACACAAGAGGAGAAAAAAAGGGGCCGAGGGGAAGGGGGTAGGAGAGAGAAAGCAAACGAGGCGGGAAGGGGTGTGACTGATGCTGGGATGGCAAGATGGCAGCGCAGAGGGAACACTGAACTGAATGACCCTATGACCCCGGGAGTGGTGCACTCACCACTCGTCGTATCGGTACTTGCTGGCAGGTCGCCTCTCAGCCACATGAAGGTGGGCGCCATTCATCACCATGCCTTCTGCATCCACACATGGGTCGGATAAGTCAGCGACGAGAAAAAGGGGCATCGCACAAGTGATGGAAAGGCAGGCCTTAAGTAACACAGAAGTGGGGAAAAACGGGCTGCTGAACACTCTACAGGAGGACATGCTACAAGTGAAGGGGCAACAATCCCACCCATCCTCCTCTCGCCCTTGTTTACTTCTTTGCCTCTGATCGCGCATCACCCCCAATGATCCCGGACCGTCTCCTTCCCCCAACCCCACCCACCACCCCACACACCACCACCTCATTTCCCTCACAAGCAGGGCCCCTCATAACAGGCCCAGTCTTCCCATAAACACACCCATCAACACAGCATGACATCACAGGATAACGCTCTCCCCCACTGCCACTCACCATCGTCGCCCCACTGCCACTCACCATCGTCGCCCCATTGCGAGCCCGCCAGCCCGCCTGCCCCAACAGTCGCCTCCTGAGCGCCCTCCTTCATCATCCACACCGCATCCGACCCCCCATACGTCACCACCCTGCTCCCGCTGCCGCCACCATTCCCCTGCCCATTCCCCTGCCCGTTCCCCTGCCCGTTCCCCTGCCCGTTCCCCTGCCCGTTCCCTCCCTTTCTCCCCTCCTCCTCCTGTTCTCCCTCGTCCGTCTCTTCGCCTTTCTCCCCCGTGCCCTCGTCCTCACTCTCACTCTCGCTCGCACTGCTCCACCCCTCCGAGTCATCCTCTGAAGACCCCACCCTTGGACCCACTATCCCCGGCCCTGCCATCATCATCGCCACCCCTTCCTCTTCCTCTGCCTCCTCTGAATCCACCTCCCCTGAATCCACCTCCCCCTCCTCCAGTCCTATCCCAGCCACCGTCACCGGAGCACCCCCCTCTTGTTGCCGTCTCCCCACCTCCTCCTTCCCCTCTCCTCCCTCCACCACCCTCACCTCCTCTCCCCTGCACACCCTCCTCTTCTCCTCCTCCACCCCCATTCCTCCTCTCTCCCTTTCCTTCCTCATCCCTCTTCCCCCCTCTTCGACTCCCACCCCCATCCCTCCACTCCCCTCCCAGCCCACACCACGGCCCCACCCCTCCATACCCGCTCTCCTCCTCTTCTTCCCCCGCCTCCCCCCCAACGGAAAAACCTTCTCCTCGCGCCGTCCCCTCTCCCTCACGGTACGCCCCGGCTCTTCCCAGGTCCCATAAAAAGGCAGCGGCACGAGGGGAGACATGAGTCTCAGCATCCTCTCCCTGCTATTGCCCAGGCTGCCGCTGCTCCTGCCCCAACCGCTGCTGCCGAAGCTCCTTCCGGACCTGCTGCCAAGGCCCGGGCTGCTGCGGCTCCTCAAGCTTCCTCTCGACTCCCTGGTGGAGCCGGGCAGCAGTCGCAGCATCTGCCCCACTGCTGCCGCCCACGACCCCCTCACATGCCCCGCACCATCCTTGTTCCCCTCCTCCGCACCATTTTGCTCTGCATCCTCTCCGTCCTCATCTTCCAGCGTCCAGTCCGGGTCGTCACTGTCATCATCAGAATCGTTAGCTGCTGCTGCCCGCGCAGCCTTTCCCTCCCCGTCCACCTCCCCGCCCTCCTCCCCTTGTTCCTCCCCTTCCTCGCTGCTCTCCTCATCACTCGAAGCCTCTGCCAGCACACCCTGCCCCTCCCTCTCGCCCCACTTCTCCCCCTCTACCAAACCCTCCACCGCCCCTTGCCTCCCAGTCACATCCATCATCAATGCCCCATTCCCTACAACAATCGCACCGGCCCTCTCCTTGGCCTCGCGTGCAACGCTGCTGCCCAGGTCTGTACCGTCGCCCACTGCTGCTCCTGCCCTGTCCTTGCCCGCTATTCTGCCTGCGCTTTCCTGCAACCGCTCCTGTGTTACTCCTTGTGCCTGTGCTTGTTCCTTTTCCTGCGCCTCACCCTGTGCCTGCACGTGCATGAACGCCTCTACATGCGGTGCTGCTGCTGCCTTGCACTTCTTTTTCAACTCCGCTTCACCACCAGCCGCTGCAGCAGAGGTTTGAGCACCACGAGCAGTAGCAGAAGGTGAAACAGCAGGAGAACCAGCAGCAGCAGCACCACCAGCAGCAGCAGCAGCAGGAGCAGGAGCAGCAGTGGCAGGCGGAGGCGGTTGGCGGACGTAGAAGAGGAGGTAAGCTCGCTGCTGCAGCACAGTCTTCTCACTCACCTGCTGCACCCGCGCATCATCCATGGCACTCCATGTGCCTGACGGCCCGCGCACATAGCAGTAGTAGTGCCCCGAGTTGGTCGACCACCCTGCATGCACCAACACCCCGTACAGACTGTACTTGCCTCCCCTACTATCCCCACCCCCACCCCCTCTGCTGCTGCCGCTGTCGCTGCTGCCTCTGCTGCAGCTACCAGCACCACCGCTCGCACTCGCAGCAGCATCGGCAGAGGGGGCAGAGGAGGAGCGGGAGGAGGTCATGAAGGGCGAGAGGTCGAGGGAGGGGGGGAACGCGACGTGCTTGTCCAGCTTGCGGCCTGTGAGTGCAGCGAAGCGCTTCAGGTGCACCGTCAGCACGGGAGGTGCTTCTTCCACTGCGAAGCTCTTGAGTGCACGCACCTTCTTCCTGCACTTGCTGCACGCATGAGGGGTTGGGTTGGGACAAGGTCAGGGGGAAGGAACGAGGCTGATAGTTGTGTCAGGTGCACCGTCAGCACGGGGGGTGCCTCCTCCACTGCAAAGCTCTTCAGCGCTCGCACCTTCTTCCTGCACTTGCTGCTCATATGAGGGGGTTGGGACAGGAGAGTGATTCGGGAGGGTGGAGGGGAGAGAACGAGGGTGTTGGTCGCTTCAGAAGGACCGTCAGCACGAAGGTGCCTCCTCCACTGCGAATCTCTTGAGCTCCGTGCAGGAAGAAGGTGCAAGAAGCTCTTCCTGCACTTGCTGCAATGCAAGCATGAGAGGGTTGGGACGAAAGAGGGAGTCAGGGAGGCATGGGATGGGAGGAAAGGGAAAAGAGGCGAGCATGATAAGAGGAAGCATTTCAAACTCAGCCCCCTCACCTATACTAGTGCTTTCCCGCCCTCACCTGCACTTGTACTTGTTCGCCCCATCCAAAGCCTCTTCCGATGTGAACCGATGCAGAGCCTTGGTCACCGAGTCGGCTCGGACAATCTCAAGGCTGAGGTCCAGGAACGGGTCGTAGGTTCGGGAACAGTACCCGCACACAGTGCACTGCACCTGGCTGCACAGATACCCCCCGAACGTCCGGTGCACGAACGTGTTCATCAGCCTCGGCGCAAAGGCAGGGTCGGCGCCCGAGCCTGAGGCGGAGGCTCGTTTGGGCGGGAGGCAGCATCGGTGGAGGGCGTCTAGCAGGCAGCGCATGTACTCGTGTGCGTCCTCCTGCCTGCCCGCCTTGAATGACCTCGCCACACCTGTGTGGATGGGATGGTTGCGAAGGGGAGGGGTGAGGGTGAGGGGGGGATGAGAGAGATGGGGGGTAGGAGAAGCGAGACGAGATGGAGAAAATGAGGTGAGGGGAGAACGAACGGAGACTCAGGTGCATGTGCAAGTGTGTGGGTGAATGCGAGCGATGGAGAGGAAAAGAGAGCGAGGCCAGGGGGTGAAAGGGGGGATGGGGAGGTGGAGTGATACAGAGCGTACTTTTGATTGCGCACAAAGCCTGAGGGCGACAAATGTTGAGACGACTCAAATAAAGGGAGGGGGAAAGAGAACGAGTGGTGGGGGGTGTCAGAGAGAGGTGCGCGGGAAGGGTTGGGACAGAGCGTACTCTTGACGTTGCGCACAAAGCCTGTGGGCGAGACCACCTTGCCTGTGCCGCCCACGGCCCTTGGTACATGCGACTCCATCTCACACAGCGCACACCACCCCGCCACCCTGCCTGCCATGCACGATACAATAGAAACAAACGGTTGCAACTGTGACTCAGAAACTGGCCGTTTGGCAGCAGCAGTTGTCAATTGGGATTGTTGGTATGGAGTACAGTGTACGTGCGATAGCTTGCAGATCAAGCGACTGTACGGCGAGCAGGGGAAAGGCGAGCAAACAGGGAGCACAGCACTCACAGGTGGCGGAGTGGGGTGACTGCGAAAGGTAGTTGGCGAGGGGCGGCGTGTAGGTGAGGCACTGCAGGACGGAGTTCATGAAACACGTGTTGCCCAGGTTGCTCAACCCCGCTCCCTGCCACCCACCACACACGCACCGTCACACGTACCGAGAACTTGCTTTCCCTCGCTTCTATCCCAAAGACTATCGCATAGCTGCACAGCGCGCAGCAGCGCGCGTGCGCATGTCGGACGTGCTTGGCGGGGTTTGGGGTTCGTAGGTGCTGGGGACAGGGTTGAATGCGTATAATTAACCCGCAGTCACGAAATGCTTGCTTGCTGCGAGACCGGGTTTAAATGGCTTCATGGAGCAGCATATAACGAGTACAGTGACACATGCGTGCTGCATTGTCGCGCTTGACCTAGAGAGCCGGAAGATGCACGCATGTGTCACTTACAATGGGCCGTATTTGCCGCCATTCCAACGCCACGTCAGAGCGATCCAAACGACCCTCCAGTCCGTCCCGTTCCCTCTCACTCGCCTCGCGCCGCTCCTTCTCTCCCTTTCTCTTCCCCTCCTTCCCCTTCCCCCTGTCATCGCCCTCCGATCCAACCACTGGCTGCCTGCCACGTGGCTCGCGGCTCGGGTCCGCCGCATTCAGCGGTTTAAGGCCCACGGGGAGCGCGGAGTGCGCGTCGGCGTGCCGCGCGGGGAGGAAGTTGATGCGCCGGGGGAGGCCCTCGCCTCCCGCGTACAGCGCGTCGATGCCGGATCTTATTCGAGTCTGAGAAACATCGCTCACGCCGTCGTGACTGTAACGGAGGCTGTGACTAGGAACGGCCTTTTCGAGCAAATCGGTGTCTCGAATGTAGCCGTTAGGAGGTGCTGATGAGCTTCCAGCCTTGGCTTCGTGTCCAGATGGCTTCCTACCATTGGCTGGGACGTGCTTGCCTGAATGCGGCTGCTCCAAACCTCCAACTTTCTTCTTAAACCCCGAGCCTTGCGCCGAAGCTGACGGGGTCGCGTCGCCTCGGTGTTTCTCCGAACCTCGCCCGCCAGGCTTTCCTGACCCTTGTTGAGCAGCCTTCCGAGCCACAAGTGGTGCAGGCATGGCGTGATTCGCGGAGAAGCTTTGAAATTTCCTCCCGTGAATGCAAGGATGGGAACTACTCTGAATTTACAGTGTATTCAGCGACTTAAGCCCTAACAGAAATACTTGCCGGCCAACGAAACGAAAAGCGTAAATTATGACTCACAGGCCAGCCACTGAGTCAAAGAGACGGAGTAAGCTCTATGCTAATGTTCTTATCCGATGGTATTGGTGGGCACGCGATGTGTGCGCTGCTCCCTTGCTCCGCTGGGCTCGGGAGTCGGGAGGATGCTTTGTATCATGGTCTTGACACTGACCTTGATATCTAACCTGAGTTTGCGGTTAGGTTAGCCGAGGGAATTCCACCAAGCCGAGCCTCGTGACTTGGGGACCGGCATCCGCTTTTGAAGGTTTCTCTTTTGTAGAGGCCCATATAGATTGCTCGTCCTATAACGGGTTAACAGTGAAAACTTTTGATGTACTTGTAGACAGAAACGGTTATGCATTCAAAAGCGGATGATCTAGGTTTCCATATGATCGATTGGCCAATAGTAGAGCAAGCGACGCGACAGGGCGTTGCGTTGCTGTACGCTTCTCCGCTCAGTGGGGCTTCATGTTGATTTGGGAAGACCGACTCACGCTGAAAGTAGTGTTATTATTGGACTGAGAAAATCGACCTAATCCAAGCCTCACAAATCAGACACTCTTTGGCCACGGGTTACTGCAAAATATCTCGGATTCACAGTGGTGGTGGGAGAATACACTCGCTATCCTTCACGCTCGAGCCCTTTTTGTCCAGCAGGGCAGGGTCCGTTCGCACCGCCGAATCGCGGTTTGCCACATGACCTCCATTCTGACTGGTGAATCCAGCAAGCCCTCAATGTCGCAAACCACGTCGAACCTGACGGATTTGGACCACCAATTTTACATCCACCACAAACCAACCCCACAACAACGTTATCGGTCCGCGCTGAGCCAGCAAAGTTGCGCTGTGATCGACGGTTTCCGTCAACACAGTGAACGGCCAGATGTCGCTGATGCGATTGTGGGGCATCCTCGTGTTTCGTCCGCAGGTTGGGTTCGGAGGGAATCCCAGATTTGGGGGAGCTCCCCGAGGCACGCAAACCCGTCTCGTCTCGTCTCAATGATCCTGGCAAGCCTCCGTCAACCCTACGCAACTCAACAGCTGGGGTGGGAGGGGAGCCAACCCCTACATTACCTCCTTCCCGACTATCCTAGGAGGTATCTCAAACGATCAGCTCATTCTGAGTTTTGTCCAAGGCTGATCGTTCTTGCTTCCTGTGTGGATCTGAGCTCGTAGGGCTCTCTGGAACCACACCCTTGCAGAAAGCCCTCCAGAATTCGGGTCGTTCCTCCCCGATAAGCCACACAGAAGGCAGAACCATGGCGACCACTTCGGCGGCCGTCCTCCCATCAGGGGCCTTCCTAACCCGAGGTTCGGAAATCCAGAGAATTCCCGCGCGCGCTGCTACTGGAGCCAGAGCCCTTGCACCCCTCACTTCCTCCAAACTGCGAGCCTCCCCGAGATTGCCGGCCCTATCGACTCCATTCATCCGATCCTTCAAACCCACTGCGGCTCCGACCGTCGGCCTGCAGTCACAAAGACGACAAGTCTCGTGCGCCGTGGAGGCTCCTCCGAAGCAATCCGCGGCAGAGTCGTCCCCGTTTGAGTCGGCGCAAGTGTGGTTCTCGGACGTGATCGCGCAACGGAAGCGGCCGTATTTCTTCAACCGGGAGTACACGGCCAAGGACATCAGCTACGCCGTGTACATGATCTTCGTCCATGGCTTGTGCCTCTTTGCTCCAGCTACTTTCTCCTGGGAGAATTTTGGCCTCTTCGTCGGCCTTTATGTGATCACAGGTGCGTTCCTCGTTTGCAGACTTTTTCTCTTCGCTTATGTATTTTTCTGCAACCGAGTCTATCAATTTCAATCGAGCGTTGAGGCTGACGTTCCTTGCATTTCGTTTCATCCTCTTATTATTATTCAGGAATGTTTGGGATCACTCTGTCATACCACCGCAACCTGTCACATCGTTCTTTCACGCTTCCTAAGTGGCTCGAGTACACCTTCGCGTACTGCGGGGTTCAAGCTGTTCAGGTACGACGTCGCTGCTCACTCCTTGCTCACTGATCTTCGTCTTTGCTCGTTGTTCGTATTTTTCACTCAGCCGCGCTGCGTTCTCTTGTTTACACTCATTCGGCGAACCTTAATTTCTAAACTTCCAAAACTTTGTCTTCAATTTTGTATTTCAAAACCGCCTCCCGTCCGACTTCCGAACGCCGTCCTGTTTGTGTCTCGCGTTGCGTCCCGCAGGGCGACCCCAAGGAGTGGGTGAGCGCGCACCGCTACCACCATCGCTTCTGCGACACTCCCGCCGACCCGCACACGCCGTACGAGGGCTTCTGGCACAGCCATATGGGGTGGCTACTCGACGATGTCGCTACCCAAGAACGGGTAAGATCTTCCTTAAGTGCAGCCTGTCTCGTAACTCACTTTGTGTAGCATCCGTCGCACGATACCTGGAAGCACAACTATGAACGAAAGTTGACGCAATTCGCGGCATAAGTAACGTACTGTACTGTCGTGAGTGGACATCAGAACACTTTTATAAGAACTATCCTGCACTGTACTGTACCACGTGAAACTCCAGGTGGGCGTGCGCAACAATATCGCGGACATGGATAACGACCCTTTTTACAACTTCATTGAGGAAACCTACGTGTGGCACATCGTGGCGTCCGTGCTGCTGCTCTACGCCCTCGGAGGCTTCCCCTGGGTCGTCTGGGGCTTCGTAAGTACTCCTTTGAATTTTGTGCCCGTTGGGCTTGAAGGACTCATCCTGTATACCTCGGATGCAATTGCAGCCCTTTGCTTTTATTTTTTTTGGCTGTGCGTTCCTTGGTTGTTTTGTCCATGTCTGTCTCTCGCAGGGCGTGCGCGCCGTGTGGGTGTACCACATCACGTGGTTCGTCAACTCAGCGTCGCACGTGTGGGGCTACCAATCCTGGAACACCGGCGACCTTTCGCGAAACAACTGGTAGGTTTTGGAGTGACTCTTTTGGCAACTCCTTCCCTCTTACCCCCCCCCACCCCCCCCCCCCCCCCCCCCCCCCCTCCCGCCCCACCCACAGTCCATATGGCCTGTGGATATTCGTGTCAAAGGTCTTGTTCTGGGAGGCAGTTGAGTGAGCTAAGGCCTATGTGACCTTAGTTTCATCTCAGTCGCTCGGTGGTTCAATACTGTGTGTCAAGTGTCCACCTTAGGAGCTTTTAGAGCATGAGCAACAGAGTGCTCATGCACGCCAACTACCTCTAGTCGCGAGTAGATTTTGTCGGATTAGGTGAAGATTAGATATGCCGGGTCCAGGGGCTCAAATCCAGCGGGGCTCAGAGGGCGTCGCGCTTGCCAGCTTTGATGGCACATGGAGGCCTGTATTACGAAAAAAATCCATTTACATGGAAACGCCATATTGCTTTTTCCCCCCTGCATCCTGCTGGCTCACTCTTCTTCCCTTCATCCTGTCCCTCCTATTGCCTGGACGACAGGTGGGTGGGGCTGCTGGCGTTTGGCGAGGGGTGGCACAACAACCACCACGCGTTCCAGTACTCGTGCCGCCATGGGTTGGAGGATCACCAGGTGGACATGACATGGTACACCATTAAACTGCTGGAGGCTGCTGGGCTGGCCACCAAGCTTAAGTACCCGCACGAGAAGCACATGAAGCGCCTCTCATTCCCTGAGCAAACAACCCCCCAGCAGTAGCTGATGAGGGGTAGTGGATGACGCAGATTCACGCTTCTCTCCCTCACTCTGCCATCATCCCAGCTCCCAGGCTGGGAGTTCCAGCTCTTCCTCCTCCCTCGTGTCCTGCTCTTGCGCGGATGGGCTGATGTGGGAGCATTTGGGCTGATGTGGGAGCATTTGGGCGGATTTGGGAGCATTTGGGCTGATTTAGGAGCATTGGAATGACTGGAATGGGTGCATTTCCAAAGTGTCTTGTTGGGTCAATAAGACACATTCACGTCCTTTGCCTTAGGCTGAAGGCTGTGTTGTAAAAAGTTTTTTTGGCTTTACGGCAATAGAACTTCTGTGTTTTTTTCTTGTTTGGCTTATTCATTGCATGGTAACAGTTTTGACCTTATGACTGGTTAGCAAATCTAAAGCTAAATGGACAAGACTGATGAAGCTGAAACAATGCTTGCAACTGTCTGGTCAAGTGAAGGTTAGCTGGCAGCATATCATGCAGGCGCGCGTCCGAGGCTCCCAAAAACCCTGAATCTGGTCTTATAACAAGAGTCAGGTCATACCAGATGATCAACAATAGAAGTACTAGCACAAAGATATCCCAAGGCACAAATCGCAGTAATATGTTTCTATTAGAAAAACATATCTTTTGCCAGCACAGCATACAATCGGCTGTCCTGGAATCCACAACACATGCAGGACAAGATCCAACGCAACATAATAAAGACATCCAAAGCCTAAAGATTAAACCATTGTTAAATGGAATTATTGAGGGTAATCATCTTCACCGCCCTCGTTTTCTCCCCGTCCCCGATTATACGGTGGTACCTTGCAGGAAAAGTCCACAGTGAGCCACCCACTGCAGCAGACATGGGAGGGGGAGAGGGGTGGGGATGTTTTTGCAATCCAGAGCGGTATGGGATTGGATGGAGGGCAGGGTGCAAGAGCAGCTAGGACGGCAATTCAGTTGGATGTATAATGTTGGAGGTGGTGTCGATGCGCGCGCGCCCACACACACACACACACACACACACACACGCGCGCGCACACACACACACGCACGCACGCACGCACGCACACACACACACACACACACACACACGCGCGCACACACACACACACACACACACACGCACGCACGCACGCACGCACACACACACACACACACACACAAGCGCGCGTGCACGCACGCACCCATGCAAGCACATACACCCATACCAATGTCATGCATGTGCACACACCCAATGCACCATGGGAAAACCATGAGGGCTGTCATGCACAGGTATACTGAGGACCTGTAGAACACAAAATAGAATCACCATTAACATTCATTAGGCTTCCACCCAGCTGCTGTAACCACTGCTCACCAGTTACCACCATGGTAGGTGAAAGTCTTGGTATTGTCCTTGGAGTAGGCCCACACCAGCGTGTTGACCCCCCACGGTTGCACCGGAACACGATTGGCTTTTCCCGCAGTTCTCCTAAACCTGCGAGTTCCAAGAAACAATTACAATCACAAATAGCATATGATGTGAAATGTTACAGTATATGAAGCAATACTTTGTATTCCACGCCCTTCCTCACTTCCATCTCACCTCATGATTGTTGACCCCCTCCCGTTCTTGTTCACCATAGCAGCATCCCCGAGTCCCATTATCTTGGGCTGTATCGAGGTCATACTGTAGCCCATGATATCATACGTTCCCATTACACCCGCAGCTTTATTTCCAATAATCGTCTCCGAGCCAGCCATCCGTCCGTTCTTGGACCACCCGAGCGCCAACCATCCGCTTTCCGCCCCGCTGCCCGCCTGCGCCTCGAGCGCCACTTCCACCACGTTGCGCTGATGCAAGCGCCAGTGCAACACAAGCCTGCGAGGGCGCAGCAAGAGAAGGGGTGCGCGTGAAAGTACGAGAGAAGAACACACAGAGGAAAGGAAGGAGAATCAACGGTCGGGGGATCATGGCAGCAACCAATCAGGCAGGGTATCGCACGAGGGGCATAACGGGAAGGCATGGAAACAGATGTGAGACGCTGCCTTGGGATGGGAAATGAGGAGTGGGTTGGCTGAGACCACAAGACCTAAACAGCAGCCGCCTCTTAGCTTCCGTTTTACTCACCCTGGCGCGAGATCAGTCATGTAGATGAAAGTGGGAAGTCCCTTTTTAGTCGACTCAGAAGTCACCTCGTTTTACTCACCCTGGCGCGAGATCAGTCATGTAGATGAAAGTGGGAATTGACGACACGGGGCACTTGTAGGACCGTTGGATCGGCGGAGGCTTGTACGGCGGCGGGGGCGGAGTGTTAGGGTTGCCTGGCACTTTACCCGTCGCCCCGTTACACGCGAAGATGACGGACAGCGCGCCACTGTAACGGAGCAGGAGGGGGAAAGGCAGGTATTGCGGCAAATTGCTCGCCAGATGTAGTAACCTTCGATACTCCAATTCGCACAATTCGCACGGACGATAAGTCTGCATAAAATTTGCAAGAAAAACAATTGTGCGAAAGCCCGCTGAAGTGTAGCACGCACACGTTAGTGCCGTGGTAACCAACAGCCTTGGTGCCGTCGTTGGAGTAGGCCCACACGAGACGGTTCACCGCCCACAGCCTCACCGGCACCTTCCCCCCGTCACCGTGCCGACGAATAAAACTGCGCAACATACGGAACGGCATTGGTGGAGGCGCCTCAAAAGACGTCTTATTGGTGGAAGGAACTCGGCATGCAAGGCAAGCGGGTGAGAGCTTATATGATGGATGAAGAGAGAGCAGAGAGCATGAGCAGACAAGGATGAGCTGTGGGGCAGTTGCTTACCTGATTATAGTGCCCGCAGTCGCGGTCGATACCGTCTTTCCCTGAAACTTGAGGCCGTTGGTCGGAACAACAGAAGTGTACGTGTTGAGCATGTAACCCTGTAACCCGCCGTGCGGCAGGTTACCCGCGATGGCTTCGGCGGGCGACATAAGCCCCGTCGTCGACCACGCCACGGCGATCCACCCCCTCGCCGCGGCCGTCGTCGCCTTGGCGTGGATTGCGACGGCCAAATTTCCCGTCCTCATTATCTTCCAGTTGAGAAATAGGCTGGTGGGACGAGCAGCAGGGCGACAGGGAGGCGAGATTTTACGGATTATACAGGATTCCGGATTTAATGAGCATGGATGAGCATGGATGGCATGGATTTTCTTCACAGTGACCCCTGGGTTGCTTCATTGAACACACCCTGGTTCCATGAGCATGGCCGACGTGTAGCCCTTCACTGTTGGCTTCAGACACTGCCCCGCCGCAGCCGTCGTTGCAGTCGTGTCTTGCATCTTTCGTGCCGCCACTTCGGGCGCGTCCTCGTCTTCCGAGACTGACACGTGTCGCATTGGTACTGCGAGGGCAGCGACGCTTGCGGCAGACGCGTTGCCGGAATGCTGCGCAAGTCCTTCGACCCAGGGAGTTTGCCCGGCGGACGCACGAACATAGATTGGTGAAGCGAGTAATAGGGCAACGAGGAGAATTCGCGGTAACAGTGCCACATCAATGCGCGCTTTTGCTGCCATAACGGCAGCCATGGTAGTTAGTGCTAATCGGTAGGATGCTGTTCAGACGCAGATAAGAAGTGTAGCAAAGTTTGTCAACGCGCACACCAATCGATACTGCTCTTATGAGTCTACTACCGCCAAGACGAGGCTCTGTTTCGCGCCGTCGTTGGGACGTGGGAAATGTGGCATACGGCACGGCACCTGTATCTGCTCTATTGTTGCTGTCTCACAAGGTGTGAGTCACAACAGCCTGCGTTGCACACCTCTTCCAGATGTAAACAGAGGAGCTGTAAGGCGGTCTAGGCAGCTGAAATGCGTTGTGACAGTTGCTTCCCACTGTATAGCAGCACAGGTGCAGCATGCTATAAAATCTGAAGCATCTTACCGAAACCGAAGCGTGTGCTCAGCTCGATCCAGTCACATATCAGGAGTTTCAACATTTCTGGGGTTAGCTAGGTTGAATCGACGGCAGAACGATAAAGTTGAGAACTTGCAAAGTCATCCTAACCCCACGACCACGACACGGGTGATGCGGCTTGTGGCGCACAAAATGCGGGGTTGAGTTAGGACGTGGTGCTAGGCCAGGCATTACAGCGCACCCGACAGTAGGGAGCGACTTGAATTCACGTGCCGAACAATGCGGACAACACAAATTGGAAGTGCCCAAATTGCTAATTTGCAGGTTTCTGTACTGTGTACAGATATCCAGATATCCAGAAACAAAAATGCTATCCCATTAGCAAACATGAGCGCACGTTTTTGCTAATGCGCTGACAGCCAAATGAAAACATGAGCTACACGCATACTAGAACCGGGAAAAGTGGGCTGCATGCATGATGCTGCCTTAAACAACCATGTTGCAGCAAGAAACATGGATTATTGCAGAGTCCAAGCTAAAGTGCAAGCATACCGCAACAAGAAACATGGGCAGGAAGCAACCTGAGACACAGGTTCTGGGCGAGCAGAACCAGGAACATGGGATGCATAAATGCAGAACAACATGGGCTGCTTGCTTGCAGCATGACATGAGCTGCGTGCATCCAGTGCAGCACCTGGGCTCTTTACATGCTGCAGCAGAAACGGCGGCTGCTTGCGTGCAGCAAAACATGGGCTGCTTGCATGCGACAAGAGCACCATAAGCATCGGCTGCGCAAACGAAGCAAATCATGGGCTCACTGCAGGCAGCACCAGAACACGGGCTGCTTACAGCACGACGTGGGCTGCTTGCATGCGGCACAAGGAGCATGGGCTGCTTGCATGCAGCAAGACGTGGGCTGCTTACATGCAGCAAGGTGTGGGCTGCTTCCATGCCGCAATGCATGGGCTGCACGCACGCGCACAAGAAGCATGGGCTGAGTCCACCAGCCCAACACGTGGCTGGGGATACCAGCCAAAACCCTAGAGTATGAATGCCCTCTAACAATCCCTCCCTCCCACCCCCCCCTTAAACAGCCACTAATTCATTTTTGATGAGTTCTCTCAGCAACATCTTCTCGTGGTGCTTCGCAGTTGGGCTTGCACCTGCCAGCAACAGAGCAGGTACCGTTGGTGGAGAAAAAAAGAGTTGTTTTAGTCACAGAAATGAGTTACAATGAGTCGCAAACCAGTGAAAAACCAGCAGGGTGTAGAGGGAGCGGAACAAACCAGCGACAGGAATGAGTTGCGATGCATCAGGAGACAAATGCATTGCGGTATGGCAAAAAGCGAGGTTACCTTGTGCCGCCGCTGCTGGCTCTTCTGATGCCTTTGCTATTGCTGCTGGGTTGAAGCTGCTTCTTCTACCAAAACCCATGTCAGCCAGCCCCATGTTGGTTTAATCCCAACACTCCCAGCATCAAAGTCGTTAAAGATTAGATCCAGCTGGTGGCCGTTGCTGGTGGAAAAGGGGAAGCCAGAAGGAGTAGCAAACGGAAGAGGGGCAGGTCGTGGTAATGGAACGTGCTAGAGTTGAACAGTGGAGAGGAAACCTTTGAGACGGCATGCAGAAACCAATGCTGGCGCCCCGTCAGCAGACAACGGCGTTGTTTTTTACCAGTGCTCTGCGAGACTGCCAGATGCTGGCGTTGTATCAACATGCAGTGATTCCAAGTTGCTCCAGGTTGCTCTGTTGCTCCGGCTGCCCATGCTCGCAGGCCGTGAGGCACACACACGCATGAGGAGAGAGACACGCAAACAGAAGAGGCACCAACAAGGGAAGGGAGGGTCAGAAACAGCACGAGGCGAGTGGCGGAGGTAAAAGCAAGAGACACGACTCTTGCCTCTGCGCGGCGACGCTCTATGACTCACTACAATCCCCCCTGCAGGCACCCCCTGGCACATACCACACTCTGTCCGCTGCTCTGCCACTCCTGCACCACGCCTTCCCTTCACGCCTGCTGCTCCAAGTTGCTCCAGGTTGCTCCGTTGCTCCGGCTGCCCATGCTCGCAGGCCGTGGGCACGCACACATATGGGGAGAGAGACACACACAAAAAGCGGCACCAACAAGGGAAGGGAGGGTTAGAACAGCACGAGGCAAGTGGCAGAGGTAAAAGCAAGAGATACGACCCTTGCCTCTGCGCGGCGACGCTCTATGACTCACTACAATCCCCCCTGCAGGCACCTCCTGGCACATACCACACTCTGTTCGCTGCTCTGCCACTCCTGCACCACGCCTTCCCTTCACGCCTTCTGTTCCAAGTTGCTCCAGGTTGCTCCGTTGCTCCGGCTGCCCTTGCTCGCAGGCCGTAAGAGACACACACGCATGGGGAGAGAGACACACACACAGAAGCGGCACCAAGAAGGGAGGGTTAGAACCAGCACGAGATGAGTTGAATACACGCATCGCACACAGCACATGAGAAGCAAAGCAGACTCTAAGCAACGCCGAAACCGACTTGTGACTCTCTACACGTGGTCTAAGACTCACGATACCCCCAACGAGCTCATCCCACACTTACGCAGAGACCACCTTGTCAGGATGCTCCTTGTCCTGCTTGACTTATCGTGGTAAATCTGCGTCTCGCCATCTCCGATATGCGTCTCGCCATCTCCAATCTGCGCCTCGCCATCTCCGGTATGCGTCTCGCAATGTCCAATCTGCGTCTCGCAATGTCCGATCTGCTTCTACCAACCAATTGAAGGCGTCACAGACAGGTAAATCACACAAAAGGAAAAACGATAAGTTAGTACGACGAGAAGAAAGCGGACTAAAGCAACAACAAAATCGGCATGCGACTCTCTACACGCGACCCCCAACGAAATCATCCCACACTTACGCAGAGACCACCTTGTCAGGATGCTCCTTGTCCCCTTGAACTGATCGTGGTAGACCCGCGTCCCGCAATCTCCGGTCTGCGTCGCGCAACGTCCGAACGGCGTCTCACAATGTCCGATCTGCTTCTACCAACCAATCTAAGGCGTCGCAGACAAGTAACGAACAGTTCAGGGAAACACATAAAAGGAGCACGCATGGACTAGGCGTTAGCAAAGCAGCAAGATAAGAAATGATGCGAAATTATGACTCTCGACGCACCTATCTTTGACACACACCCCCCAACTCCCTGATCCAACAACATACTTCTATTCCTTGCTTCCAGAGTGGCGGGGAGGAGTAGCTGACGAAGAGAGGCTTTTCGTCTTCAAGTGACTGCTGCCGACACGCCAACTGCCAGAGAAGCCAAGCCACACCCACTCACTCACACCCCTCTCCTCATGAAGCAACGGGGTTCATGGCGCACAAACGCACACAAATCTTCACGCATCGAAAACAGCACACGGAAATGCAACATACAAGAAACGAAGGGTTAGAACCAACGTGAAGAAAGCGGACTCGAGCAACGACGAAATCGACTTGCGACTCTCTACGCGCGACCTAAGACTCACGATCCCCCCAACGATCTCATCCCACACTTACGCAGAGACCTTCTTGTCAGGATGTTCCTTGTCCCGCTTCATTGATCATGGTTGGTCTGCGTCTCCGGTGTGCGTCCGCAATGTCCGATGTGCGTCCAGCAGAGTCCGATCTGCCTTTCTTGATGTCCAATCTTCTTCTACCAGCCGATCTATGGCGTCGCAGACAGGTGAGGAACAGTTCAAAGAAACATATAAAAGGAGAAGGCATGGACGAGGTGTTAGAAAGAGAGCAAGGTAAGAAACGCGAAATCGAAATCACATAATGACTCTCTAGGCGCCTAATCTAGACATATTCCCCCCCAACTCCCTAATCCAACAACGTACTTGTCTTCCCGTCATGCAGGGTAGCTGTCAAAAAGAGTGATTGTCAAAAAAGAGATTCAGCTGCCGACAACGCCATCTGCCAGAGAATCCAAGCCACACCCACTCACTCATTTATGAAGCAAAGAGGTTCATAACGACAGCACACAGCACACGCAAACGCACACAGGAACGTTGGGTTAAAACTAGCAGAGAAAAAAGCGGACTCAAGCAACGACGAAACCGACTCGTGACTCTCTACGCGCGACCTAAGACTCACGATCCCCCTCCCAAAGAGCTCATCCCACACTTACCCAGAACCTTGTCAAGATGCTCCTCATCCGATCTGCGATCTGATCATGGTTAATCGTGATGCTTGATCTGCTTCCGCCGGCCGATTTGAATACCCACCTGCATGACACGAGATCGATAGCCTGGATGGGCTTGAGGCCAAAACCACTGTGACGATACCACCACGAGGCGAATTACACGGACAAAAGAGTGGGTTAGTAACACGGACGAGCGGCCACGACTCAATAACAGAGAATGGAAAAGACGCTCTAAATGGCGACCTAGACGCGATGACCCCCCTCGCAACCTCCGACCCGCCATTTACCATGATATGAAATGAATCCGTAAGGTAGGACGCTTATTGAATCGACAAGCAGGTTGAACAGCCGTCGAGTTGTCAGATGCGTGTAAGCCTTCTCCATGACAAGTCGCGAGCTACCCCGAATGTCGCCGTTCGACCCTGGATATCCGAGTGCGCTCGTGTGGAGATAGCTACGAGGAAAAGTCGAGAAGAACCGATCGCGACCTTATTCGAGGTAGTACCTAACCGCGACCTAGTTGAAAAACAGGTGCTCAGTGTCGCTGCTGCTGAACTTGAATGCTGCTGAGCCGAATATGCTCTCGTGAAGAACAAAGTTGAAGACAATAAAGTTTAGGCTTCTCGTGATCGCTACTGCTGACATTCTTGAAGAACAAACGTTCGCAAGAGTGGAGGCCTAACCTTTATCCGACGCTGCTTCATGTTTGGCCCTAACCTCAATCTGACGCTGCTGTTCGGGAATGCTCTATCGCTGGACATGGCTAAAACCGTACCATGGATACAATCAACGCTTAGGCTTCAGGCAGACCCTACTGCTGACGAGCTTCAGAGCTGACGGAAAGCTCGTGGAGGAGAGAATGACAACAGAACACTCAAGGGGGTGGAGAGAGTTCTTGCCAGCGTGCTGGAGGCAGCGATACTGCCATGGCAAGCGAAGTCTAGCTGAGGCGAAGAGTGCAGCGGTGAAGGGTGCTGCTGATCGCATTCAAACACGTGGGGGTGAATGGGGTGAGAAGAACTTGGAACCGCGCTGCCGTGCCATTTCGAATATGGGGTCAGAGTTTTGGAGGGAAATCGAGGCTTTGTTCTTTCCAAACCAAACCTAGGTTTCCTGGCTTTGGTTAGGCGGCTGTTTTCGGCCGGTAACCCGCCAAACCGCGCAGGACCCCAATGTATGGTCTCGAAACATACACCACCATGTTGAACACCAATAGCTGATGGGTTGCGTACGACTGGCTGTTTCTGTGGGAATGAATATCCCCACACGATCCGAATTCCACTCACCGATTGGCTAACTGGGAGAACGCTTGCGTGGCTGGAGACATTTTCAACATCACCACGGTCTGGCGAGCAGTGAACCGGCCACATCAGCATCCCCGATCGACGCTGCTTCGTTGGAACTTGCTCCACAAATATCAGTCCGCTTTACAAGCTGAACTCCTTTTTGAAAGCTGGCAGTAGAGATTATTTTCAATCCGGTTGCTATCAAATCGAACAAACCACGGCGTACCCACCCATTTTGAGTCCCGATTCCATCACCTTCCCACACTCACGTCATTGTCGCCCTATTCTCGCGGTTCTGGCGACTACCACCGCTCGCTTACCTTCATAATCGGCTAGTCCTGGCGTGAACCATTGGACGTATCACAACAGTGATCTCATTAGGCTAGCCGATTCACGTGCTCCTCCACCGTTCCGTTTCGCGCTTGATTTCTTCGCCCTGCTCTAGAGATATCCGATAAAGCACACCATCTGTGCCTTCAATACCAAAGATTTAACTGTCCGTTAAGGGGACCGAGGAGGACAGTTTCCTTTTTTCCATCATGTTTTCATCTGGCATGCAGCGATCCAAGAGTCGGTGGCTGGATGCGGCCAGGGTGCTGACGCGGCACCACTGCCAGCGTGGCTATGCTGGAGCCGCTTACCCCGTTACAAGCACACCTCATACATCTCCAACCCAAATTGATATTCGCGAAGCGGAAGGTGCCGGGCCGGCAGAAATTGGATCGGAATTGTCCGGATGGGGGAAGAAGGCGAGGACGGTGGGAGGAGGGCAACCTGACATTGGAATTGCCGGGGACCTTGGGATTGCCGCGGCGCCGTACCAGCTCGGGGGAAGGCGGTGGTATTCTGCTTTTCGTGGGATGGAGGCGGCTGTGATCAGCGGGCCAGATTATGCTGATTCGCGACAGGTGCATGTCCTTACTTTGATGCTTTGGTGTTCTGAGACCGGGATTCAGGCGGGGGAGGTTAGGAGCGCGGCGCTTCTACGCCGCGGATGCACGAGTGGAGCTCCCGCTGTGTCTAGTCACCCGATTTTATGTGCTCTGAATTGAATTCCGTTAAAACGTGTTTCGTAGCCTGCACTGAGTCGTACACTGCGTCTGCGCTTCCTTCTTGCCGCTGCCTCTATTGCCGCAGGTGCACATGCCACGTCACAGCTCCGTCTTATCCCGACACCTCTCCTCCACGACCCCTCCTCCTGAAGAACCCAAGCCGAAGAGTAAGCCGTCTCCTTGTCTCTCCGCGTGCCCCCTCTATCTGCGTCTGTCGCAGCTGCACTGATAGACGAGCCTGCACTGTGGCTTTCTGACGTTTCATAAGCGGGCTAACGAAAAATATTTTTGTGCATTTCTCTAATCAGTCATTTCTTAGCCTCGCAACCCTAGCACCACGTTATTCCAAGCTAATTCCCGTGTCCTGCACCGTTGGGCAGACTACGAGCACTACTACCCCAAGAGGAAGGCGCAGGAGGAGGGACGCCCCGCCGCCGCTGCTCAGACTCCAGGTGACCCCCTGGCTCCTACGCACTCTCCTCCCTTCCCCCTCGTAAACATCCACGGTTATGGCCCTGCCGAATCTCTTTTCCACTTCCCTCGTTCGACTCGTTTCCTAGCCCACGCAAGCCCCTCGTTTTCTTGTCTCCCTCCCTCTCATCCCACCGTTTCTCAGGCGAGAAACCTCAAAGCAGCGGGCCCCAGCAGGAAGCAGCAACAGCAGGCGGAGCAGGAGGCGCAGGAGGAGGGGGGGAGGGGGATGGCAAGAAGGCAGACAGCAGCAGCGGCGGCAGCGAGGAAAGCAACAAGAAAGGGCAGAACTTCTGGGACGAGGCGTTTCCCAAGGACTTCCAGAACAGCCTCTACCCGCTGCTGTCCGCGGCGTTTTTCCTCTCGCTCACGTCGATGCTAACGAGTGATGCGAGCAGCGAGGCAGTGGAAATCAGCTTCCAGGAGTTCAAGAACGAGTTATTGGAGAAGGGGCTCGTAGCCAAGGTGGAGATTGTCAACCGCTCCAAGGCCAAGGTTTATGTGTATACTAATCGTCGCCCTGGTGCTGGTGCTGGTGCTGGTGCTGCTGCTGGTGCTGGTGCTGCTGCTGGTGCGAGGGGTAAGGGGAGTGCTGGTGACGGTGTTGGGGAGGGCTATGACGGGGATGGAGATGTGATGTACTTTGATGACAAGCACGGGGAGTTTGATGGGCACCAGCAGGGGGAGGCGGCGCAGGGGCAGGGGGAGGGGGGGTTGGGGGGAGGGGGAGGGGGGGGGCGGGGGGTGAGGCAGCGGCGGAGGCAGGTGGAGCAGATGGCAGCGTACCGGTACTACTTCCAGATTGGCAGCGTTGACTCGTTTGAACGCAAGCTGGACGAGGCCCAGAACGCCATGGGCATTGACGGGCATAGCAGGGTGGGTAACGAGAAGCGATTTTGTAGTCGAGCTGGGTCTGTGGCTTGCTGTTTCTTTACCCTCTTTTCTCACACTCTCCTCCCGTCCCCTCCCCTCCCCTCCCCTCCCCTCCCCTCCCCTCCCCTCCCCTCCGCTCCTTTATCCACCCCACCAGATCCCAGTGACCTATGCCTCCGAGGTGAGCTGGCAGCAGGAGCTGCTGCGCCTGCTCCCCACGGCGCTCATCATCGCCGCGTGGATCTACTTCAGCCGCGGCCTGCAGTCCAACCAACCCCCTCCCTTCACTTCTTCCCCGCACCCCCTATCAGATCCCAGTGACCTATGCCTCCGAGGTGAGCTGGCAGCAGGAGCTGCTGCGCCTGCTCCCCACGGCGCTCATCATCGCCGCGTGGAACTACTTCAGCCGCGGCCTGCAGTCCAACCAACCCCCTCCCTTCACTTCTTCCCCGCACCCCCTATCAGATCCCGGTGACCTATGCCTCTGAGGTGAGCTGGCAGCAGGAGCTGCTGCGTCTTCTTCCCACGGCGCTCATCATCGCCGCGTGGATCTACTTCAGCCGCGGCCTGCAGTCCGGCTTCGGCATGGGTGGCATGGGTGGCCCGGGCGGTGCGGGCGGGGCCAAGGGCATCTTCAACGTGGGCAAGGCAGCGGTGACAAAAATGGACAAGCACAGCAAGAACAAGGTCTATTTCCGAGACGTCGCAGGGTGCGACGAGGCGAAGCAGGAGGTGATGGAATTCGTACACTTTTTAAAGAACCCCGCTAAGTATCAAGCGCTCGGGGCGAAGATCCCGAGGGGGCGCTGCTGGTGGGCCCGCCAGGCACGGGGAAGACGCTGCTGGCCAAGGCAACGGCGGGGGAGGCGGATGTGCCGTTCCTGTCCATCTCTGGATCGGATTTCATGGAGATGTTTGTCGGCGTGGGGCCGTCCCGCGTGAGGGACCTCTTTGCTCAAGCTCGCGCCTGCAGCCCGAGCATTATATTCATTGATGAGATTGATGCGGTTGGCAGGGCCAGGGGCCGCGGGGGGTTTGCTGGGGGGAACGACGAGCGGGAGAACACGTTGAATCAGCTGCTGGTGGAAATGGATGGGTTCACTACTACCTCGGGGGTTGTGGTTCTTGCTGGGACGAATCGGCCGGATATTCTTGACCCCGCGCTGCTGAGACCGGGCCGTTTTGACCGTCAGATCACGATTGATCGCCCGGACATCAAGGGCCGGGAGCAGATCTTCCGGATTTACCTGAGCCGGGTGCGGCTGGATAAGGAGGTGGAGTTTTACTCGCAGCGGATGGCGGCGCTGACGCCGGGGTTTGCGGGCGCGGACATTGCGAATGTGGTGAACGAGGCGGCGCTGATGGCGGCGCGGAATGATCGGGAGGTGATCCTGATGCAGGACTTTGAAGCGGCGGTGGACCGCGTGATTGGCGGGCTGGAGAAGAAGGGCAAGGTGAGACGGAGGAAATGGGGTCAGAAAGGGCAAGATGCACACGGAGGGGTGATCGGGAGGATCATAGCAAGGTGTTTCTGATAAAAGACTGTGAAGTGGTTGTGGTGGCGTGGTTCTTGCAACACAAGGAGCCGCTGCTCAAGGTGTACATCGTACCCTGCTCAAGGTGTACATCGTACCCTGCTCCCAACCCCCCCTCCCGTCTGCCCCTTCGCCAAACTCCTGCAGGTCATAAGCGCCACGGAACGCCGCACAGTGGCCTACCACGAGGCGGGGCACGCGGTGGTGGCGTGGTTCCTGGAGCACACGGAGCCGCTGCTCAAGGTGTCCATCGTGCCACGTGGCACCGCGGCATTGGGCTTCGCACAGTACCTGCCGAATGAGAACCTGCTGATGACCAAGGAGCAGCTCATCGACATGACGTGCATGGCGCTTGGAGGGAGGGCGGCGGAGCAGGTATGGTGATTTGGGAGTATGAAACAGGAGGCGCCTTCATGAAGTGTTGAACGAGAACCTGCTGATGACCAAGGACCAGCTCATCAACATGACTTGCATGGCCCTTGGAGGGAGGGCGGCCGAGCAGGTGAGATTGCTGGGGAAGGTGAGGTGACTGGGGGAGGTCAGACTGGGGGCACCAATGGGTATTTTCCGAAGGAGAACCTGCTGATGACCAAGGACCAGCTCATCGACATGACGTGCAGTGCATGGCCCCCGGGGGGGAGGGCGGCCGAGCAGGTGAGACGATGGGGGGATGATTTTCGGGAGCTGATAAAGGCATCCCACCTGGCCCACCTGGCTGTTTGGCGGTCAGTGTGGCATTGCTGGCTGTAAAGTGCGGTATGAGCTGACCTTGCCTGACCACCACTGGCCCTCCACCCCCCATATCCTTGCCCCTCTCCTGTCCCTCACCCTGACTCTCCCCCCAACCCTCCCTCAGGTGCTACTGGGTAGTGTGTCAACAGGAGCACAGAACGACTTGGAGCGAGTGACCAAGACGACCTACAACCGCGTTGCCGTCTACGGCTTCAGCGACAAGCTGGGCCTGCTCTCCTTCCCCAAGGCCACCAACAGCGAGGGCCTCGAGGGCCTCTCCAAGCCCTACAGCAACGAGACGGCCGATCTGATCGACACCGAGGTGCGCGAGGCGGTGGACTCGGCGTACAGAAGGACTCTCGAGCTGATGGAGAAGCACCGGGAAGGGGTGGCGGCGGTGGCAGAGGAGTTGCTGGTGAAGGAGGTGCTGCATCAGGAGGATCTGGTGCGGCTGTTGGGGCCAAGGCCGTTCCAGAGTGCGGAGATGAGCAACTATGAGCGGTTCGTGCATGGGTTTGAAGGGGGGATGACGAAGGGGGGAGAGGGGAAGGAGGAGGAGGGGGAGGGGGAGAGAGGGGGGGTTGGGATGGAAGGGGCGCCAGCGCTGGCAGCGGTGGGGAGAGATGGGTGGAGTGTGGAGGGGGGGAGCGGAGGGAGGAGCATATCTGGTTCTAGATTGTGAGGATGTGAGGAGGTGATGATGAGATGAAAAGGGAGGATGAGGTGCTCGCACTGGTGGTGCAAGGAGCAACTTGTTGGCACCGCACCGCACCGCAGGCATCAGCGTACCGTACATTCAAATGTGGCCATGTTAATGACTCAATTTCAATACAGCCATTGCATTGTCAGTCAAGTGCACATCACATTTCCTGGAACGGGCGTCATCATTGTCGTCGTTGTGTGATGAAATGGAATTTGGCTCATGCGGTATATAGAAAAAAATCCTGGTGCTCTAGTATCTTTAATTTGCCTGTTTGATTGTTATGTCACTGGTGGCCAGCTTTCCATGCTGTAACCAAAGCCCAAGTATTGTTCGTCGTGTAATGGGCCTGCCACGGATGCACTGTGGTCCCCTGCAAGTTCATTGTGTAGATACTAGCCAATTGAGCACTACACTAGGGTTGGTGAAAGCTGTGCATTTGGTTGCGGAGGGCTGGAGGTGGTGTTGTTCAGTGGTGCAAACCCCCTCTTCAGTAAGCATGGTGGAGAGGGAATGTTGGTGATTCAAATACACTAGCTACATTGGTACGGTACTGTGCTTTGAGCTTGGTGTGTACACAGCTAAAGCTCCTACATACACATGGCATTTAGCCTGGCTGTATTCACAGCTCATCCCTACCACCGTCACCATCACCATCACCACCATCATCCAACATCAGCATCAGCATCAGCATCAGCATCACCCTCAGCCTCCTCTCCCTTCTCACCCACAGCACCACCCTTCTCTCCTTCCGCCCCCTCCTGCCCGGGTTTCTTGGGCAGCTTCACCTTGACCGGGTAATCCAGCACGTGCAAATGAGGCATGATGACAGACCCCATCCACAGCTGCCCGTTCCGCTCCTCCACCTCACTGATTGCTCGCACCACAATCCCTAGGCTATCTTCCAGAACCTCGGTGATCTCCCCGTTCTCGTCCACCTCTATCAGGTACCCGTGCGGTGCCCCCACTATCATGGCGTACAGAATCTTCACTTCGAGCGGTAACCGCATCAGGATGCGGCGTAACCACGGGCGCGTGGCCAGGGTGTCTGTAAGAAGGGATTGAGAGTGATGGTGGAGACGGAGGGGAGTGAGGGGAGGGAGGGGAGGACAGGAGGTCAGAGGGTGAGGAGCGCCGTTAATGGTAACCGCATCAGGTTACGGTGTAAACCAGGAGGATGACGCCAGATTGTTTTGGGTAGTGTTGGTGTTTGAAAGGATGACAGGTGGCAGGAAGAGGAACGAACAGAGGGTAGGGGAAGAAAAGAACAGTACACGGGGAGGAGAAATGGTGATAAGTTTATCCGTAAACCCATGAAACCAGGGAGGGAAGGCACATTACCCGTAAACGCAAACTCAAGACTCGAAACCCCAGCCGTTAAGTTCAAACCCAGCCCTGACCCTGAATTTGAGCTTCGACACAAACCATGACATGAGGGAGGGAGTGGAGAGCGCTTACCAATGACCATGCCTCGCCTGGCATGCAGAGCAATCCAGAAACGGCCCCGCGGGTTGAGGCGAACGTTGTCGGGCAGCCCGGGCAGGTCCAGAAAAAGCTCAGTGGTGCCCTCCTTGGGGCCCTTGATCCAATAGCGCATGCACCTGCAGCCGGGGGTGGGAGGTGGCTAGTGAATTGACTGCTGTGTTAGATAACGAGAGATGAATGACGAGGTGGATATGACACGTCACACCACACATACACGTGTGATGTGTGTGATACAGATGAGGGAGTGCAGGGTGGTTACTGCCCCCAACTTTCCTCCACTTGCACTGTGCTGACGCCTGTGCTGCTGCTGCTTGCACTACTGCTCGCGCTGCTGCCACAGCTTGCTGCTATTGCCGCCCCTCACCTGGCCTTGGTGGTTTCACAGACGATAAGGAAG
The DNA here is from genome assembly GCA_947470075.1 of Closterium sp. Yama58-4. Lineage (NCBI taxonomy): Eukaryota > Viridiplantae > Streptophyta > Zygnematophyceae > Desmidiales > Closteriaceae > Closterium > Closterium sp. Yama58-4. The sequence continues at coordinate 302,539 of CANIUD010000755.1, read as the reverse complement.
GACTGGTCCTTGGAGAGAGCAACACCGTTGGCGAAGGCGAGGTATGTTGAATCAGTAATATTGCAGCTCCTGCTGCTGCTACTCACCGGGCCTTGGTGGTTTCGCAGACGATAAGAAAGGACTGGTCCTTGGAGAGAGCAACGCCATTGGCGAAGGCGAGGTTCCTCAGCAGCACCTGCACCTTGCCTGTCGCCAGGTCAACCTTCATTAGCCGCCCATCAGACCACCCCTCCATTATCGCCACAAAGAAATTCCTGTGGGGAGGGAAGACGGGAGGAAAAAGATGTGAGCATTGAGCGCAACATTGTTGGCGAGGAAGGTGAGAAGGCGAGGTTCCTCAGCAGCACCTGCACCTCGCCCGTTGCCAGGTCGAACTTCATCAGCCGCCCGTCTGACCACCCCTCCATTATTGCCACAAAGAAATTGCTGCACGGGCGGAGTGGGAGGGGAAGGGGAGAGGCAGGAGAACGGAATGTGAGGATTGAGAGATTGTTGGGGGGGGGTGGAGGGGAGGAGACGGTTCGGGTTGGGAGATGAAGGGGAGGGGTGGGATGTTTGGGGACGAAGCAAGCAAGTGGGAGGTGCGTGCTACGGTCATCCCCTTCCCACCTCCCCTTTCCCCTCCCTTGTGTCACCTCATTCCGTTCACTTGTGCGACCTCTCCCCCAGTCCCTTCCCCGCGCACAGCAATCGCCTCCTGCCTCACCAGCGCGGAAAGCGAGTGCTGGTGTCCTACCTCCAGCTCTCCACCTCCGACTCTCCACCTTCAGCTCACCGGCGGTGGAAGCGTTTGCTGGTGTCGGTAAAATAGAGCGTGCCATTCTCGTCGCTGGCGGCAATATCAAGGTCGTTGGCGAAGATCAGCGGGCGGCCGTCCACTTGCGTCACGACAGGCTGCGCCAGCCCGCCCTGCCGCCCAACCTTGAAGATGCCAAAGTACGCATCCGCGAAATACAGCTCGCCCGTCACCGGGTGGAACCGCAGCCCCAGCGGCCGCCCGCATATGTGCTCCGTGGTGAGATTTGGAACTAGGGTCATGTTGATGCCATATACGATGGGTGATTTACCCTCCTCCAGCTCCACGGGCTTCAAATCGCATAGTTCCGGGGTTCTGACGGGGGGACGAAACGAGCAGGAAGGGAGCGATGCAGGCGTGTAAGGGACGTAGTTGGAGCAGTGAATATGAATGGAGCAATAACAGGGGAACTCGAAAAGGTAGATCACGAGAATCAGCGCGTGGTATGCGAACACGTGAGTAGTCGTCGTAACGTAAATCACGTTCAGAGGGGAATTGAGGACGAATTACGCTATAAGGAAAAAGGGTGGTACCGTTGGGGGGAGGCCCAGGCGAAAGTCTCCCAGGCAGTGTCGTCGGCGTTGCGCCGCACCACCCGGCCGTCGCTGAGCCCCACGTACGGCCCTCGACCCTCCAGATCCCACGCAAGACTCTCTGGCCCGAAACCCTCCCCTTCGTACCTGCCGAGGTAGAACAGCATGATGCAAATTCACCGAATTCCCTTCAGAACAAGTCATTTGAAATCAAGAACAGAGTTAAATTAACGTAGATGTGGTGTTTAAACCAGCGATGCGCGTGATACCGTCATGGCACCCCTTCAGGCGTCTGGATCCGGGAATTCCTGATCAGCACTGAGCGAAGGAAAAGGCGCAGCGGGAATTCAGCGAGGCGATCGAACCTGCGCTGCGCGTAGGTGAGCTTCTCGGTGAGATCGATGATGGGCGGCCACATGCGCGGCGGCGCGTCATGCTGCACGGGCTCGAACGGCAGATGCGCGATCGGGCTGCGCTTGAGCGGATCGGTCAGCAGGAACGTGACGATGCATGCGAACACTCCTGCGGCGATCGCTCGCCGGACGGTGTAATTGGGCATTGTGGAGACTGGGATGTGAAGCCAGACTCTCACGACATTAGCCGTAGGCGTATTTAGATTTAAGAAGAGAGATGCGGGAGTGCGTTGTTGTTCAAACGGAAGCAGTCGAAAGTGGTTCGGGCTTCAGAAGTATTCCCATCCGACGGTTACGCTGCGAATCAAAATATGTGGACGAGAACTTGGACGCTCCAGATTTCTTGGGTCCTGGCGAAGATTCCCAAGGTGTGGCTTGCATTTCCGAGCATGAGACATCTGCTGTGGACGGTCCATTTTCTTCAAAGCACAATGACGGCGAATCCTAGGCGTCCAGTCAGGTTACAGAAATAACACGTTCCTCACATTCATGCGAGTGTCGTTCGCACTTGAGTTCGCAGCTGGGTCAAACTGGTTCAGTCCTCCGCTACGCACCTCTCGCTATTATCACTGCGCGGCATCCCTCCTCCTTCTGACCCGCTTCACGGATCTCTGTTCTCCAACCTCATCTCCCGCCTGGCCAACCCCACATCCTACCCATCCACCTCCCTCCTCTGGACCGAATCCAGGGTGACACCATACCCAACCGCTCTGCTATATGCGTAAGCCGTTGTCCAAGCTACAAAATCTCATCCCACCGCAGTAAAGTGAATGTCAACTACACCCTCGCATCACCCGTGCAGCAGGAGAACCTCTTGGGATTGCCGGACGTAACGATGCTGCATTGCCATGAAGCACTTGTCATCACCAACCCAACCATGATAACTCCGAATTCCGTAATTTCCTGACACATTTAGTTAGACAGTCGTAAGCTGGTCGGTGAAAACGGAAGATCCGTCAGTGTAGCGCTTTGCAACCCTAATTTCTGTTCTAACATCCTAGTCTAAGGCACTTCGTTGGCCAGGCGATTGCGTTCGCCGTCGACGTGCATGTCCGTACTGCGCGGATCAATATTGCCAGTTTATTAGGAATTTTACAAGTAGCACGCATGGTGGTGAGATAGTCTCAGGTGGAGGTAATAAGTTCCACGATCTCGTCGACCTTCGCTCTTGAACGATCCATCGGAGCTGTCCATTCGGCGCCATGTCCGGTGACGTGGCGTCGAGGGACCGCGCGGCAATGCGGCTCGATGTCGCGGAGTTCCTCGTGAAGGAGCGTTACTTCCTCGCGGCGCTAGAGCTGCTGCACGAGCTGCACGAGGACCATGGCGGTCAGGCTGGTCAAGACGACCATGATGCGTCGGAAGCGGCTCGTTTTCTCGAGCGCGTTTTCGCGGACGAGCAGCGATTTCCGCGCGACAAGATCGCAGCTGTCGCAGCTTCCACAGCGGCTGCGAAATCACCAGGTTGGACCTGATTCAAGCTTGCTTTGTTCCCAAGCAAGCGGGGCATTGTTTTCAAGGCACAAGCCGAGCCTTTTGTGTCAATTCAAAGGCTTCAACATTTAAGTTGCTAGGATCATCCACATTATTGAATGCACGAGGCAGCTCCCTCGTGCCTGGCTTCTGAGTTAGGGCGATTATAAGTGAGGGTGCTTTCAGTGGAAGCAGTTCGTTTCGTACACCTCGTGCCTGCAACCTGCTCCGTCGTTCCTCGGTTTAGTCCCCGTCGCTCCCAGCGTCTCCCCCTGACAGCCCCTCACCGGCATTGCTGATGCCCTGACCGTATCCTGACCGTACCCAGACTGTGCGCCGCCATACCTGTCTCTGACTCTGCCCTTCCCTTCCACAGCCAGTGCCGCAGCTCCCTCCGTTAACGGTGGAACTGGGGGGGTTGCGGAAGCAGGGGTGGGCGGCGGAGATGAGCAGACAGCGGAGGACGACGATGCGCCGTTGGATGCGTTGGGCGAGGACGAGAGGCGCGATCTGAACTTCGCGGTGCGGGAGTATCTGGTGCAGGCGCGATACAAGCTCACCGCCATGACTCTGCAAGACGAGGCAAGCTCGCTCGACCTGTCCTCCTCCTCGCTGTCTCCCCTCTCTCTCTCTCTGTGTCCTCTCACTCGCTGTCTCTCCACTCTCTCTCCCCTTCCCCAGCGTCTCGCGTGCGTTACTGTGCCTGTGCATCCTATCTCCCACATTCTCTTGAGTGCCCCTATATCACCATCTCACACTCCCCTTCCGTGCCCTCCATTCCCGTTCACTGCCCTACCCTGCCCCACCATGGCCTTCCGCCAACCACACCCTGGCCTGCCCCACTGTGCGCGGCGGTGCGCGCAGGTGGGGGATCAGGACTGGGACGACTGGGAGGAGGGCCCCGCCAAGGCGGAGAGCGCGCTCAGGCGCTACCTGCGCCACTACCTGCGCCGCAGGGAGGCCAGCAAGAGCGCCGCGGCAGCTGGGCGCGCAGCTGCTGACCTGGCGGAGATGCGGCAGGAGATGGAGCAGCGACTGGCTGGCGCTGCGCGGGAAAAGGCTGACGTGGAGAGGTCTCTGGCCACCGCCTCTGCTGCCGTTGAAACTCTTAAAGTCAAGGTGGGTGGGCTTATGGTGGAATGTTCGGACTAAAGCGTGGATGGCTTAATCATGATTCTCCCGTCCACACTCTTGTATCTCTTTCCACACTGTCTCACCCTCACACACACCCCTTCACCCACCGCCCGTCCCTGTCCCCACCCCCACCCCCCACCACCCCTCTCACCGCCTGTCATGCAGGTCCAGGACTTGGAGGTCGAGAGGAAAGCACAGGACAACGACCTGCAGAAGCTGAGAGCAGAGCTCCAGGCAGCTTCCGAGAAGGCTCGTGGTCATGGCGCATCCGAGGCGTCTCTCCTTGCACGGGCGGAGGGAGCCGAGCGCCAGCTGGACGTCGCCCAGGCTGACGTGTCCTCGCTCCGTGCTGACGTGGTGTCGCTGCGTGCTGAGGTGGCTTCGGCACGTGATGAGCTGGCAGCAGCTCAGCGCGAGTCGGCATCGCTAAAAGACAAGATCAAATCGATGGAAGCAGCAGCTGAAGCAGCGCGTGTGGAGCAGGATGAGGAGTGGGAGAAGGCAGGGCAAGTAGCAGCAGACGCAGAGAGAACAGCAGCGAGGCTCCAACGAGAGATAGATGCAGCGCGGAAAGCAGCAGCTGACGCCGAGGCGAAGGGAGAGGATCTGAAAGCGCAGGTGCAGCAGGCTCGGGCCGAGGCTGAGGCTCAGTTGGCTGAGGCTCGGGCAGCAGCGGCGGAGGCGAGGGCAGAAGCAGAGGCGAAGGGGAAGGCGGAGGAGGTGGCGCGAGGGGAGATTGCGCGCGTGCAGGAGGTGGCGAGGGGGGAGATCGCCCGCATGCAAGGCGAGATTAAGGCGCTCAGGGACGCGCAGAGGGAGCAGGCAGGGGAGAGCGGGGCAGCCCCTGCTGTTGCTGCTGCTGCTGCTGTGTCTGGTGGTGCTGGGGGAGCGGGCGAGGCGGAGGGGAGGGTTGCAGAGCTGCAGAGGAAGCTGGACGAGGCGAGGAGGGAGGCAGAGTCAGCTGCAGCGCAGGTGGAGGTGTTGCGAGGTGAAATGAGGGAGGCTGAGGAGAAGGCCCGGGCGGAGAGGGAGAGGGTGGAGGCGGAGGTGAGAGGGGAGGTGGGACGATTGCGAGAAGAAGCGGAGAAGCGGGGGAATGAGGCAAGGGAGGCCAAGGGAGAGCTGGAAAAGGCACAAAAGGAGCTGGACATTGTTCGTGATGAGCTGGCGAGGGTCAAAAGTGAGCAGAAGGCTGGGGGTGGAGGAGGAGGAGGAGGAGGAGGAGGAGGAGGAGGAGCAGGAGGAGGAGGAGGAGGAGGTGAGGAGTCGATGGAGGTGCTGCTGGAGGCGGAGAGGAAGATCGTGGAGCTGCAGAGAGAGGTGGACGCCGCCAGGCGCGAGGCAGCAGAGGCTAGGGCCCAGGCTGACGCCTTCGCCAAGGCTGCTGCTGCTGCTGCCGCCGCTGCTGCTTCCGCTGCAGCTGCCTCTGCTGCCAGTGGTGGTTCTGCCGGTGCTGCTGCTGCTGTGGGTGGGGGTAAAGTGGTGGAAGGGAGTGTGGGTGCAGGAGGCGCGGAGGAGAAGAGAGGGGAGGCGGAGACGATGGAGGTGCGGAGGGGGGGCGCGGGCAGGGAGGGGGAGGGGGCGGTGGGAGTGGAGGACGAGGCGGTGGTGTGCCTGCTGGCGGAGTGCCTCCCTCGCATCATCCCCAACGTGCTCATCAACCACCGCGAGGTACGTACCACGTTGCTTCTTCACCTGCCTCTCCTCCCTTGCTTGCTGGCGGAGTGCCTCCCTCGCATCATTCCCAACGTGCTCATCAACCACTGCGAGGTACGTACCACCATGCTCTGCTGTGCTGTCCCTTCGCCCTGCCTTGCCTTTCACTGCTCTGCCCCCTGCCTTGATGCTGCTCGTCTCGCCCCTCTGGTCCCTTGCGCTGCCAGGAGCTCTCATCTGCTACCAGAAGCTTCTACCGCAGCTACATCGGAATCACTTTTGAGAGTTCTCAAAAGTGATTCCAATATATGCAGCTGATTGGTTCTACCTACAAGCCGCTGCCTCCAGCACACCCCCACCCCTGTCTCTTCCCCACCAATGTTCCCTCACATGCACACCCACCACGCCCATCCGCGTGGGCAGGAGCTGCTGCCGCTGATCATGTGTGCGATAGAGAAGCACCCGTTGGAGGCAGCGCGCAAGGCGCAGGTGGCGTGGCTGTTCAACCTCATCAAGAAGCCCGACCACGACCAGCGCTCCGCCGTGGTGGCCGCTTGTGTGCAGCTCAAAGAGAGGGTGGGGGAGCGGCGCACTGAAACTGAAATACTCAGCCAGTGCTGGGACGAGGTGAGAGGGGCGAGGGATAAATGTGACGGGATGGAATGGGGTGTGTGTATTATGGGTTCCCGTACCTGTGAGCCCCCTCTCACTGTGTGCCTGTCACTTCCTGTGCGCTGCCCCTCTCCCTGTGTGCCCCCCTCAGATGGGGCACAAGAACGAGGAGAAGCGGCTGCTGGTGGTGCAGCTGTGCTGAGAAATGGCGCCCCTCATGCCTCAACTACTCCCTCTTCTCTCTCTTCCTCACTTACCTCACACTTGCCTTTCATATCCCTGTGTTCCGCCCACCCACCCAACCACAGATGGGGCACAAGAACGAGGAGAAGCGGCTGCTGGTGGTGCAGCTGTGCAGGGAAATGGCGCCTCTCATGACTCGCCGCGTGCAGGACGCAGTGCTGCTGCCCATGCTGCTGCAGCTCGCCACTGATACCGCCCCTGCTGTCCGGGAGGCTGTGGCCGTGAACTTGGCTCCGCTGCTGCCGCTGTTCGATGACACCGCTGTGCTGCCCAAGGTGAGAGGGGGCACAGTGCGGTGCTGCACAGTGCTGTGAGGTATGGCGCAGGACGGAGTGCTGCTGCCCATGCTGTTACAGCTCGCCACTGACAGCGCCCCTGCTGTCCGGGAAGCTGTTGCTGTCAACCTCGTCCCGCTGCTGCCCCGTTTTTATGACACTGGTGTGCTGCCCAAGGTGAGAGTGGTACAGTGCGGTGCTGCACGGTCCAGTCAGGTGTGGTGCGGTGAGACACAGTGCAGGACGCTCTGCTGCTGCCCATGCTGCAGCAGCTCGCCATTGATAGCGCCTCTACTGCCACTATTTGATGACGCTCAGAACGCTGCTTGTTGCATCCCTTATGCTTGTACCTCCTCTGCTCGTATCCCGTGTGCTCGTATCCCTCGCCCCCATATCTCACACGCTCATATCCATGCGCTCCTATCAGGTGGAGGAAGCGTTGTTCCTGCCGGCATGCGATGTGGACAGGGGAATGGTGGAGGAAACGCTTAAGGCGCTTCTTAATACAGTTTTTGCTGCTTGTATCCGACATGCTCGTATCAGGTGGAGGAGGCGTTGTTCCTGCTGGCGTGCGATGTGGACGGGGGAGTGGTGGAGGAGACACTCAAGACGCTGCTGCCGGCCTTCGTGGCGTGGGCCAAGTCGCGCCGCCACCCCTTCGGCCAGGTGCTGCGTGCCGTCATGCAGCGCCTCATGGGGCAGATCCAGGTGCGTGGACAGGGATGGGGGGTTTGAGGGGTGGGTGAGGGGTCAGGGGAAAAGGGTCGAGGGGGCGAAGAAGGAAGAAGAGGAGATGTGTTTCTTTTTCCGGGCAAAGACTTGTGATTTGTATGCTCAGTTTTGGAGGGCAGCAGATTCCATCCTTCTTTCCTCCCCACCCCCTGCCTTCCGACCCAAACCTCCAGAAATGCCCTGCCGTGTCGGCGGTGGAAGGCTCGGCGGAGGCTCGGCTGCGCATGGTGGGGGAGAGGGAGCGGTGGAACATCGACGTGCTGCTTCGGCTGCTCACCGAGCTTCTTCCGGAGGTTCGGCACGTGGCTGTGAAAACGTGCCCCGAAGCTATCCTCGCCCTCGACAAGCCTGCTCCTGCTGCCGCACCTGATACCGCAGCTGCTGGTGCTGGTGCTGGTGCTGGTGATGGGGGTGCAGGGTCAGAGGGAGGGGCAGGTGGAGAGGGGTCGGATGCGGTGGGGCAGAGGAGCGGGAGTGGCCGGCTGCCGTCGGCAGCTTCCTTGGGTGGGATAGAGTACGAGGAGACCTTCTTCACTGACGCTCTGCTCAAGCGATACGGCAGGTGGGTCGAGCTGTATGGTTTTCATTCCTGCTGAGACCTCTGCTTCTTGCTTCCTTTGAGTCGACTCAAAAGCTTCCTTGGGTGGGATAGAGTACGAGGAGACCTTCTTCACTGACGCTCTGCTCAAGCGATACGGCAGGTGGGTCGAGCTGTATGGTTTTCGTTCCTGCTGAGACCTCTGCTTCTTGCTTCCTTTGAGTCGACTCAAAAGCTTCCTTGGGTGGGATAGAGTACGAGGAGACCTTCTTCACTGACGCTCTGCTCAAGCGATACGGCAGGTGGGTCGAGCTGTATGGTTTTCGTTCCTGCTGAGACCTCTGCTTCTTGCTTCCTTTGAGTCGACTCAAAAGCTTCCTTGGGTGGGATAGAGTACGAGGAGACCTTCTTCACTGACGCTCTGCTCAAGCGATACGGCAGGTGGGTCGAGCTGTATGGTTTTCGTTCCTGCTGAGACCTCTGCTTCTTGCTTCCTTTGAGTCGACTCAAAAGCTTCCTTGGGTGGGATAGAGTACGAGGAGACCTTCACTGACGCTCTGCTGAAACGATACGGAAGGTGGGTCATGCTGCATGGTTTTCGTTCCTGCTGAGACCTCTGCTTCTTGCTTCCTTTGAGTCGACTCAAAAGCCTCCTTGGGTGGGATAGAGTACGAGGAGACCTTCTTCACTGATGCTCTGCTGAAACGATACGGCAGGTGGGTCATGCTATACAGGGTGTAATGTCAGGGTCATGTTATATGGGGTATATTTGGATGCCCATGGACTGTCTACCCACTGCTGTGCAGCTCGTTGCTTGCAGTGATCTCAAGTCACCACCTCCCACCGTTGCTCCTTCTTGCTTCTCAACCGTTGCCCCCCTGGCAGTGCGGGGGTGGACTGGCCGGCGTTTGACTGGATTCCAATGGACTGTCTGCCCACGCTCGTGCAGCTGGCGCTCATGCTGCCGCCCAAGGAGGAGCGCCTGCGCGTCCGCATCTGCACGGTGGGTGGCCCTAATTGTCATTATGTGTCGTTTTAGAGTTTTATGCGGGTCGCGGAAGGGTAATTGGGGCATGCAGGGGTGGTGGGGGCATGGAGGGTCAATGGGCTTTGTGTTGTTTCAGTCAGAGGAAGGTCAATGTTCCCTGCTCCTTCTCTCTCCCTTTGCAGACGCCTTTAAGTCCTTCCAACTTTATCCAACTCTCTCCCCTTCTCCCTTCCTCCCCTCCCCTTTCCTTCCCCTCCCTGTGATGTCCAAGCAGTTGCTGCTGACAGTGAGCAAGCTATTCGGTCGGTTCTACCTCATGGCAGTGCTGCTGCCTGTCTTCCTCACTGCTGCCGGTCACTCCATCGACACCTCGCACCTCCCTCCCAAGATCGCTTCCTCCGTTGAAGGTGCGCCTGCCTACCTATGGCTCACATCCCACCTCCCTCTCAAGATCGCTTCCTCCATTGAAGGTACGAGCTGTGTGGGTGCCTGCGTGAGTGCCTGTGTGTTCGCCTGACCGAGTGCCTGCTCTGGAGCATGAGCATGCAGCGTGCTGCATGCCACCACTCTCACCCTGCCGCTGTCCCTCCCCTGCTCCTTCCCATTCCCCACTTGCACAGTGCTGCGCCCAGCCGGCCCCCCTCTTGAGCGCCTATCCCGCATGTCCGTGTGCTTCCCTTCCTTGACCCTCCCTTCTTCCCCCCGCTCTCCTGTCCATGCCCCCATCATTTCTCCCCTCTCTTCCCCCTCTTCTTTCCCCACATGCACAGTGCTGCGCCCAGCAGGCCCCCCTCTGGAGCGCCTGTCGCGCATGTGTGTGCTGCCACTACTGCTGGCGGGTGTGTTGGGCTCGCCCAATATGCGCGAGGGCTACCTCTTCAAGTACCTGCGCGAGTGGGTCGTCTCCACCTGCGCCCGCTCCGGCGCCTGGTCTCCCGCCTCCACACCTGAACTCATCGACGCTGTTCGCTTCCTCTGGTGAGAGAAACAGCAAGCCAGCTAGCACGCATGCGGGAGGGCTATCTCTTCAAGTACCTGGGCGAGTGGATGGTGTCCACTTGTGCTCGCTCCAGTGCCCGCTCCAGTGCTCGCTCAAGTGCTCGCTACAGTGCCTGTTCACCTGCATCCACACCTCTGAACTCATCGATGCCGTCCGCTTCCTGTAGTGAGGGAGTTGTGGCCCTGTTCCTTCCTCTCATGGCACAAGCTTTCCCTCTCCCCCGATATCCGTGCAGTCTGTTTGAGGAGCACAGGGAGACGTTGAGCAGTGTGGGGTGGGAGCTCGTGGTCAACCAGGCACCAGCAGTGCGCATCACAGCCGCTGTCATCTTCCAGACCCTCGTGAGTGCTCTTGTTAGCTTGCGTCCTTGCTCTCTACTCAACCCATGCGTTCCTTTCGGAGCCTGCTTTTGAGTCGACTCAATCACAGCCACCATCATCTTCCAGACCCTCGTGAGTGCTCTTGCCTGCTTGCTTCCTTGCTCTCTACTCAACCCATGCGTTCCTGTCGGAGAATGTTTTCACTCTCCTCATGGTCATCTCGTTGCAGCACAGCACAACGTCTCCTTGGCGAGACCTATGCCTTAGGCCAGCAGGAGCCCTTCACGGACGCGTTGCAGTGAGGTCGCCAGCAGATGCTGTCAGCTCCTTTTAAGCTAATCTTGTCTTTGAAAACTCTCTAAAGCTCAGCCCAACTGCCTCTCCACCCGCTCACCTCTCTCTACACCTCTCTGCATCGCAGGCGCCATTCGTGGATGTGAAGCGAGTGAGCCAGCAGGTGCTGCTCGTCCTGACCTGATCACGTTGGGGTCAGACCCCGTGCCCCGTGCACTCCACCAATGCCTTCTCCCAACCCACCTCCCCACACCTCTCTGCACCGCAGGCGCCCTTCGTGGGCGTGAAGCGGGTGAGCCAGCAGGTGCTGCCGGCGCTGATCACGTTGGGGTCAGACCCCGTGCCCCGTGCCGCGAACCCATGCCTTGTATGCTTTCTTCCCCTTGCCCTGTGCAAACTCCACCACAGGCACCATTCGTGTATGTGAAGCGAGTGAGCCAGCAGGTGCTGCCGGCGCTGATCACGTTGGGATCAGACCTTGTGCCCCGTGCTCTCGACTCGACCCATGCCTTGTCCCACCTCCCCTCACCTCTCTTCACCCTTCACAGGCGCCATTCGTGGATGTGAAACGGGTGAGCCAGCAGGTGCTGCCAGCGCTGATCACGTTGGGGTCAGACCCGGTGCCCGAGGTCAAGCACTCCACCATCGCTGCCCTGGGGTCTGTGGCTCAGCAGTTCAAGGACGCTCCGGTGAGTTGCTCTGCTGGGTAGAGGGATGTTGGGAGTGGTGGAGAGAGGACAAAGTCTGCTACGTGCAGGTAGACTCGTTTCCCCTTTTGAGTCAACGCACTAGTCACCATGTGCTCTCCCCCATGCCTGTCCCCTGCTGACATGCATGCATGCTAACATGCGCGCATACATCCCACCGGATTAACATTTGAGCGCATTTCGACACATTTACCTTTGTTTCGATCACCTTGCTCTATGTCCATTACCACTACCATTGCCATTATTATTACTATTACCATTACCATTACCATTATCATTACCATTACCACTACCATTACCATTATCATTACCATTACCACTACCATTACCATTACCACTACCATTACCATTACCATTAACATTACCATTACCATTACCACTACCATTACCATTACCACTACCACTACCACTACCATTACCATTACCATTACCATTACCATTACCACTACCACTACCACTACCATTACCATTACCATTACCATTACCATTACCATTGCCATTACCATTACCATTACAATTACCATTATCATTATCACTAACAATACCATTACAAATCTCATTACCACTTCCATTACCATTTCCACTACCATTACAATTACCATTACCATTACCATTACCATTACCATTACCACTACCACTACCACTACCATTACCACTACCACTACCATTACCATTACCATTACCACTATCATCTTACCATGATTGTATGCCTCCCCATGCATCACTCAGATAGTGGATAAGATTCGAGTGCAGCTGGACAATCCTGGAGGAGGTATCGCACGAGGCGGTGGTGGCAGTGCTGAAGACGTTCACAGCTGCTGTGTGTCCCTGTGTGGATGTGTCTATGCGTCTATGCGTCCATGCATGTCCCCTCAGATAGTGGACAAGATCCGAGTGCAGCTGGACTCCTTCCTGGAGGAGGGGTCGCACGAGGCGGTGCTGGCGGTGCTCAAGACGCTCACAGCCGCCGTGCCAGTCACCTCCACCACGCTGCGAGAGTACTCGCTGCAGAAGGTCGCCACCATGGCCACTGGCCCGCTGCTTGCTACTGGCACTGCTGCTAAGCGCAGAGAGAAGGCTGAGGCTCTCTGCTCTGCTCTCAGGGCTCTAGAGCACACAGGTACAGTGGGGTCATGCAGTGGACACATGGAGCACAGGTGTTTATTGAACACGCGCGGACGGCGTTTACTCTTGCAACCCACCCATCCAACCATCCATTCATTGTTCAAAACCTATCTTCATCCCTCTCTATCTCCCCCCACCCGTCCTCACTTTCTCTCTACCTCCCTCCACCCGTCCTCACTTTCTCTAAACTTGTGTGCTGCAGAGATGACTCCACAGCAGACCAACACGCTGTTCCTCCCAGCAGTGCAGGCGCTGCTAAAGGAGCCAGAGCTGCTCTCCACCAGCAGCAGAGACGCCCTCGAGGCCATTCGCCGCGACCGCTGGGTCGGGAAAATTGAGGACCTGGGGAAATACGTCGGGAAGAATTTGTTCGGGTTTGAGACTTCCGGGCAGAATAAGAATCTGTTTGGTGGTGGGCTGCTCGGGTCGGCGTCTGCTGCGAGCGGGTCTGCAAAGCCTGGAGCGGCTGGGGGTGGAGGGGCGGGTGGAGGAGGCGCGGCGACTGCTGCAAGTACTTTTAGTGGTGCCTTTAGTGGGGCGTTTGGCAACAAGCGGTAAAGCTTGTAAAGAATTGTGGTCATTTCAGATACTAGTATATGAGATGGTCTTCTATATGAACTAGCTTGTAACCTATCCAGTTTCAAAGATGGAGATATTATGTTTGCAGTGGTGCTTGTGATTCTCAATGTTTACTCAGCTGAGGTATCAATTTTATTCTGCAATTAAGCTTGTCGATACACTTCACCTGGTGTAGTTCGCTTTGTCGAGCCGCGGCTGAAAAATTGCAGTCTAATACCCTCCCCTCATTGGTCAATCTGGGCGCGTGTATGTCAGAGCTTCCTTTCCCAGGCAGGCTCAGCGTCAGAGAGCATTTGCGACGCGGCACAGGTTCTATTTAGGAAGGCGAGAACCATCCAGCTTCGAGCCGGGTTGAAAAGAAATCAAAACAATACATTTCTTCCGAGAGTACTCTTCCAAATTCTGGGGATTGGGACGATTTCGCCCATTGCTGCCCCTAGCACCATTCTCGTTCGTTCACGGTCTGCCCGTCATTGAAAGGGATGGTGGATTTGCAGTCCGAGACACCGCGGTTCGGCATTCGAAGCCGAACAAAGCAGAGTGTATCAGAACGATGACGTGCGGTTTACAGCGGTACGGCTCTCGACCAAAGCTGACTCAAACAGGAACGCTTGTTGTGAAAGCGAAGCAGGCCAGCTCTGGTAGCTTCAGCAGCAGCCGCCGAACTACCACACTGTCACACGCAGGCGGCCTTGCTACTAGGTACTCTCCCCTTCACCTGATTCCTCTCCATAATTCGAGCTGGGATAATTCGAGAAGCCCTACCAGCCCAACAGTTGAGAGCTGCTATCTGTTTTCTGAGTGCTACTCCTCGTATGGTCTGCGCATCTGTAGTGGTACTTAGCTACTTCCCAGCTGTGGATAGCACGAACAAGATTAGCGCGAGGATGTACTCGTAGGCGCTGCTGGATGCGGTGGGATTTTTGCGCGGTGACTCAATCGTTCGTTCTTGAGCGCTCTCAGCGACATACAAGCTTCAGGTTTTGCCGCAACTTAGTGCCAATTTATAGTTACTTAACTCAGAGAAAGTCGTTCAAAAAAATTCGCCTCTCTTTAGAAACCGCGAGTGGAGACTAAGGAAACCACGGCAGCCATGAGTCAGAAAGCACTGCTGACAGATCAGGAACACCGAGCTAAGATCGAGCACCAGTTTAGAACCGAGCACCACCACTCTAAACCCGAGCACCACTCGAGAGCCCAACAGCCAACGAGCGCCAAGTCGCACATCCGACCGTCCTTCCACGGGCGCGTCGCGCTCCCCGCGCTCGTCGCAGCGGCTATCCTGGCGCTTCTATTGGCCGATCCCCTCCGCCTAAGCCCCGTGGCGCACCTCCCGTTCGACCCAGTCGTCATCGACATCGCGCCGCCGCCGCCGCGCTCCGTCAGAGACCCTCTTAATCGGCTCGCCGATGCTGAAATCATGTAAGCTTACCGCTACCATCCACGTTCTCCGTGCGATGGATGTGGATGGGGGTGAGTTGGCCCGGGTCTCATCGCTAAAATTAGCATTCTATTTCTTGGAATTTTAGAACCCACGAGATTGGCGTGCCTGTGAGGCCCGTGCTTCCCGATCTCAACCATGAGATTTTTATTTCACGATCTAAGGAGACGCAAATATCATACTCTTTGCTCTTGGTCATCCTATTGTAAGGCACTCAAACGTGGACGCTTAAAAAAAGCTGATTCTCGATCTAATCAGATGTAGATATCATACTCCTTGCTCTCGCCCATCCGTGTCGATGCGTCCACCTGATGCCCGTCTTGGCTGCGCCCATCATCCGCGGGCGAGGCGCTCGGTCTGGGGAGTGTAGCGTGGGACGCGGACGACAGGGTGCTGCACGCAGTGCCTTGTCCGTCGGCCCAGAATCTCTTACCTACTCAGAATACTCCGTGGAATGGCAGGTTCCAGGGGGAAGCGTTTGGCCCGGAGAGTCTGGCGTGGGATGCGGAGGGCAGGGGGCCGTACGCGGGTGTGGGCGACGGGCGGGTCGTTCGCCGCACTGCCGACGGCCGCGGGTGGGAGACGTTCGCGTGGGCGTCGCCTCTGCGGTGAGTGCCGGCGCCCTAGATTCTGTCCGTGCTGCATTCTCCGTCCGTTTTCATTCTCCGTTGACTCTCTTCTGCCTCTACGCTCCCGTTCCCCGCCTCTCCCCTTCATTTCCCTCTCCTCTTCACCTCCCCCCTTCCATTCCATCCGCGCTAGGACGTTCGAGCTCTGCGACACACACGCCCCTCCACGTTTCGTCTCCGTGCTGCATTCGTGTCCGCTCCCATTTACCTTTTCGCTGTTCTGTTCTGCCTTTTCGCTCCCAACCCCCCTCTTCTTCCCCCACCTCTTCTCCCCACCCCACCCCCTCTTCCCCTTCTCCTCTTCTCCCCCCCTTCTTCTCCCCGTCTTCCTCTGATTCCCTTCCCCCCTACCTCCATTCCATCCGCGCCAGGACACCCGAGCTCTGCGACACACACGCGCATTGAGGTGAGTTTTTTGGCGCCTAAAATAATTTCTCCCTTTCACCTCCCCTCCCCCCCTACCTCCATCCCATCCGCGCCAGGACGCCCGAGCTCTGCGACACACACGCCCCTCCACGCTTCAGCAGCGGCCCTGCCACGTCGCAGGAGCTCGGACCAATGGAAAGGAGACACGCGGCGGCAGCTGCAGTGGAGCTGCCAGCTTCGGAGAGAGTGGCGACCGCGTTCGGCGTGTTCCCCAGCGACGTGTCCCTCCTGCAGCCGCACGTCCGAACCACCGTTCAAGGCTCGGTGCCAGGCTCGGTGAAAGGTCCGGGTGGGAACCACTCTTCCTTCAGCGCACCTTCTGAGGAGCCTCAAAGGATTGCCGCCTCTCTCGCTGCACAGGCTACCAATGTAGAGCCATCACCACAGAACCAACACCCCCTGGAATCCCAGCAATCTCAGCAATCCCAGAAATCCCAGAAAACCCAGCAGCTGCAGCAATCCCACCGAGCCCATCCAGACCCTGCCACGGAGCACATCTGTGGGCGACCGCTGGGGCTGCGGTTCCACCCGGTGACGGGCGAGCAGTATTTCGCGGATGCCTACTTTGGCGTGTTCAAGGTGGGGCGGCAGGGCGGGCTGGCGCAGCCTGTCGTGACGCGAGTGGACGGCCGCCCGCTGCTCTTCGCCAACGACCTTGATATTGCCGCCACCGACGAGAACGGCACGCTCTATTTCACCGACACCAGCAGGCGCTTCCAACGCCGGTGAGTTGGGAGCAGAGAGAGGGAGGTAGGACTCCAGCGCTCGCTTTCACCGCAGGTAAGATGCAGGGCAGATAGAGGCAGGTAGGGCACAAGCAAGCGCTCTCAGCGCCGGTGAGACGAACAGGGAGTGGATGGTTGGGTGAGGCGGAAGTGGGGCACGCTCTTGCCGCGCTGGTGTGACAGGAGATGAGGGGCGGTTGATTGTGGAGGGGCAAGGCAGGTGGGCGGCTGTTACAGGGTGGTCCTGCTTCTCGCCATCCCATCACTTCCTATCCCATCCCTTCCCATCCCATCCCATCCCATCCCATCCCATCCCATCCCATCCCATCCCATCCCATCCCATCCCATCCCATCCCATCCCATCACATCCCATCCCGTCCCATCCCATCACATCCAATCCCATTCCCCTTTTCCCCCTGCCTCCATCTCTCGCTACCGTCCTTTCCCCATCTGACCTGCCACAGTGACTACTACGTGTCAATAGTGGAGGGCAGGGCAGACGGGCGGCTGGTGCAGGTGGACCTGGCGACTCTCACCATGCCATCCCATGCCATGCCATCCATCCCGTGCCATCCCTTACCATCCCTCTCCCAGGGACTACTACGTGTCAATAGTGGAGGGGCGGGCGGACGGGCGGCTGGTGCAGGTAGACCTGGCGACGGGCCGGGTGGCAGTGCTGGTGGACGGCCTTGCATTCGCCAATGGTGTCGCGCTCTCAAGAGACAAGTCCTTCCTCGTGTTCTGCGAAACCACCACCCTGAGGTATGTGGGTCGCCTGGGCCATCTCAACTGTTAAAGCTCCTTAAGTACCACCGCCCTGAAGTAACTTGTTCTTTGGAGGCATCGCAATACCATTGGGGTTGTGTTCTCAAGAGACAAGTCTTCTCCATGTCCTGTAAAACTGAAACCTTCACCCTTGGGGAGTGTCCAAATTTTATGTTAGCTCATGCATGTACCATGAAGCAACACTGTGCAAACGGCAGCAAGGAAGGCTTGACACCGCTGTGCTTTTACCGTTTATGACATTGTAATACTGATTCATTGTTTCCATTTCCATGCTCCCCTCGTAGGTGCCATCGGTATTGGCTAAGGGGTCCTAAGGCAGGGACCCATGAAGTTTTTGTTGAGCTGCCCGGCATGCCCGACAACGTTCGCCTGAATCCTCGTGGCCGGTTCTGGATAGCCGTCCATTCGCGACGAAAGTTCCTGCTGGGTGGGTGATGGTGTGATCGTGTGGTGACAAGATCGTGTGGTGCAGTGATTATGTGGTGTGGTGATCGTATGGTTCTATCAGTAATGGCTTTAGTAACCAGTCATGGTGATGTGTGATGCTTGCGAGCTTTTGCCTGCTTTACCCTGTCTTTCTCTTATGTGTGCCGATTTGATTCAGTGTTCGTGGTATCTCATCTTCTCTCCCATTGTGCTTGTATCCCCCTCTACCTCGGCAGACATGGTGGCTCGTAGACCTTGGCTGCGCTCCCTCTTCCTCTCACTGCCAATCAGCATCAGCACAGCACATCGACTGTCTGTGGGCCGACCAAATGGGATTATTGTGGAGGTGGATGAAAATGGCACTGTAACAGATGTGCTAGAAGACAGGCTGGGAAGTGCTGTGCGGTCCGTGAGTGAAGTGGAAGAAAGGGATGGGAAGCTTTGGTTGGGATCCGTCGTGGTGCCTCACGTTGGCATGCTAGATTACCGACGTCCAACAGGGACAGGCACTATCAACCAGAGAACGTTTGAGATATAGTATGCCATGATATGTTATGGAGGATTTACCGGTACTTGAAGTTGTAGAGTACAGTGTACCAGTATTGTTTTCTCCACAGCAACGCTGCTCGGTCAAACTTCTTCCAACCCCCACAGGACGCAACGGCACATGGCGACAGGTGATGCATCCAGCCACGCGAAGCAGTATTTGCTGTCGCAAAGCCTGAGCGAAGACGTGCGACAGACATACCTTCTGTTGTCAGAATGGTTGTGTTGCTCTGACAATCGCCACACGCCTTTCGCATACAGAAGGTAGCTTCTCTAGCCAGCGACACTGTTTTTCCCTGCTGGAAATTTTGCGAGGAAAACTCTCCCCCAGTTGTCGCAGAGAAGCTTCGCCAGCCACTTGCTTAGGCTACGCCGTCAACCTAGGACTTTGAGCACAAACCGACCAGGTGCGATTGGAGGGCGACGTGTTTGCGAACGAGCCGCATCCAGCTTTCAAAACACTGCTCCGCGCCTCAAGAACCGAACGATGCGGGTGGTGGTCGCACTGCACGTCAGCAGTCGCATCGTCGGCAACCGATGTTGCTTCCTTCCCCCTCACCTAAATTTACAGCTGCATCCGTCGTCGCACTCAACAAATCTCGACCGACCTTCCGACTCCCGACATCATCGCTAGCCCCTCTCTCGAATTCTTTCATTCAGTTGTAGTCGTTCACCGTCGCAGCTCCCCGACTCACGCAGTCCTGCGATCACCTGGCCAGAAAAACAATCGCATTTCAGTCTGGCTGTCAGCATCGCAGTCGGTCTCGTTTTCGCTCAGCTTTTCGAAATCGTGGTCCTCCTCGGTGCCATCGCACGCCTTGTCAGCTAAACGATCCCACGCGATTCTTCAAAACTATGGTCGCAGCCGCAATGGCCGCCACAGCAGCGGCTGTGCAGCAACTATCTCCTTTCCGGGTTTCCTTTTTCTCGCTCGCTTTCACCTTCTTCGTATTCCTCGTCACAGACCCGCTTCGACTTCGACCTATAGCCTATCTCCCCTTCCAGGCAGCACCTATTCCCTTATCACCGCGTCGACTACCTATACCTTCGGACCAAGCTAATCGTCTCGCCAATGCTCATATCAGGTGCCTTTCTTCGTCCCGTAACAAGCTTCGGTTTCCGTTGCACACCCGCTCATCGCCACGACATATGTTTAATGCCCTTGACATCACCTGTGTATTGCGGAGGAGTAGGGTGTTATTCAGAATGTCTCTTATGTGCCAACTACTACGGCGGTGCGCAGATACGCGGGCGAGGTGTTCGGCCCGGAAAGCTTGGCGTGGGACCTCGATGGACGAGGGCCGTACGCGGGTGTCAGCGACGGGCGAATCGTCCGACGATCACTTGACGACAGTGGATGGGAAACGTTCGCACACGCGTCGCCGCACTGGTAAGCGATTGCATATCGGTCTTCTCCAGTAGAACCTCGCACATCTCACTCTCGCAATGGAGCCAATCAATTTGCATCACGTCACGGCTCCTTGCCTTGTCGTGAAACTGGTGCTTAGCCTTTGTAATCTCTCTCCCGCAGGTCGTCCGAACTGTGCGATCCCGTCGCACGAGTGGAACCCTCTCCATTCGCCTCCGCCGTCGCATATCTATCTGGAGCCGTCGAGACGTCTGCCGACGCTTCCAGCATCCATTCCCGCCCGTCGCTTAACGGCTCGCTTAACCATGCGAACTATAGTGTAGGCCCGATCAGCGGGCTTTTCCAAGAACTCGATAGTAGATCGGTTGGATCCAGCAGTGTTGTCTCCGTCCCCGCAGTAGGCAGCGCGGTTAAGGGGCGAGTCGGGCCGAAGCTAGCCACGGAGCATATTTGTGGCCGTCCGTTGGGGTTACGGTTTCATCCGGTAACTGGCGAGCTTTTTTTCGCGGATGCCTATTTCGGCATCTTCAAGGTTGGGAAGAAGGGCGGGAAAGCTCGAGTGGTCGTGGATCGCGTGGAGGGTCGAAAGCTGCGATTTGCGAATGACGTGGCTATTGACGCGGATGACGAAAATGGTACAGTGTACTTCACTGATTCGAGTACCCGCCACCAACGACGAGACTTCGTCGTGGCGACCACAGAGGGCCAAGCTGACGGCCGCCTGATGAAAGTAGATCTAGCTACACGTCGGGTTACCGTGTTACTTCGGAATCTCGTCTTCCCCAACGGCCTTGCGCTTTCTGAGGACAAGTCGTTCCTTGTCTTCTGCGAAACTGTCCTTTTCAGGTAAGCTCACGGTATTCACTGTTAACCCCGCTGTACGGACCACAAGCATGACATCGCATTGTGGTGCATACAAGGTTTCTCACTATGTCCTTTTTCCAATCGATCTTGCAGGTGCAGCCGATATTGGTTGAAGGGACCCAAGGAGGGGACTCAGGAGGTGCTCGTTGACCTACCCGGCTCGCCAGACAACATCAGACTAAACCCGCGCGGGCGATTCTGGGTAGCCATGCATTCGCGGAGGCGCCCCCTTATTGGTAACTATCGTGAATCCTGAGATGCCTGCACTTCTTGTTTGCCTTCAATCAATAATTGATGTATTCCTTATGCTTCCCCTTCGCAGACTACTTCGCCCCACGACCATGGCTGAGGAGTTTCGTCATGTCGCTTCCAGTTGACATCAAAATCATCTACGGTGTTATGATTGGGTGGCCACATGGCCTGGTCGTGGAGGTGGATGGTGATGGACGAATTACTGACGTTCTGGAGGATCACATGGGACGCGCTGTCAAGGCTGTGAGTGAAGTGGAGGAGCGGAATGGTACACTCTGGATGGGATCAGTAATGATGCCACATGTTGCTGTGATGAAGTACCATCCAAGGGTCTAAACGAAGAGAGAGCAGCAACGAGGCTTCTAACACACTTACTGCATTTTGGGCTGAAGCAGAAGCGGGGATGTGCCAGTGGAAGCGGCTTGGAGCACAGGAAGGAGGCGCTATACTAACCCAGTTGACATCATACTAACATAGACAGTACTTAGAGCTCGGCACATTTACAAATGTGTACCAGTATAACAGGACTAGAATAATGCCGACTCGGAGGTGGTTAATCGTGCATGACAGCATGTGTTGTGCAATGTGTCTTACACCAAGCTAACATAATACGAAGATGATTCCACGCTATGTTTCACGTACACTTGGCTCATGTAGTAAAATACATTATTCTATTGGTCTTCAAATGGTTACAGGTAAGGAGTACTTGACAAATGAGAGCCGCACTTTTGCACGAACCGTGTGATCTGATTGAACAAGTAGCTACTTGTCCGTCAAACCTACGTTTCAGGGAAATTAGTGGTCGTCGGTAGTTGGCACGTCAGCGCGCTGCACATTTTTTTGGGCGCGCAACGTAATCCGTTATCATGTGGACCTCGTGTAATTGTCCACCGACGAAGTCCATCCAAGAAAAGTCAGGCCCACAACACTTTGCGTTCCTCGTTACCTCGCCCGCCTTTCACAAACCAAGCGAGCCACTGGGGTAACCCCAAGTCTCACAACACTAGGCCTGCGATGTCGGTTGCACTCCCATTTTGCGGGATTCTTGGAGCCAAAATCTAGTCGATGCCAGCTCGCCAAAGCGCCACGTGAGAATCCGAGCGATGTCCAACGCAGACTGCACTGAGGGCTTTGAACCAACCATTCCACACGAGCGTCGAACGTCTCTGTGTGGCGGGCTTCCCGGGCAGCTTCACCATACACCTGCGCGAAACCACCACCTCTGCTTCCTTCATCCAATCATTCGTCGAATCAGCTACCTCGGGCCCCTCCGAAACAGTCTCGGAAATTCTTCCCTGCTCCTGCCCACTCTTTCCAGCCTCCTCCCTCCAATGCATAAACCCTTCCGAACCCGTTAATACCAAATTGAACCGAGAAGAGTGCAGAAAACGAACTAGGCTGCTGGGTGTTGTGGGGTTCGTCATTTTGCTGCATAAGAACACTAGCAGGCTTTCAAAGTTTATCTGTGATCCCTCTCGTTGTGATCCAGGAAGCGGAGATTACTAGCATCTGATATAGCTCTGGGATTGTAGCTGCCATTTTTTAGTACTCCGTAATGGCGGCCTCAGTCTCCCTCTCGATGGCGTCTCGCGCGGCCTTCGTTGCCAAGGTGTGTGAATGGAGATTTTAAGCAATGGATAGTCATCTGTTGGTATTGATCATCGAGCCTTCGGTCCTAACGAGCTCCTCATTTCCATTTGACCTTATCCCCCGGGTGCAGGCCAGTGACGCTCTCAAGCTGGGAAGCCCAGGTCAGTAGAATTTGCTGCTGTTGTTATTCATTTTCTCGCTGCGAGAAGCCATTAGCAGTTTTACTCGGCCATATGCTGACTACTGCTTCGTCTGGTTATTGCAGTTGCTGTGCAGAGCACTCCCTTCCTGCCTCTCCGATCTCGCACCCACAACCTGGTACTATTCCTCTCTGGCATCCCCACCATTCCGTTTTTGTTACGCGAAGAAATATGGGAGCAGACTAGGTCGTTATTGTACGCCAGCTTAATCGTCTTATCCTCTAGAAACTTTACTTACTAATATCATTCATTGTTTGTGAACTCGTGATGCAGAGGAAGCCGTCCATCGGCTTGAAGTCCCAGGCGTGCCGGCTAGTGAAGACATCAGCCGCGGTCGCAGCTCCTGTCTCTAACCCCCTCTCTGATCCTCGAGAGAGGGAGAGACTGGCGGAAGAGTATGGCTTCAGACAAATCGGCGAGCCCATGCCTGACGACATCACGCTGAAGCAAGTTATCGATACAATCCCGGCCGAGGTAAGATTTAAGTTGTCGTGATTATCTTTCGGTGTAGCATCCTGATAATCGTAGACGACTCCGCTTTTTAGGATGCTAGAACGTAGCTGGTTGACGAGCCTTGCGTGACTGTCTCTGCAGGCGTTCGAGATCAACGAGTGGAAGGCATGGAAGACCGTCTTCCTATCAATTGCCGCGATGGCGCTGGGAGAAGTTTTCATCTACTACTCGCCGTGGTACCTTCTACCATTTGCATGGGCCTGGGCTGGCACTGCGTTCACCGGGGTAAGTGCCAAGTGGTGGTGCCAAGTGGTGATTAAAGTGTTTCCCAGACTCCGTGTTGCTTTCACGTCTTTGTATCACGTTTATCGACAATATTGAGAGTTTCATCGCGCTAAATTGTTGTTCGTCACGATTTCAGTTCTTCGTTGTGGGCCATGACTGCGCGCACAAGTCCTTCTCGAAGAACAAGCTGCTGGAGGACATCGTGGGGACCGTCATGATGGCGCCGCTCATCTACCCGTACGAGCCCTGGAGATTCAAGCACGACCGCCACCACGCCAAGACCAACATGTAAGCGATCGTTCCGCATCTCAGCAGATAATTTTATAGATAAACGAAAAGTCTTCGTTGACTACGCTCCACGACAGTAGTTCGTTTTCACTCTCTCTGATGCTGAATCCTTCTCATGACCCCCATGTTTCTCTTTATTAAGCGTTGTTCATCCATACTCTGGACGGTGTTTCTTCTGTTCAGGCTGGTTGAGGACACGGCGTGGCATCCCATGATTCCGGGCATGTACAAGCGGATGAGCCCCACTGCCCGCGTGCTCATGCAGACCTTCATGGGCCCCTTCCGATTCCTCGCGTCCATCGGTCACTGGTACGCGCGGAGCATGCACGAGCATATGCATTTGAACCATGAATGTGCACGAGCATGCCAACAAATTTTGAAGCAATTGATTGAAAAAAGAAAAGAGATTATTTTCGAGCTACGTCAAGATTTTGCTTTCTTCTGTATCGAACGTAGAATAAGTAACACATGAAACAGGCAAAGCCGCGGATGGAAAAGGAGATTTATCGTTGTAATGGCTTATGTGCAGGCTGGTGTACCACTTCGACCTCGAGAAGTTCAGGCCGAGCGAGTTGCCACGTGTCAAGGTGTCACTCGCTGCTGTCGGTGCCTTCGCGGTGATTGGCTTTCCTCTTATCATTGCTAACTTTGGCATCGACGGCTGGTTCAAGATGTGGCTCATGCCGTGGCTCGGCTTCCACTTCTGGGTGAGTCCTACCCCTTGCCTGTTAACTGCACATTTGGAAACTACGGATTTGCTATTTGGGCGGGAAGTTTCTTGTTGGACTGTTTTTATGTTCCACTCAGTTACAATTGTTGTCATGTGTCAACTAGTTTCTTACTCTGGTGGTATGCTTCTTTTTTGTGTGTTTGGCTGTGCAGATGAGCACCTTCACCATGGTGCACCACACTGCTCCTCACATCCCCTTCAAGAAGCAATCCGAGTGGAATGCCGCTCAGGCTCAACTCGGCGGCACTGTGCACTGCGACTACCCATCCTGGTATGTTGACGTGGACCAATCCATACAGAATCACGCTGAGAAAGTCTACGCTTGTATCATGCCTTGTTAAGGAGTACGTAAAGAAGCGCCTCACAAGGGTAATCTGAATGCTCATGCTTGTCTCCATTCCCCTTCTCCCCCTGGTCCGGTTTGCAGGATTGAGATTCTGTGCCACGACATCAACGTGCACATCCCTCACCATGTGTCCCAGAAGATCCCCTCCTACAACCTGCGGCTGGCCAATGATGCTCTGAGGAAGCACTGGGGCAAGGTGAGCTTCCATTGATGATTGTGTTTTCTATAGTGGTCATTTTTGAAGTGTGAGTCTATCAGGCGTCTTGCTTATGCATCGGAGGGTCTCTTTCAGACCTTGCATTGGTATGCATTACCATTGAACATGTGTTAGATCCAGCTGTTCATTTTCCCAATCGGACGTCATCCCATTCTCTTCCACACCTTTCCTTTCTGCTGTGCTGTGTGCAGTACATGAACGAGGCGACATGGAACTGGAGGCTGATGAAGAACATCTTTGTGGAGTGCCATGTATTCGACAAGGAGAAGAACTATGTTCCCTTCGATGCTCTTGAGAAAAGCGAGTCTCCAATCCTTGCCGCAACCAGGAAACTCATGCCCAACACCTACACCAAGGGGCAGTGAATGTACTTGTGGGGAGGGACAGGGTAGGAATTTCCCACGTGAAAGCAGAAGTACAGTGCGCTGTCTGCTGCGCTAATGATAAAAGCATGTGGGGAGTAATCCATAAATATTTTTTAACTATGCTAGCAAGTGGTGACGTTGATTTTCCACTAAATCCATGCCGCTGATTACTTGTTGAAACCCCTATCAGAATGGCAGCGGCCGGCCCAGCCAATGCTTCCCTCACACCTCCCTCCCAACCCAACCCAATATTACTCATGAGTAGTTGGTGCCCACAAGCAAGAAGCAGCCAAGTAAGCAAAACCTGGAATCTGGATTCAATTTACATTGGTATGCAAAAGAAGGGAAACTACAGCACTGGCTTCAGCCTAGGGCTAACGACATGCATTGGGGACTTGGCAAGGGCTCACCAGCTGTTGTGTGAAAGGTAGCCGGTGTTCCAGGATTAATACGGTAACCCCACACGTGCCCCGCTGAGTTGACTAGGTCCGTGATGAGAACATCCCTGTTTCTTCTCAGGCCGTGCCATCCCCATTTGGATGCCTAACTCATGTCATGCAATCGTGTGTCCTGTTCGTGGTGACTGACCTTGTACGTGCATGCGTGCTGCATGCAGCTCATGGTTGGATGTTCTGCACTTCCACTTCCTCCCCATCACTGGGTGTGCGCCTCTCATCTCATGGCAAACCACTTCACCCTCTCAGCGATGTGAACGAAGGCTTGGCTTGTAGCAGCCAAGTCCACCTCATGCCACTGCAGAGCATGAGTCTTCATTCAGCGGCACAGCAACTGCTAGAGGACACTCTCTGTCCTGCTTGGGTGGTTGCACGCACTCTGTCCTCCTCATGCCACAGCATGAGCCAGGGCATCATTCCACGACACAGGACCTGCAGGAGGACACTTTGCCCTCTCTGTCCTGCTTGGGTGTTTGTGCCCAGCCGCCTTCCAGGTTTTCCAATGCCTACACCACCCACCTATTCTACCACATCCACTCACAACCCAGCACAGCACAGCACAACACAGCACCCCTTAGCAACGAAAAGCAAACCAAACCATAGCTAAGGAAAGCTACGCATGGGTAAGAACAGTGGCGCATCTTGAGATGTTGGCGGTCCACCGCCTTGCTGCGCTTCACAAGTGCTCCTCTACCTCGCCCTGCACTGCACCACAGAAGAGCCAGCCAATGTGACAACAATGGGCAGGGAAGGAAGGGGAGGAAAGAGAGCAGGAAGTCACTTACAAGAAGCAAAAGTGCACACTAGCACACAAGTGAAGCTGAATACTGTAGAAGCAAAAAAAATAGCGCGTTGTGCTCATGAGAAGAGGAGAGGACAGGAAGGGAGGAGTTTTAGAGGTGAATAGAGTGCTGGAGGGGTGGGGATGCAGTATGGCCAGAGTGATGAAGGGGTAGGAAGGCAAGGAAGAGGACAAAAGGCATGAGCAAGGAGAGGAGAAGCGAGTGCATGAGCGTGTGAGGATGTGAAAGAGCAGCAACATGCCAGAAGAGATGGCGATGGCAGATAGAAAAGCGACTGAGATAAGAAGCAACGCTTGGTGCATTCGCGCTGCTGTGGCATCGTCACCCCCAGTTACCTGCTGTGTTGGAAGAGAAAGCAGCTTGTCATACCAGCTTCCCTTCGGGAGTTGCTGCTGCTGCCCGTGCTTGTAGGCCGTGAGGAACACACACGCACATGGAAAGAGATACACACACAGAGAAGAGGCACCAACAAGGGAGGGTTAGAAAAAGCACGAGGCGAGTGGCGGAGTAAATAAGAAAATACGACTCTTGCCTCTGCGCGGCGACGCTCTAAGACACACTTCCCCCTGCAGGCACCCCCTGGCACATACCACACTCTGTACGCTGCTCTGCCACTCCTGCACCACGCCTTCCCTTCACGCCTGCTGCTCCAAGTTGCTCCAGGTTGCTCCGTTGCTCCGGCTGCCCGTGCTTGTAGGTCGTGAGGCACACGCATGCATGGGAAGGGATACACGCACACAGAAGCAGCACCAACCAACAAGGGAGGGTTAGAAAAAGCACGAGGCGAGTGACGGAGTCAAAAAGCAAGCAAGAGACACGACTCTTGCCTCTGCGCGGCGACGCTCTAAGACACACTTCCCCCTGCAGGCACCCCCTGGCACATACCACACTCTGTACGCTGCTCTGCCACTCCTGCACCACGCCTTCCCTTCACGCCTGCTGCTCCAAGTTGCTCCAGGTTGCTCCGTTGCTCCGGCTGCCCGTGCTTGTAGGTCGTGAGGCACACACATGCATGGGAAGGGATACACGCACACAGAAGCAGCACCAACCAACAAGGGAGGGTTAGAAAAAGCACGAGGCGAGTGGCGGAGTCAAAAAGCAAGAGACACGACTCTTGCCTCTGCGCGGCGACGCTCTAAGACACACTTCCCCCCTGCAGGCACCCCCTGGCACATACCACACTCTGTACGCTGCTCTGCCACTCCTGCACCACGCCTTCCCTTCACGCCTGCTGCTCCAAGTTGCTCCAGGTTGCTCCGTTGCTCAGGCTGCCCGTGCTTGTAGGTCGTGAGGCACACACACGCATGGGAAGGGATACACGCACACAGAAGCAGCACCAACCAACAAGGGAGGGTTAGAAAAAGCACGAGGCGAGTGACGGAGTCAAAAAGCAAGCAAGAGACACGACTCTTGCCTCTGCGCGGCGACGCTCTAAGACACACTTCCCCCTGCAGGCACCCCCTGGCACATACCACACTCTGTACGGTGCTCTGCCACTCCTGCACCACGCCTTCCCTTCACGCCTGCTGCTCCAAGTTGCTCCAGGTTGCTCCGTTGCTCTGCCTGCCCGTGCTTGTAGGTCGTGAGGCACACACACGCATGGGAAGGGATACACGCACACAGAAGCAGCACCAACCAACAAGGGAGGGTAAGAAAAAGCACGAGGCGAGTGACGGAGTCAAAAAGCAAGCAAGAGACACGACTCTTGCCTCTGCGCGGCGACGCTCTAAGACACACTTCCCCCCTGCAGGCACCCCCTGGCACATACCACACTCTGTACGCTGCTCTGCCACTCCTGCACCACGCCTTCCCTTCACGCCTGCTGCTCCAAGTTGCTCCAGGTTGCTCCGTTGCTCCGCCTGCCCGTGCTTGTAGGTCGTGAGGCACACACACGCATGGGAAGGGATACACGCACACAGAAGCAGCATCAACCAACACGGAAGGGTTAGAAAAAGCACGAGGCGAGTGACGGAGTCAAAAAGCAAGCAACACGACTCTTGCCTCCGCGCGGCGACACTCTAAGACTCACTTCCCCCTGCAGGCACCCCCTGGCACATACCACACTCTGTACGCTGCTCTGCCACTCCTGCACCACGCCTTCCCTTCACGCCTGCTGCTCCAAGTTGCTCCAGGTTGCTCCGTTGCTCCGCCTGCCCGTGCTTGTAGGTCGTGAGGCACACACACGCATGGGAAGGGATACACGCACACAGAAGCAGCACCAACCAACACGGAAGGGTTAGAAAAAGCACGAGGCGAGTGGCGGAGTCAAAAAGCAAGAAACACGACTCTTGCCTCCGCGCGGCGACACTCTAAGACACACTTCCCCCTGCAGGCACCCCCTGGCACATACCACACTCTGTACGCTGCTCTGCCACTCCTGCACCACGCCTTCCCTTCACGCCTGCTGCTCCAAGTTGCTCCAGGTTGCTCCGTTGCTCTGGCTGCCCGTGCTTGTAGGTCGTGAGGCACACACACGCATGGGAAGGGATACACGCACACAGAAGCAGCACCAACCAACAAGGGAGGGTTAGAAAAAGCACGAGGCGAGTGGCGGAGTCAAAAAGCAAGAGACACGACTCTTGCCTCTGCGCGGCGACGCTCTAAGACACACTTCCCCCCTGCAGGCACCCCCTGGCACATACCACACTCTGTACGCTGCTCTGCCACTCCTGCACCACGCCTTCCCTTCACGCCTGCTGCTCCAAGTTGCTCCAGGTTGCTCCGTTGCTCCGCCTGCCCGTGCTTGTAGGTCGTGAGGCACACACACGCATGGGAAGGGATACACGCACACAGAAGCAGCACCAACCAACAAGGGAGGGTTAGAAAAAGCACAAGGCGAGTGGCGGAGTCAAAAAGTAAGAAACATGACTCTTGCCTCTGTGCGGCGACGCTCTAAGACCCACTTCCCCCCTGCAGGCACCCCCTGGCACATACCACACTCTGTACGCTGCTCTGCCACTCCTGCACCACGCCTTCCCTTCACGCCTGCTGCTCCAAGTTGCTCCAGGTTGCTCCGTTGCTCAGGCTGCCCGTGCTTGTAGGTCTTGACGCACACACACGCATGGGAAGGGATACACGCACACAGAAGCAGCACCAACCAACAAGGGAGGGTTAGAAAAAGCACGAGGCGAGTGACGGAGTCAAAAAGCAAGCAAGAGACACGACTCTTGCCTCTGCGCGGCGACGCTCTAAGACACACTTCCCCCTGCAGGCACCCCCTGGCACGTACCACACTCTGTACGGTGCTCTGCCACTCCTGCACCACGCCTTCCCTTCACGCCTGCTGCTCCAAGTTGCTCCAGGTTGCTCCGTTGCTCTGCCTGCCCGTGCTTGTAGGTCGTGAGGCACACACACGCATGGGAAGGGATACACGCACACAGAAGCAGCACCAACCAACAAGGGAGGGTTAGAAAAAGTATGAGGCGAGTGGCGGAGTCAAAAAGCAAGAGACATGACTCTTGCCTCTGCGCGGCGACGCTCTAAGACTCACTTCCCCCCTGCAGGCACCCCATTGGCACATACCACACTCTGTACGCTGCGATGCCACTCCTGCACCACGCCTTCCCTTCACGCCTGCTGCTCCAAGTTGCTCCAGGTTGCTTCGTTGCTCCGGCTGCCCGTGCTTGAAGTAGGTCGTGAGGCACACACACGCATGGGAAGAGAGACACGCACACACAAGCGGCACCAACAAGGGAAGGTTAGAAACAGCACGAGGCAAGTGGCGGAATCAAGAGCAAGAGACACGACTCTTGCCTCTGCGCGGCGACGCTCTACGACTCGATTCCCTCCCCCCTGCAAGCACCCCCTGGCAAGCACCCCCTGGCACATACCACTCTCCGTCCGCCGCTCTGCCGCCCCTGCGAGCCACGCCGCTCCTGTGCGCCTTCACTTGAGGCGTTCTGCTCCAGCCAGGTTGCTTGGCTGCTCCGCTGGGGCTGCTGCTGCTGCTCGTTGCTCGCGACCGCCTCTGCGTGGCTGCTTTTGACGCTCCTGAAGCACACAGATTCATCACACACCCGCAGGCCACTCACGCGCAGGCTTGGAGGCCATCAGGCACACACTCACACACGCAGACACACGCGTGCATGCAGAGGGGAGAACGAGCGGACAGCGGGAGAGGTAGGGTGCATGCGTTAGTGGAAAGGAAATTTCACACATGACGCAACGAAGGAAAGCGACGCGACTCGCTAGGCGTTCCTAGACTAGACGACTACGTGATTCCCCTCCCACAGCCTTCGCTCTCACGTACCGTTGATCTTTTGAATGATCGCCTGCGATCTCGAAGCGAACGCCTAGTACGACTTTCTTAAGAACGCCGGAGAGCTTCCAACGACGTCAGGCGATTCGTGAAACGACGTCAGGCGATTCGTGAAACGACGTCAGGCGATTCTTGAAACGACGACAGGCGATTCTTGAAACGACGACAGGCGATTCGTCCGACGCTGCAGCCTCCGATCCCGCGCCTCCGATTCAATCACAACATGCAGCGGGAAGAACGAGGAGGACAGGGGGAGAAGAAGAATACACGCGTTAATGTGATAGTTATTTCACACAGGACGCGGACGAACAAAGCGGCGAGACTCTCTGGGCGTTCCTATTCTAGACGCTTACAGTAATCCCCCCACAGCCTTCGCTCTCACGTACCGTTTATCGTCCCCTGATCGCCAACGATCTCCAAGCGAACGGCTGCGATCTCCGAAGGCACGCCTGCGAGATTAAACGACGGCTGTCGATTCTTGAAGTGTTCGGCCAGACGCTACAGCGATGGCGACGATCCGAATCCCGCGCCTCCGATGCAGATGGGAGAACGAGGAGACAGGTGGATAGGGATGGTACACGCGTTAGTGGAAAGGTAACTTAAAACATGACGCGAACTGGAAAAACGATGAGACTCTTAGGCGTTCCTATCCTAGACGCATGATTCCCCCACCAGCCGTCGCTATTACGTACCATTAAAGTTTCATTCGTCGCGTCCAAGGGAACGCCGAGAGATGCGAACGCATGCGATTCTCATGGTGTACGATCGTCATGGTCCCGTGATCTGCGTCACTCTGCTTGCAATACCGGTCGGCGAACGCTACGCTGCCGATTGCGAAGAGCTGCGAACGTTGCTTTCCGCCGCTTATTCGCACTCCGAAAAACGCTGCATTGCTCCCGGCTGACAATCTTGAAAAACGTTTACAGACTGCCAGTTTCAACGGTGGAGCTAATACTCCGTCACTCGGACTGGAACAGCCGTTTCCGTCGCACGAACCTCTCATGACTTGGAAGGCTATTTCCGGATACTATACATGTCGGCTGTTGCGCCATGTCGTCTTGTCGCCGCGTCACTTCACTCTAGAATTTCGCAGGTCGCTGGAGGGCAAACAGAGACCAGCCAGGTGTAAAGCTACAGTTTGCCGCTGTGGGTCGCATCCCTCGCAAAGCTTTTCGCGAAGAGCCTTGCTGGGTGTACCGTCGCACTGCAGCGTGCGCCGGTGCACCAGGGAGAAATCATTCTCAGAGTGCACTGTATCAACGTTGAGCCTAGCTGAATCTACGTTACCACGAGCAGCAGTTAGCCGTCTCTTCGGGAAGTCATCCCTCGCTAAATGAAAATGAAGACGACAATGGGACCTAAAGGAGCTAAATGTCTAACATTGTCGCAACGCACTGGAAGCTGATTAATGCGTAAGCTGAGCCGTGGACTAGAAACTGAGAGAACCATTACAGGAGCCATAGGCTATAGACAAGCTATAGTACTCGACTTTTATATCCTCCATGACTATAACTCATCGGTCTAATCAGGTCGAACCGTAGCCGTGCTGTTGCTTAAGAGACGAAGTCGGCAAACATAGAGGATCACCAGGCCTAGAGTTCGGAAGAGAACCACCAGGTCTGGTGGTTTGCATTCTGAGCAAAGAATGACAGAGGGGAAGTCTTGGGAGGGAATGCCTTGGGAGTTTCGTGACTCGAGCAAATTGCATGGCAGCCGTCTGGCTGGAATATTCCCTAGCGAACGGCGAGAGTTTGCCTCCGTTGGCATGGAGGCCTTCTGACATGCTCGTGGGCTCATTGGGCCAAAGTTTGGCGCCAAAGGTCTGACAGCGCGTCTCGATTTGAAAGCTTTCGGCTGTTTCCCGGTGTAACATGTCTCGATACGGTATCGTTTTCAACGCTTTCACAAAATGATGGGAATCGTGAAAAATCATACGTACACTTGTTATCAAAAGCCCCAGTTCCCCCCATTTCCCATTGCCCCCAAAACCCCATCCCCCCCAATTCCCTCATCTCCCCTCACCATCCCCCATGACATGAGTAGGTTGCGCTTACAAGCAAGAAGCCAAGCTAGCAAAAACCCCCAATCCCAATCCCAATCCCAATCCCGCAGCCAATCCCAATCCCGCAGCCAATCCCAATCCCAATCCCAATCCCAATCCCGCAGCCAATCCCAATCCCAATCCCAATCCCAATCCCAATCCCAATCCCAATCCCGCAGCCAATCCCAATCCCAATCCCAATCCCAATCCCAATCCCAATCCCGCAGCCAATCCCAATCCCAATCCCGCAGCCAATCCCAATCCCAATCCCAATCCCAATCCCAATCCCGCAGCCAATCCCAATCCCAATCCCAATCCCAATCCCAATCCCGCAGCCAATCCCAATCCCAATCCCAATCCCGCAGCCAATCCCAATCCCAATCCCTATCCCAATCCCGCAGCCAATCCCGCAGCCAATCCCGCAGCCAATCCCAATCCCAATCCCAATCCCAATCCGAATCCGAATCCGAATCCCAATTCCAATTCCAATCCCAATCCCAATCCCAATCCCAATCCCAATCCGAATCCGAATCCGAATCCCAATCCCAATCCCAATCCCAATCCCAATCCGAATCCCAATCCCAATCTCAATCTGAATCCCAATCCCAATCCCAATCCCGCAGCCAATCCCAATCCCAATCCCAATCCCGCAGCCAATCCCAATCCCAATCCCAATTCGAATCCCAATCCCAATCCCAATCCCAATCCCAATCCGAATCCCAATCCCAATCCCGATCCGAATCCCAATCCAAATTCCAATCCCGCAGCCAATCCCAATCCCAATCCCAATCCCGCAGCCAATCCCAAGCCCAATCCCAAACCCAATCCCAATCCCAAACCCAATCCCGCAGCAAATCCCGCAGCCAATCCCAATCCCAATCCCAATCCCAATCCCAATCCCAATCCGAATCCGAATCCCAATCCGAATCCGAATCCGAATCCCAATCCCAATCCCAATCCCAATCCCAATCCCAATCCCAATCCCGCAGCCAATCCCAATCCCAATCCCAATCCCAATCCCAATCCCAATCCCGCAGCCAATCCCAGTCCCAATCCCGCAGCAAATCCCGCAGCCAATCCCAATCCCAATCCCAATCCCAATCCCAATCCCAATCCCAATCCCAATCCGAATCCGAATCCCAATCCGAATCCGAATCCGAATCCGAATCCCAATCCCAATCCCAATCCCAATCCCAATCCCAATCCCAATCCCAATCCCAATCCCAATCCCAATCCCAATCCCAATCCCAATCCCAATCCCAATCCCGCAGCCAATCCCAATCCCAATCCCAATCCCAATCCCGCAGCCAATCCCAATCCCAATCCCAATCCCAATCCCAATCCCGCAGCCAATCCCAATCCCAATCCCAATCCCAATCCCAATCCCAATCCCAATCCCAATCCCAATCCCAATCCCAATCCCAATCCCAATCCCAATCCCAATCCCAATCCCAATCCCAATCCCAATCCCAATCCCAATCCCAATCCCGCAGCCAATCCCAATCCCAATCCCAATCCCAATCCCGCAGCCAATCCCAATCCCGCAGCCAATCCCAATCCCAATCCGAATCCGAATCTGAATCCGAATCCGAATCCGAATCCCAATCCCAATCCAAATCCCAATCCCAATCCCAATCCGAATCCCAATCCGAATCCCAATCCCAATCTCAATCCGAATCCCAATCCCAATCCCAATCCCGCAGCCAATCCCAATCCCAATCCCAATCCCGCAGCCAATCCCAATCCCAATCCCAATTCGAATCCCAATCCCTATCCCAATCCCAATCCGAATCCGAATCCGAATCCCAATCCCAATCCCAATCCCAATCCCAATCCCGCAGCCAATCCCAGTCCCAATCCCGCAGCAAATCCCGCAGCCAATCCCAATCCCAATCCCAATCCCAATCCCAATCCCAATCCGAATCCGAATCCGAATCCCAATCCCAATCCGAATCCGAATCCGAATCCGAATCCCAATCCCAATCCCAATCCCAATCCCAATCCCAATCCCAATCCCAATCCCAATCCCAATCCCAATCCCAATCCCAATCCCAATCCCGCAGCCAATCCCAATCCCAATCCCAATCCCAATCCCGCAGCCAATCCCAATCCCAATCCCAATCCCAATCCCGCAGCCAATCCCAATCCCAATCCCAATCCCAATCCCAATCCCAATCCCAATCCCAATCCCAATCCCAATCCCAATCCCAATCCCAATCCCAATCCCAATCCCAATCCCAATCCCAATCCCAATCCCAATCCCAATCCCGCAGCCAATCCCAATCCCAATCCCAATCCCAATCCCGCAGCCAATCCCAATCCCGCAGCCAATCCCAATCCGAATCCGAATCCGAATCTGAATCCGAATCCGAATCCGAATCCCAATCCCAATCCCAATCCCAATCCGAATCCCAATCCGAATCCCAATCCCAATCTCAATCCGAATCCCAATCCCAATCCCAATCCCGCAGCCAATCCCAATCCCAATCCCAATCCCGCAGCCAATCCCAATCCCAATCCCAATTCGAATCCCAATCCCAATCCCAATCCCAATCCCAATCCCAATCCCAATCCCAATCCCAATCCCAATCCCAATCCCAATCCCAATCCCGCAGCCAATCCCAATCCCAATCCCAATCCCAATCCCGCAGCCAATCCCAATCCCAATCCCAATCCCAATCCCAATCCCAATCCCGCAGCCAATCCCAATCCCAATCCCAATCCCGCAGCCAATCCCAATCCGAATCCGAATCCGAATCCCAATCCCAATCCCAATCCGAATCCGAATCCGAATCCCAATCCCAATCCCAATCCCAATCCCAATCCCGCAGCCAATCCCAATCCCGCAGCCAATCCCAATCCCAATCCGAATCCGAATCCGAATCCGAATCCGAATCCCAATCCCAATCCCAATCCCAATCCCAATCCCAATCCCAATCCCAATCCCAATCCCAATCCCAATCCCAATCCCAATCCCAATCCCAATCCCGCAGCCAATCCCAATCCCAATCCCAATCCCAATCCCAATCCCAATCCCAATCCCAATCCCAATCCCAATCCCAATCCCAATCCCAATCCCAATCCCAATCCCAATCCCAATCCCAATCCCAATCCCAATCCCGCAGCCAATCCCAATCCCAATCCCAATCCCAATCCCAATCCCAATCCCAATCCCAATCCCAATCCCAATCCCAATCCCAATCCCAATCCCAATTCCAATCCCAATCCCAATCCCAATGACAATCCCAATCCCAATCCCAATCCCAATCCCAATCCCAATCCCAATCCCAATCCCAATCCCAATCCCAATCCCAATCCCAATCCCGCAGCCAATCCCAATCCCAATCCCAATCCCAATCCCAATCCCAATCCAAATCCCAATCCCAATCCCAATACCAAGCCCAATCCCAATCCCAATCCCAATCCCAATCCCAATCCCAATCCCAATCCCAATCCCGCAGCCAATCCCAATCCCAATCCCAATCCCAATCCCGCAGCCAATCCCAATCCCGCAGCCAATCCCAATCCCAATCCGAATCCGAATCCGAATCAGAATCCGAATCCGAATCCCAATCCCAATCCCAATCCCAATCCCAATCCCAATCCCAATCCCAATCCCAATCCCAATCCCAATCCCGCAGCCAATCCCAATCCCAATCCCAATCCCGCAGCCAATCCCAATCCCAATCCCAATTCGAATCCCAATCCCAATCCCAATCCCAATCCCAATCCCAATCCCAATCCCAATCCCAATCCCGCAGCCAATCCCAATCCCAATCCCAATCCCAATCCCAATCCCAATCCCAATCCCAATCCCAATCCCAATCCCAATCCCGCAGCCAATCCCAATCCCAATCCCAATCCCGCAGCCAATCCCAATCCCAATCCCAATCCCAATCCCGCAGCCAATCCCAATCCCAATCCCAATCCCAATCCCAATCCCAATCCCAATCCCAATCCCAATCCCAATCCCAATCCCAATCCCAATCCCAATCCCAATCCCAATCCCAATCCCAATCCCGCAGCCAATCCCAATCCCAATCCCAATCCCAATCCCGCAGCCAATCCCAATCCCGCAGCCAATCCCAATCCCAATCCGAATCCGAATCTGAATCCGAATCCGAATCCTAATCCCAATCCCAATCCCAATCCCAATCCCAATCCCAATCCCAATCCGAATCCCAATCCGAATCCCAATCCCAATCTCAATCCGAATCCCAATCCCAATCCCAATCCCGCAGCCAATCCCAATCCCAATCCCAATCCCGCAGAAAATCCCAATCCCAATCCCAATCCCAATCCCAATCCCAATCCCAATCCCGCAGCCAATCCCAATCCCAATCCCAATCCCAATCCCAATCCAAATACCAATCCCAATCCCAATCCCAATCCCAATCCCAATCCCGCAGCCAATCCCAATCCCGCAGCCAATCCCAATCCCAATCCGAATCCGAATCCGAATCCGAATCCCAATCCCAATCCCAATCCCAACCCCAATCCCAATCCTAATCCCAATCTGAATCCCGATCCGAATCCCAATTCCAATCCCAATCCGAATCCCAATCCGAATCCGAATCCCAATCCCAATCCCGCAGCCAATCCCAATCCCAATCCCAATCCCAATCCCAATCCCAATCCCAATCCCAATCCCAATCCCAATCCCAATCCCAATCCCAATCCCAATCCCAATCCCAATCCCAATCCCAATCCCAATCCCAATCCCAATCCCAATCCCAATCCCAATCCCAATCCCAATCCCAATCCCGCAGCCAATCCCAATCCCAATCCCAATCCCAATCCCAATCCCAATCCCAATCCCAATCCCAATCCCAATCCCAATCCCAATCCCAATCCCAATCCCAATCCCAATCCCAATCCCAATCCCAATCCCGCAGCCAATCCCAATCCCAATCCCAATCCCAATCCCAATCCCAATCCCAATCCCAATCCCAATCCCAATCCCAATCCCAATCCCAATCCCAATCCCAATCCCAATCCCAATCCCAATCCCGCAGCCAATCCCAATCCCGCAGCCAATCCCAATCCCAATCCGAATCCGAATCCGAATCAGAATCCGAATCCCAATCCCAATCCCAATCCGAATCCCAATCCCAATCTCAATCCGAATCCCAATCCCGCAGCCAATCCCAATCCCAATCCCAATCCCGCAGCCAATCCCAATCCCAATCCCAATCCCGCAGCCAATCCCAATCCCAATCCCAATTCGAATCCCAATCCCAATCCCAATCCCAATCCCAATCCGAATCCCAATCCCAATCCCAATCCGAATCCCAATCCGAATCCCAATCCTGCAGCCAATCCCAATTCTAATCCCAATCCCAATCCCGCAGCCAATCCCAAGCCCAATCTCAATCCCGCAGCAAATCCCGCAGCCAATCCCAATCCCAATCCCAATCCCAATCCCAATCCCAATCCGAATCCCAATCCGAATCCAAATCCAAATCCCAATCCCAATCCCAATCCCAATCCCAATCCCAATCCCGCAGCCAATCCCAATCCCAATCCCAATCCCAATCCCAATCCCAATCCCAATCCCAATCCCGCAGCCAATCCCAATCCCAATCTCGCAGCAAATCCCGCAGCCAATCCCAATCCCAATCCCAATCCCAATCCCAATCCCAATCCCAATCCCAATCCCAATCCCAATCCCAATCCCAATCCCAATCCCAATCCCAATCCCAATCCCAATCCCAATCCCAATCCCAATCCCAATCCCAATCCCGCAGCCAATCCCAATCCCAATCCCAATCCCAATCCCAATCCCAATCCCAATCCCGCAGCCAATCCCAATCCCAATCCCAATCCCAATCCCAATCCCAATCCCAATCCCAATCCCAATCCCAATCCCAATCCCAATCCCAATCCCGCAGCCAATCCCAATCCCAATCCCAATCCCAATCCCGCAGCCAATCCCAATCCCGCAGCCAATCCCAATCCCAATCCCAATCCGAATCCGAATCCGAATCCCAATCCCAATCCCAATCCCAATCCCAATCCCAATCCCAATCCCAATCCCAATCCGAATCCCAATCCGAATCCCAATCCCAATCTCAATCCGAATCCCAATCCCAATCCCAATCCCGCAGCCAATCCCAATCCCAATCCCAATCCCGCAGCCAATCCCAATCCCAATCCCAATTCGAATCCCAATCCCAATCCCAATCCGAATCCCAATCCGAATCCCAATCCCAATCCCTATCCGAATCCCAATCCCAATCCCAATCCCGCAGCCAATCCCAATCCCAATCCCAATCCCAATCCCGCAGCCAATCCCAATCCCAATCCCAATCCCAATCCCAATCCCAATCCCAATCCCAATCCCGCAGCCAATCCCAATCCCAATCCCGCAGCCAATCCCGCAGCCAATCCCAATCCCAATCCCAATCCCAATCCCAATCCCAATCCCAATCCCAATCCCAATCCCAATCCCAATCCCAATCCCAATCCCAATCCCAATCCCAATCCCAGTCTTAATCCCAATCCCAATCCCAATCCCGCAGCCAATCCCAATCCCAATCCCAATCCCAATCCCAATCCCAATCCCGCAGCCAATCCCAATCCCAATCCCAATCCCGCAGCCAATCCCAATCCCAATCCCAATCCCAATCCCAATCCCGCAGCCAATCCCAATCCCAATCCCAATCCCAATCCCAATCCCGCAGCCAATCCCAATCCCAATCCCAATCCCAATCCCGCAGCCAATCCCAATCCCAATCCCAATCCCAATCCCGCAGCCAATCCCAATCCCAATCCCAATCCAAATCCGAATCCCAATCCCAATCCCAATCCCAATCCCAATCCCAATCCCAATCCCAATCCCAATCCCAATCCCAATCCCGCAGCCAATCCCAATCCCAATCCCAATCCCAATCCCGCAGCCAATCCCAATCCCAATCCCAATCCCAATCCCAATCCCAATCCCAATCCCGCAGCCAATCCCAATCCCAATCCCGCAGCCAATCCCGCAGCCAATCCCGCAGCCAATCCCAATCCCAATCCCAATCCGAATCCCAATCCGAATCCCAATCCAAATGCCAATCCGAATCCCAATCCGAATCCCAATCCCAATCCCAATCCGAATCCCAATCCGAATCCGAATCCAAATCCGAATCCGAA
The DNA here is from genome assembly GCA_947470075.1 of Closterium sp. Yama58-4. NCBI lineage: Eukaryota > Viridiplantae > Streptophyta > Zygnematophyceae > Desmidiales > Closteriaceae > Closterium > Closterium sp. Yama58-4. Next base: position 262,489 of record CANIUD010000755.1, on the reverse strand, counting down.
TCCCAATCCCAATCCCAATCCCAATCCCAATCCCAATCCCAATCCCAATCCCAATCCCAATCCCGCAGCCAATCCCAATCCCAATCCCAATCCCAATCCCGCAGCCAATCCCAATCCCAATCCCAATCCCAATCCCGCAGCCAATCCCAATCCCAATCCCAATCCCAATCCCGCAGCCAATCCCAATCCCAATCCCAATCCCAATCCCGCAGCCAATCCCAATCCCCATACCAATCCCAATCCCAATCCCAATCCCAATCCCAATCCCAATCCCAATCCCAATCCCGCAGCCAATCCCAATCCCAATCCCGCAGCCAATCCCAATCCCAATCCCAATCCCAATCCCAATCCCAATCCCAATCCCAATCCCAATCCCGCAGCCAATCCCAATCCCAATCCCAATCCCAATCCCAATCCCAATCCCAATCCCAATCCCAATCGCAATCACAATCCCAATCCCAATCCCAATCCCGCAGCCAATCCCAATCCCAATCCCAATCCCGCAGCCAATCCCAATCCCAATCCCAATCCCGATCCCAATCCCGCAGCCAATCCCAATCCCAATCCCAATCCCAATCCCAATCCCGCAGCCAATCCCAATCCCAATCCCAATCCCAATCCCGCAGCCAATCCCAATCCCAATCCCAATCCCGCAGCCAATCCCAATCCCAATCCCAATCCCAATCCCAATCCCGCAGCCAATCCCAATCCCGCAGCCAATCCCAATCCCAATCCGAATCCGAATCCGAATCCGAATCCCAATCCCAATCCCAATCCCAACCCCAATCCCAATCCTAATCCCAATCTGAATCCCGATCCGAATCCCAATTCCAATCCCAATCCGAATCCCAATCCGAATCCGAATCCCAATCCCAATCCCGCAGCCAATCCCAATCCCAATCCCAATCCCAATCCCAATCCCAATCCCAATCCCAATCCCAATCCCAATCCCAATCCCAATCCCAATCCCAATCCCAATCCCAATCCCGCAGCCAATCCCAATCCCAATCCCAATCCCAATCCCAATCCCAATCCCAATCCCAATCCCAATCCCAATCCCAATCCCAATCCCAATCCCAATCCCAATCCCAATCCCAATCCCAATCCCGCAGCCAATCCCAATCCCAATCCCAATCCCAATCCCAATCCCAATCCCAATCCCAATCCCAATCCCAATCCCAATCCCAATCCCAATCCCAATCCCAATCCCAATCCCAATCCCAATCCCAATCCCGCAGCCAATCCCAATCCCAATCCCAATCCCAATCCCAATCCCAATCCCAATCCCAATCCCAATCCCAATCCCAATCCCAATCCCAATCCCAATCCCAATCCCAATCCCAATCCCAATCCCGCAGCCAATCCCAATCCCGCAGCCAATCCCAATCCCAATCCGAATCCGAATCCGAATCAGAATCCGAATCCCAATCCCAATCCCAATCCGAATCCCAATCCCAATCTCAATCCGAATCCCAATCCCGCAGCCAATCCCAATCCCAATCCCAATCCCGCAGCCAATCCCAATCCCAATCCCAATCCCGCAGCCAATCCCAATCCCAATCCCAATTCGAATCCCAATCCCAATCCCAATCCCAATCCCAATCCCAATCCCAATCCCAATCCCAATCCCAATCCCAATCCCAATCCCAATCCCGCAGCCAATCCCAATCCCAATCCCAATCCCAATCCCGCAGCCAATCCCAAGCCCAATCTCAATCCCGCAGCAAATCCCGCAGCCAATCCCAATCCCAATCCCAATCCCAATCCCAATCCCAATCCCAATCCGAATCCCAATCCGAATCCAAATCCAAATCCCAATCCCAATCCCAATCCCAATCCCAATCCCAATCCCGCAGCCAATCCCAATCCCAATCCCAATCCCAATCCCAATCCCAATCCCAATCCCAATCCCGCAGCCAATCCCAATCCCAATCTCGCAGCAAATCCCGCAGCCAATCCCAATCCCAATCCCAATCCCAATCCCAATCCCAATCCCAATCCCAATCCCAATCCCAATCCCAATCCCAATCCCAATCCCAATCCCAATCCCAATCCCAATCCCAATCCCAATCCCAATCCCAATCCCAATCCCGCAGCCAATCCCAATCCCAATCCCAATCCCAATCCCAATCCCAATCCCAATCCCGCAGCCAATCCCAATCCCAATCCCAATCCCAATCCCAATCCCAATCCCAATCCCAATCCCAATCCCAATCCCAATCCCAATCCCAATCCCGCAGCCAATCCCAATCCCAATCCCAATCCCAATCCCGCAGCCAATCCCAATCCCGCAGCCAATCCCAATCCCAATCCCAATCCGAATCCGAATCCGAATCCCAATCCCAATCCCAATCCCAATCCCAATCCCAATCCCAATCCCAATCCCAATCCCAATCCCAATCCGAATCCCAATCCGAATCCCAATCCCAATCTCAATCCGAATCCCAATCCCAATCCCAATCCCGCAGCCAATCCCAATCCCAATCCCAATCCCGCAGCCAATCCCAATCCCAATCCCAATTCGAATCCCAATCCCAATCCCAATCCGAATCCCAATCCGAATCCCAATCCCAATCCCTATCCGAATCCCAATCCCAATCCCAATCCCGCAGCCAATCCCAATCCCAATCCCAATCCCAATCCCGCAGCCAATCCCAATCCCAATCCCAATCCCAATCCCAATCCCAATCCCAATCCCAATCCCGCAGCCAATCCCAATCCCAATCCCGCAGCCAATCCCGCAGCCAATCCCAATCCCAATCCCAATCCCAATCCCAATCCCAATCCCAATCCCAATCCCAATCCCAATCCCAATCCCAATCCCAATCCCAATCCCAATCCCAATCCCAGTCTTAATCCCAATCCCAATCCCAATCCCGCAGCCAATCCCAATCCCAATCCCAATCCCAATCCCAATCCCAATCCCGCAGCCAATCCCAATCCCAATCCCAATCCCGCAGCCAATCCCAATCCCAATCCCAATCCCAATCCCAATCCCGCAGCCAATCCCAATCCCAATCCCAATCCCAATCCCAATCCCGCAGCCAATCCCAATCCCAATCCCAATCCCAATCCCGCAGCCAATCCCAATCCCAATCCCAATCCCAATCCCGCAGCCAATCCCAATCCCAATCCCAATCCAAATCCGAATCCCAATCCCAATCCCAATCCCAATCCCAATCCCAATCCCAATCCCAATCCCAATCCCAATCCCAATCCCGCAGCCAATCCCAATCCCAATCCCAATCCCAATCCCGCAGCCAATCCCAATCCCAATCCCAATCCCAATCCCAATCCCAATCCCAATCCCGCAGCCAATCCCAATCCCAATCCCGCAGCCAATCCCGCAGCCAATCCCAATCCCAATCCCAATCCCAATCCCAATCCGAATCCCAATCCGAATCCCAATCCAAATGCCAATCCGAATCCCAATCCGAATCCCAATCCCAATCCCAATCCGAATCCCAATCCGAATCCGAATCCAAATCCGAATCCGAATCCCAATCCCAATCCCAATCCCAATCCCAATCCCAATCCCAATCCCAATCCCAATCCCAATCCCAATCCCAAATCCAATCCCAATCCCGCAGCCAATCCCAATCCCAATCCCAATCCCAATCCCGCAGCCAATCCCAATCCCAATCCCAATCCCAATCCCGCAGCCAATCCCAATCCCAATCCCAATCCCGCAGCCAATCCCAATCCCAATCCCAATCCCGATCCCAATCCCGCAGCCAATCCCAATCCCAATCCCAATCCCAATCCCAATCCCGCAGCCAATCCCAATCCCAATCCCAATCCCAATCCCGCAGCCAATCCCAATCCCAATCCCAATCCCGCAGCCAATCCCAATCCCAATCCCAATCCCGCAGCCAATCCCAATCCCAATCCCAATCCCAATCCCGCAGCCAATCCCGCAGCCAATCCCAATCCCAATCCCAATCCCAATCCCAATCCCGCAGCCAATCCCAATCCCAATCCCAATCCCAATCCCAATCCCAATCCCGCAGCCAATCCCAATCCCAATCCCAATCCCAATCCCGCAGCCAATCCCAATCCCAATCCCAATCCCGCAGCCAATCCCAATCCCAATCCCAATCCCAATCCCAATCCCAATCCCGCAGCCAATCTCAATCCTAATCCCAATCCCGCAGCCAATCCCAATCCCAATCCCAATCCCAATCCCAATCCCGCAGCCAATCCCAATCCCAATCCCAATCCCAATCCCGCTCCCGTAGCCAATCCCAATCCCAATCCCGCAGCCAATCCCAATCCCAATCCCAATCCCAATCCCGCAGCCAATCCCAATCCCAATCCCAATCCCAATCCCAATCCCAACAACAATCCGAATCCGAATCCCAATCCCAATCCGAATCCGAATCCCAATCCCAATCCCAATCCCAATCCCAATCCCAATCCCAATCCCAATCCCAATCCCAATCCCAATCCCAATCCCAATCCCAATCCCAATCCCGCAGCCAATCCCAATCCCAATCCCAATCCCGCAGCCAATCCCAATCCCAATCCCAATCCCAATCCCAATCCCAATCCCAATCCCAATCCCAATCCCAATCCCAATCCCGCAGCCAATCCCAATCCCAATCCCAATCCCAATCCCGCAGCCAATCCCAATCCCAATCCCAATCCCAATCCCAATCCCAATCCCAATCCCGCAGCCAATCCCAATCCCAATCCCAATCCCGCAGCCAATCCCAATCCCAATCCCAATCCCAATCCCAATCCCAATCCCGCAGCCAATCCCAATCCCAATCCCGCAGCCAATCCCAATCCCAATCCCGCAGCCAATCCCAATCCCAATCCCAATCCCAATCCCAATCCCAATCCCAATCCCAATCCCAATCCCAATCCCGCAGCCAATCCCAATCCCAATCCCGCAGCCAATCCCAATCCCAATCCCAATCCCAATCCCGCAGCCAATCCCAATCCCGCAGCCAATCCCAATCCCAATCCCAATCCCAATCCCGCAGCCAATCCCAATCCCAATCCCAATCCCAATCCCAATCCCAATCCCAATCCCAATCCCGATCCCGCAGCCAATCCCAATCCCGCAGCCAATCCCAATCCCAATCCCAATCCCAATCCCGCAGCCAATCCCAATCCCAATCCCAATCCCAATCCCAATCCCAATCCCAATCCCGCAGCCAATCCCAATCCCAATCCCAATCCCGCAGCCAATCCCAATCCCGCAGCCAATCCCAATCCCAATCCCAATCCCAATCCCGCAGCCAATCCCAATCCCAATCCCAATCCCAATCCCGCAGCCAATCCCAATCCCAATCCCAATCCCAATCCGAATCCGAATCCCAATCCCAATCCCAATCACCCCTTCACATCCACCACACCGATCACCCCCTCACATCCACCACACCGATCACCCCCTCACATCCACTACACCCATCACCCCCCCCTCACATCCACCACACCGATCCCCCCCCTCACATCCACCACACCCATCACACCCTCACATCCCACCACACCAATCACCCCCTCACATCACCACACCGATCACCCCTCACATCCACCACACCCATCCCCCCCTCACATCCACCACACCCATCACCCCCTCACATCCACCACACCCATCCCCCCCTCACATCCACCACACCGATCACCCCCCTCACATCCACCACACCCATCACCCCCTCACATCCACACACCAATCCCCCCCTCACATCCACCACACCAATCCCCCCCTCACATCCACCACACCCATCCCCCTTCAAATCCACCACACCGATCACCCCCTCACATCCACCACCCCATCACCCCCTCACATCCACCACACCAATCCCCCCCTCACATCCACCACACCCATCCCCCCCTCACATCCACCACACCAATCCCCCCTCACATCCACCACACCCATCCCCCCTTCAAATCCCCACCACACAATCACCCCCTCACATCCACCACACCGATCATCCCCTCACATCCACCACACCCATCACCCCCTCACATCCACCACACCAATCCCCCCCTCACATCCACCACACCGATCACCCCCTCACATCCACCACACCGATCACCCCCTCACATCCACCACCCCATCACCCCCTCACATCCACCACACCAATCCGAATCCCAATGCGAATCCGAATCCGAATCCGAATCCCAATCCCAATCCCAATCCGAATCCCAATCCGAATCCGAATCCCAATCCCAATCCCAATCCCAATCCCAATCCCAATCCCAATCCCAATCCCAATCCCAATCCCAATCCCGCAGCCAATCCCAATCCCAATCCCAATCCCAATCCCAATCCCAATCCCGCAGCCAATCCCAATCCCAATCCCAATCCCAATCCCGCAGCCAATCCCAATCCCAATCCCAATCCCAATCCCGCAGCCAATCCCAATCCCAATCCCAATCCCAATCCCAATCCCAATCCCGCAGCCAATCCCAATCCCAATCCCAATCCCAATCCCAATCCCAATCCCAATCCCAATCCCGCAGCCCGCCCATCCCATCCCAATCCCAATCCCAATCCCGCAGCCAATCCCAATCCCAATCCCAATCCCGCAGCCAATCCCAATCCCAATCCCGCAGCCAATCCCAATCCCAATCCCAATCCCGCAGCCAATCCCAATCCCAATCCCAATCCCCTCACATCCACCACACCCATCACCCCCTCACATCCACCACACCGATCACACCCCTCACATCCACCACACCCATCACCCCCTCACATCCACCACACCCAGCCCCCCCTCACATCCACCACACCAATCCCCCCCTCACATCAACCACACCCATCCCCACCTCACATCACCACACCGATCACCCCCTCACATCCACCACACCCATCACCCCCTCACCACCACACACCAATCACCCCCGCACATCCACCACACCGATCACCCCCTCACATCCACCACACCCATCACCACCTCACATCCACCACACCCATCCCCCTCACACCCACCACACCCATCACCCCCTCACATCCACCACACCAATCCCCCCCTCACATCCACCACACCCATACCACCCCCTCACATCCACCACACCCATCACCCCCTCACATCCACCACACCCATCCCCCCCTCACATCCACCACACCCATCACCCCCTCACATCCACCACACCCATCACCCCCTCACATCCACCACACCAATCCCCCCCTCACATCCACCACACCCATCCCCCTTCAAATCCACCACACCGATCACCCCCTCACATCCACCACACCAATCCCTCCCTCACATCCCACACACCAAGCCCCCCCCTCACATCCACCACACCGATCACCCCTTCACATCCACCACACCGATCACCCCCTCACAACCACCACACCAATCCCCCCTCACATCCACCACACCAATCCCCCCCTCACATCCACCACACCCATCCCCACCTCACATCCACCCACACAGATCACCCCTCACATCCACCACACCCATCACCCCCTCACATTCACCACACCAATCACCCCTCACATCCACCACACCGATCACCCCCTCACAGCCACCACACCCATCACCCCCTCACATCCACCACACCTATCCCCCCTCACATCCACCACACCCATCACCCTCTCACAGCCACCACACCAATCCCCCCCTCACATCCACCACACCCATCACCCCCTTCAAATCCACCACACCGATCACCCCCTCACATCCACCACACCCATCACCCCCTCACATCACCACACCGATCCCCCCCCTCCCCACATCCACCCAAATCCCCCCCTCACATCCACCACACCCAGCCCCCCCCTCACATCCACCACACCAATCACCCCCTCACATCCACCACACCAATCCCCCCTCACATCTACCACACCAATCCTCCCCTCACATCCACCACACCCATCCCCCCCTCACATCCACCACACCGATCACCCCCTCACATCCACCACACCCATCACCCCCTCACATCCACCACACCCATCACCCCCTCACATCCACCACACCAATCCCCCCTCACATCCACCACACAATCCCCCCTCACATCCACCCACCCATCCCCCCCTCACATCCACCACACCGATCACCCCCTCACATCCACCACACCCATCACCCCCTCACATCCACCACACCAATCCCCCCTTCACATCCACCACACCAATCCCCCCCTCACATCCACCACACCCATCCCCCCTTCAAATCCACCACACCGATCACCCCCTCACATCCACCACACCCATCACCCCCTCACATCCACCACACCGATCCCCCCCTCACATCCACCACACCAATCCCCCCCTCACATCCACCACACCGATCACCCCCTCACCCTCACATCCACCACACCGATCACCCCCTCACATCCACCACACTGATCACCCCCTCACATCCACCACACCGATCACCCCCCCACATCCACCACACCGATCACCCCCTCACATCCACCACACCCATCACCCCCTCACATCCACCACAACGATCACTCCCTCACATCCACCACACCCATCACCCCCTCACATCACCACACCAATCCCCCTCACATCCACCACCACCAATCCCCCCCCTCACATCCACCACACCATCACCCCCTCACATCCACCACACCTATCCCCCCCTCACATCCACCACACCCATCACCCCCTCACATCCACCACACCAATCCCCCCCTCACATCCACCACACCGATCACCCCCTCACATCCACCACACCCATCACCCCCTCACATCCACCCACACCGATCACCCCTTCACATCCACCACACCGATCACCCCCTCACATCCACCACACCGATCACCCCCTCACATCCACCACACCCATCACCCCCTCACATCCACCACAACGATCACTCCCTCACATCCACCACACCCATCCCCCTCACATCCACCACACCAATCCCCCCCTCACATCCACCACACCAATCCCCCCCCTCACATCCACCACACCCATCACCCCCTCACATCCACCACACCTATCCCCCCCTCACATCCACCACACCCATCACCCCCTCACATCCACCACACCTATCCCCCTCACATCCACCACACCCATCACCCCCTCACATCCACCACACCGATCACCCCCTCACATCCACCACACCCATCACCCCCTCACATCCACCACACGATCACCCCCTCACATCCACCACACCCATCACCCCCTCACATCCACCACAACGATCACTCCCTCACATCCACCACACCCATCACCCCCTCACATCCACCACACCAATCCCCCCCTCACATCCACCACACCAATCCCCCCCTTGTCGAAGGAAATAGCCTCGCCCTCGCTTGAGCGTAGCTGATCTCGCCGCAAACGGGAAGTTCGCGACGGAGCGGTCGACGAAATGGGCTTCTGCAGTTCGGCGGAAGTTGCAGTCGAGCAGGTTCTGCTCGACGGAATCTGGTCGACGAGCTCTGCGCGATGAGCTCTGGTCGACGATCTCTGCGCGGTGAGCTTCCGTCGAAGAGCGCTGGTCGAAGAACTCTGGTCGAAGAGTTCTGGTCGAGAAGCTATGCGCGGCGAACGCTGTTCGACCGTGCAGAGTCGAGCTGATCGACCGAAAGCTGCAGAGTTGCGCGAAACTCTGCGAAGGCGTGCGAACATTCGCCCAGGAGATTTTGGCGAAGTTCTACCTGCGGAACGGCATCACGTGGTCGACGGCGCGCACCTGGCGAAACCGACGACACGTTTTCTACCTGGCACCTGCGCAATGTGCCTGACGGTGAAACCACCAACCTGCACCTACTTGGTAGGTGCGCACATCTGCGCAGATAGACAACCTGCGACCGTAGAAAGTTACCTGCGATTGCAGATAGTCACCTGCGACTGCAGTGCTGGCAGATCGCGCGCAGTGCAACGCTGGCAGGTCACTCTGCTGCAGCGTTGGCGAGCCGCTCTTCTGCTGCGCTGGCAGAGTTCGCCCTTGCTAGGAGTTCCATGCCATTCTAGTCCTTTTGTTTCTGTATGCCTCATTGTTGCTCTCTATTCTTTTCTTTTCCTATCAACTTTGTTAATGCACGTCTTTCTTTCCTTAGTGGAATTCTTGCCAAACTTCTCAGTGAACATAGCAAGCAGTAAGAACGTTAGCATAGCGCTACGATCACTCGCACAACCCCGTGCCCTCCTCCGTAGTCCACTCCCGTTGTGTAGCGACTGCGAACCTGCTGTCTGCTGGCCAGCTCAAGGAGAACGGCGTGAAGTTCCAGGACGATGGTGCAGAGACGCTGCTGGTGTCTTCTGGCGGCGATGTTCTTGGCCGCGCACGCTACTCTGGCAGAGTGCTCTACACGGACCTGCGCCCCTGCTCGTCAAAATCGACGGCGACTTTGACGGATGTTGTGGCTCTGCGGACGATCGCGTCGGCGACGAAGTCTACCCCGGGCCAGCTGCATGCTCGCCTTGCGCACGTCGGCATCGACACGATCAAGAGCTCGGCGAAGCATGAGGTCGCCACCGGTCTGGACATCAAGAAGTCGACCGCTGACGATCTGCCGTGTGCCTCCTGCGTCGGTGGCAAGCTCGCGCGGCACACCTTTCCCGACAAAGGCGCAGATGCAGAGAACGCGCTCGATGTGGTGCACATCGATCTCTGCGGGCCGTTTCGCACTGGCCGCCACCGATGGCAGCCTCTACTTTCTTTTGCTGAAAGATCAGAAGACGCGCTACGTGTGGGTGAGGCCAATCGCGAAGAAGAGCGACGTGCTGGTCGTCTTCGCCAAATGGCTGAAGGAGGTGGAGCGGCAGACGTCGAAGACGGTGAAGAAGTTGCGCTCGGACCGCGGAGGGGAGTTCCTCGGTAGCGCCTTCACCGCCCTCGTCGAGGACAAGGGAATCCTCCACAACTTGACGTGCCCCTATACCCCCCAGCAGAACAGAATGGGGGAGCGGGAGATGCGCACGGTGGTCGAGGCCGTGCGTACAATGCTTCTTCACATGGGCGTGAAGCATCATTGGTGGCACCTCGCCCTGCGGCAGGCGGTGTGGGTGCGCAATTGCCTCGAGCGAGCTTCTCTGCCGAAAGGGACAACGCCGCACGAGCTGCTGTTCGGGCAGAAGCCGGATCTGACGCTGGCGCGCGTCTGGGGCTGCATGGTCCAGTTCATGGTCCCCGAGCAGCAGCGCGGCGGAAAGCTCGCTCCGAAGGCTCGTTGGGGTATTCACCTCGGCGTGTCGCCAGAGAGCAAGGGGTGGGAGGTGCTCGATCTCACCGCCAACAGGGTCGTCACCACGGTCGAAGCGATCTTCTACGAAGGCATGTCGATGGCGAAGTGGAAGGCAGAGTACGGGCCTGCGTCGACGAGGACGCCGTCTGCCCCGCCGCCCGCTTCCTCCTCGGAGATGCCCCCTCTGCTCGCGGTCGTCGACGAACCTGATGACGAGGACGTCGTGGAAGTCCCGCTCCCTCCTCCTGTTGTGCCCTCGTCAGCCGCCGGCACTGAGGGGAGACTTGGTGCGTCACCTGCGGCGCCGACGGTTGCATCGCCGGTGGGCGACGTGACGAGCAGGTCGGCGACGGGAAGCGGCAGACGACAGGGGAGCTGTCGGCGCCGAACCAGACTGCAGGGGAGCCGTTGGCAGAGAAGCCGATTCTGGGGGAGCAGCTGGTAGAGGAGCTGCCGCCAGGGGAGCAGTTCGACGACGACTCGTCGAGCGACGACGTTGTGGAAGTCGTCGGTGCGGACGGTGGCGGGTGAAGAGGAGCTGTCGCCAAGGGAGCAGTTCGACGACGACTCGTCGAGCGACGACGTTGTGGAAGTCGTCGGTGCGGACGGTGGCGGTGAAGAGGAGCTGTCGACAGGGGAGCAGTCCGACGACAGCGACGTGGTAGAGGTCGCGGTCGACGAGCCGAAACTGCGACGGTCTGCCCGCTCCAACATTGGCAAGCCGCCGGAGAAGCTGAGCTACCACGCTTGTCTGCCACCAACCTCCTACAGCACTCTGCTCGACGACGCGCAGGACGACGCTGTCTACGACGCTCTCGGCCCCGACATGCACGCCGATCCGGACCATCGCTGGGACATCGCCAACATGACGGTGAAGGAGGCGTTGGCGAGCTGGAAGGGCAATGCGGTGAAAGCGGCCACATGGACGAGAAATCAGAGTCTCATCTCTAACGGGACGTGGGAGCTGGTCGAGCGTCCGCGCGGTGTCAACATCATGAAGAACCGCTGGGTGCTCACGACGAAGTACCACGTTGACGACACGGTCGCTCGCGAGAAGGCTCGTCTGGTGGTGAAAGGTTTCACGCAGGTCTACGGCGCAGATTACGAGGAAACGTACGCGCCAGTGGGAAGCTACGTGACTCTGCGCATCTTCCTCAGCATTGTAGCAGTTCTCGATCTGCACCTGATGCAGTTGGACATGAAAAACGCGTTTCTGCAGAGTAAGCTGGATCGCGTCCTCTACATGTACCAGCCCGACTACTACAACGATGGAACAGGTCGCGTCTGCAAGCTGCTGAAGAGCTTGTATGGGTTGAAGCAGAGTCCGCTGCTGTGGTACTCGGCGCTCGACACGGTGCTGACGGGCGCTGGCTGGCAGAAGAGCCAGGTCGACGAGGCACTCTACTTCAAGATCGGCGACGACGGAGTGGCGTGCTGGGTGCTCGTCTACGTCGACGATCTGCTCGCCGCAAGCAGCAGCACTGCGATGCTGAAGGAGCTGAAGGAGCTGCTGGATGCCGCCTTCGAGCTGCGCGAAATCAGCCCGGTAGAGAAGTATCTCGGGCTGGAAATCGTGCGCGACCGTCCTGCGAGGAAGCTGTGGCTGCACCAGCAGTCGTACGTCGATAAGCTGCGTCGGCGTTTCATCGACGAAGAGCAGACCGGGCGAGTGCCGAAGACGCCGGTCTCCGTCGACGCCTACGCAGAGCTGGTGTTCGACGACGAGGAGTTCCAGTCGCGCGAGGAAGCAGAGTACCGGCAGAAGGTCGGCTCGCTGCAGTTCGCGGCCACCACGACGAGGCCCGACATTGCCTTCGCTTGCAGCAAGCTCGGATCCGGCCTGACTGTGCGGAGCGACAACCACTGGCGTGAGGTCGATCGCTGTCTGCACTACCTTGCTGAAACTCGTGACGCCGCTCTGGAGTTCGGCGGCGGACCAGAGTCGCTGGTTCTGGTCGGCTATGCAGATGCAGACGACGCTGGCGACAAGCAGAATCGGACGAGCACGGGCGGCTACATTTTCATCTTCGGAGGAGCAGCAGTTTCGTGGTCGAGCCAGCGCATCAAGTGCGCGACGCTCTCGTCGACGGAGTCGGAGTACGTCGCGGCGACAGAAGCCGGCAAGGAGGCTCGCCGCTGCGCTCCTCCTTGCAGAATTCCGCCTACTCGACCCTACACAACCAGTCGGCGATCAAAGTCGCAGAGGGCTTGGGGCTCAAGGGCAACCTCAAGCACATGGAGCGACGCTACGCATGGCTGCAGCAGATGGTGAAGCGCGGGAAGATTGCTCTGCAGTACATTCCGACCTCCGAGCAGCCGGCGGATTTTCTGACGAAGGCGCTGCATTTTCCGGCTTTCAACCGGTGCTCCGTCGCAATCGGCCAAGTGCGTCTGGCCGACGTCGGCGACGGGGATAACGAGGTGCAGCAGTAGGTGCTGTGCCCTTCTGCACGGCTGGTGCGGTGAACTACGTGATGAGTTGGGTGCACGTAGAAGAAATTCCTCCTTGTATTCTATCCCTCTGGGTTCTGGGTGGACCTTCTGTGTGGGGTGCCCAAGCGTGAGCGCGGCAGGGGAGTGTCGAAGGAAATAGCCTCGCCCTCGCTTGAGCGTAGCTGATCTCGCCGCAAACGGGAAGTTCGCGACGGAGCGGTCGACGAAATGGGCTTCTGCAGTTCGGCGGAAGTTGCAGTCGAGCAGGTTCTGCTCGACGGAATCTGGTCGACGAGCTCTGCGCGATGAGCTCTGGTCGACGATCTCTGCGCGGTGAGCTTCCGTCGAAGAGCGCTGGTCGAAGAACTCTGGTCGAAGAGTTCTGGTCGAGAAGCTATGCGCGGCGAACGCTGTTCGACCGTGCAGAGTCGAGCTGATCGACCGAAAGCTGCAGAGTTGCGCGAAACTCTGCGAAGGCGTGCGAACATTCGCCCAGGAGATTTTGGCGAAGTTCTACCTGCGGAACGGCATCACGTGGTCGACGGCGCGCACCTGGCGAAACCGACGACACGTTTTCTACCTGGCACCTGCGCAATGTGCCTGACGGTGAAACCACCAACCTGCACCTACTTGGTAGGTGCGCACATCTGCGCAGATAGACAACCTGCGACCGTAGAAAGTTACCTGCGATTGCAGATAGTCACCTGCGACTGCAGTGCTGGCAGATCGCGCGCAGTGCAACGCTGGCAGGTCACTCTGCTGCAGCGTTGGCGAGCCGCTCTTCTGCTGCGCTGGCAGAGTTCGCCCTTGCTAGGAGTTCCATGCCATTCTAGTCCTTTTGTTTCTGTATGCCTCATTGTTGCTCTCTATTCTTTTCTTTTCCTATCAACTTTGTTAATGCACGTTGTTCTTTCCTTAGTGGAATTCTTGCCAAACTTCTCAGTGAACATAGCAAGCAGTAAGAACGTTAGCATAGCGCTACGATCACTCGCACAACCCCGTGCCCGCCTCCGTAGTCCACTCCCGGGGGGGGGCGCGACGCTCCGCACCCCTCACATCCACCACACCCAGCCCCCCCCGCACAGCCACCACACCGATCACCCCCCGCAATCCACCACACCAAGCACCCCCTCACAGCCACCACAGCGATCACCCCCTCACATCCACCACACCGATCACCCCCTCACAGCCACCACACCCAGCACCCCCGCACAGCCCACCACACCCAGCACCCCCTCACCATGCCAACCACACTCCACACGCCACGCCCCTCACAGCCACTACACCAATCACCCCCGCACAGCACACCACACCAAGCCCCCCCGCACATCCACCACACCCAATCCCCCCCGCACATCCACCACACCCAGCCCCCCCCTCACATCCACCACACCGAGCACCCCCTCACATCCACCACACCCCACCCCCGCACAGCCACCACACCCAGCCCCCCCCTCACAGCCACCACACCCATCACCCCCCTCACATCCACCACACCTAGCCCCCGCACAGCCACCACACCAATCCCCCCCTCACATCCACCACACCGATCACCCCGGCACATCCACCACACCGAGCACCCCCGCACATCCACCACACCATCCCACCCCCGCACATCCACCACACCAAGCACCCCCGCACAGCCACCACACCAATCCCCCCCGCACATCCACCACACCAAGCCCCCCTCACAGCCACCACACCCAGCCCCACCGCACAGCCACCACACGAGCAACCCCCCGCAATCCACCACACCCACACCCCCTCACATCCACCACACCCAGCACCCCCCCTCACATCCACCACACCTATCCCCCCCTCACATCCACCACACCAATCTTCTCCTCACATCCACCACACCCATCACCCCCGCACATCCACCACACCAAGCACCCCCCGCACAGCAACCACACCCATCCCAAATCCCAATCCCGCAGCCAAGCCCAAGCCCATCCCGCAGCCCGCAGCCAATCCCCAAGCCCCAACCCCCAAACCCGCACAGCCACCACACCCATCACCCCCCTCACAGCCACCACACCGAGATCACCCCCTCACATCCACCACACCGATCCCCCCCCGCACAGCCACCACACCGAGCCCCCCGCACAGCCACCAAACCGATCACCCCCGCACATCCACCACACCAATCCCCCCTTCACAGCCACCACACCCATCCCCACCGCACATCCACCACACCAATCACCCCCGAACAGCCACCACACCCAGCACCCCGGCACAGCCACCACACCAATCACCCCCTCACATCCACCACACCGATCACCCCCTCACATCCACCACACCCATCACCCCCTCACATCCACCACACCGATCACCCCCGCACATCCACCACACCCATCACACCCCGCACAGCCACCACACCCAGCACCCCCGCACATCCACCACACCTAGCACCCCCTCACATCCACCACACGATCCCCCCCGCACAGCACCACACCAAGCCCCCCTCACCACACCCAGCCCCCCTCACATCCACCACACCGATCACCCCCTCACATCCACCACACCCAGCACCCCCACCACCACCACCAAGCCCCCGCACAAGCACCACACCGATCACCCCTCACATCCACCACACCCATCACCCCCTCACATCCACCACACCAAGCCCCCCCCGCACATCCACCACACCCATCACCCCCTCATAGCCACCACACCAATCCCCCCCTCACATCCACCACACAATCCCCCCTCACATCCACCACACCCATCCCCCCTTCACATCCACCACACCGATCACCCCCTCACATCCACCACACCCATCACCCCCTCACATCCACCACACCAATCACCCCATCACATCCACCACACCAATCCCCCCCTCACATCCACCACACCAATCCCCCTCACATCCACCACACCCATCACCCCTCACATCCACCACACCAATCACCCCCTCACATCCACCAAACCCATCACCCCCTCACATCCACCACACCCATCACCCGCACATCCACCACACCAATCCGAATCCCAATACGAATCCGAATCCGAATCCCAATCCCAATCCCAATCCGAATCCCAATACGATTCCCAATCCCAATCCCAATCCCAATCCCAATCCCAATCCCAATCCCAATCCCAATCCCAATCCCAATCCCAATCCCGCAGCCAATCCCAATCCCAATCCCAATCCCAATCCCAATCCCGCAGCCAATCCCAATCCCAATCCCAATCCCAATCCCGCAGCCAATCCCAATCCCAATCCCAATCCCAATCCCGCAGCCAATCCCAATCCCAATCCCAATCCCGCAGCCAATCCCAATCCCAATCCCAATCCCAATCCCGCAGCCAATCCCAATCCCAATCCCAATCCCAATCCCAATCCCAATCCCAATCCCAATCCCAATCCCGCAGCCAATCCCAATCCCAATCCCGCAGCCAATCCCAATCCCAATCCCAATCCCGCAGCCAATCCCAATCCCAATCCCAATCCCAATCCCGCAGCCAATCCCAATCCCAATCCCAATCCCGCAGCCAATCCCAAGCCCCAATCCCAATCCCAATCCCAATCCCGCAGCCAATCCCAATCCCAATCCCAATCCCAAGCCCAATCCCAATCGCGCAATCCCAATCCCAATCCCAATCCCGCAGCCAATCCCAATCCCAATCCCAATCCCAATCCCAATCCCAATCCCAATCCCAATCCCAATCCCGCAGCCAATCCCAATCCCAATCCCAATCCCAATCCCGCAGCCAATCCCAATCCCAATCCCAATCCCAATCCCGCAGCCAATCCCAATCCCAATCCCAATCCCAATCCCGCAGCCAATCCCAATCCCAATCCCAATCCCAATCCCAATCCCAATCCCGCAGCCAATCCCAATCCCAATCCCGCAGCCAATCTTAATCCCAATCCCAATCCCAATCCCGCAGCCAATCCCAATCTTAATCCCAATCCCAATCCCGCAGCCAATCCCAATCCCAATCCCAATCCCGCAGCCAATCCCAATCCCAATCCCAATCCCAATCCCGCAGCCAATCCCAATCCCAATCCCAATCCCAATCCCAATCCCAATCCCAATCCCAATCCCAATCCCAATCCCAATCCCAATCCCAATCCCAATCCCGCAGCCAATCCCAATCCCAATCCCGCAGCCAATCCCAATCCCAATCCCAATCCCAATCCCAATCCCAATCCCGCAGCCAATCCCAATCCCAATCCCAATCCCAATCCCAATCCCAATCCCAATCCCAATCCCAATCCCAATCCCAATCCCAATCCCGCAGCCAATCCCAATCCCAATCCCGCAGCCAATCCCAATCCCAATCCCGCAGCCAATCCCAATCCCAATCCCAATCCCAATCCCGCAGCCAATCCCAATCCCAATCCCAATCCCGCAGCCAATCCCAATCCCAATCCCAATCCCAATCCCAATCCCAATCCCGCAGCCAATCCCAATCCCAATCCCAATCCCGCAGCCAATCCCAATCCCAATCCCAATCCCAATCCCAATCCCAATCCCGCAGCCAATCCCAATCCCAATCCCAATCCCAATCCCGCAGCCAATCCCAATCCCAATCCCAATCCCAATCCCAATCCCAATCCCAATCCCAAACGCAAATCCCAATCCCAATCCCAATCCCAATCCCAATCCCGCAGCCAATCCCAATCCCAATCCCGCAGCCAATCCCAATCCCAATCCCAATCCCAATCCCGCAGCCAATCCCAATCCCAATCCCAATCCCAGCCCGCAGCCAACTCCAATCCCAATCCCAATCCCAATCCCGCAGCCAATCCCAATCCCAATCCCAATCCCAATCCCAATCCCAATCCCGCAGCCAATCCCAATCCCAATCCCAATCCCAATCCCAATCCCAATCCCAATCCCAATCCCAATCCCGCAGCCAATCCCAATCCCAATCCCGCAGCCAATCCCAATCCCAATCCCAATCCCAATCCCGCAGCCAATCCCAATCCCAATCCCAATCCCAATCCCAATCCCAATCCCAATCCCAATCCCAATCCCAATCCCGCAGCCAATCCCAATCCCAATCCCAATCCCAATCCCAATCCCAATCCCAATCCCAATCCCGCAGCCAATCCCAATCCCAATCCCAATCCCAATCCCGCAGCCAATCCCAATCCCAATCCCAATCCCAATCCCGCAGCCAATCCCAATCCCAATCCCAATCCCAATCCCGCAGCCAATCCCAATCCCAATCCCAATCCCAATCCCAATCCCAATCCCGCAGCCAATCCCAATCCCAATCCCGCAGCCAATCTTAATCCCAATCCCAATCCCAATCCCAATCCCGCAGCCAATCCCAATCTTAATCCCAATCCCAATCCCGCAGCCAATCCCAATCCCAATCCCAATCCCGCAGCCAATCCCAATCCCAATCCCAATCCCAATCCCGCAGCCAATCCCAATCCCAATCCCAATCCCAATCCCAATCCCAATCCCAATCCCAATCCCAATCCCAATCCCAATCCCAATCCCAATCCCAATCCCGCAGCCAATCCCAATCCCAATCCCGCAGCCAATCCCAATCCCAATCCCAATCCCAATCCCAATCCCGCAGCCAATCCCAATCCCAATCCCAATCCCAATCCCAATCCCAATCCCAATCCCAATCCCAATCCCAATCCCAATCCCAATCCCGCAGCCAATCCCAATCCCAATCCCGCAGCCAATCCCAATCCCAATCCCGCAGCCAATCCCAATCCCAATCCCAATCCCGCAGCCAATCCCAATCCCAATCCCAATCCCGCAGCCAATCCCAATCCCAATCCCAATCCCAATCCCAATCCCGCAGCCAATCCCAATCCCAATCCCAATCCCGCAGCCAATCCCAATCCCAATCCCAATCCCAATCCCAATCCCAATCCCGCAGCCAATCCCAATCCCAATCCCAATCCCAATCCCGCAGCCAATCCCAATACCAATCCCAATCCCATCCCAATCCCATCCCCAATCCCAAACGCAATCCCAATCCCAATCCCAATCCCAATCCCAATCCCCGCAGGCCAAGCCAATCCCCAATCCCGCAGCCAATCCCAATCCCCATCCCAATCCCCAAGCCTCGCAGCCAATCCCAATCCCAATCCCAATCCCGCGCCAACTCCAATCCCAATCCCAATCCCAATCCCGCAGCCAATCCCAATCCCAATCCCAATCCCAATCCCAATCCCGCAGCCAATCCCAATCCCAATCCAATCCGAATCCGAATCCCAATCCCAATCCCAATCCCAATCCCGCAGCCAATCCCAATCCCAATCCCGCAGCCAATCCCAATCCCAATCCCAATCCCAATCCCGCAGCCAATCCCAATCCCAATCCCAATCCCAATCCCGCAGCCAATCCCAATCCCAATCCCAATCCCAATCCCGCAGCCAATCCCAATCCCAATCCCAATCCCAATCCCAATCCCGCAGCCAATCCCAATCCCAATCCCAGCCCAATCCCAATCCCAATCCGCCCGCCAATCCCAATCCCAATCCCAATCCCAATCCCAATCCCAATCCCAATCCCAATCCCGCAGCCAATCCCAATCCCAATCCCGCAGCCAATCCCAATCCCAATCCCAATCCCGCAGCCAATCCCAATCCCAATCCCAATCCCGCAGCCAATCCCAATCCCAATCCCAATCCCGCAGCCAATCCCAATCCCAATCCCAATCCCAATCCCAATCCCAATCCCAATCCCAATCCCAATCCCAATCCCGCAGCCAATCCCAATCTTAATCCCAATCCCAATCCCGCAGCCAATCCCAATCCCAATCCCAATCCCGCAGCCAATCCCAATCCCAATCCCAATCCCAATCCCAATCCCAATCCCAATCCCAATCCCAATCCCGCAGCCAATCCCAATCCCAATCCCAATCCCAATCCCAATCCCAATCCCAATCCCGCAGCCAATCCCAATCCCAATCCCGATCCGAATCCCAATCCCAATCCCAATCCCAATCCCAATCCCAATCCCAATCCCGCAGCCAATCCCAATCCCAATCCCGCAGCCAATCCCAATCCCAATCCCGCAGCCAATCCCAATCCCAATCCCAATCCCAATCCCGCAGCCAATCCCAATCCCAATCCCAATCCCGCAGCCAATCCCAATCCCAATCCCAATCCCAATCCCGCAGCCAATCCCAATCCCAATCCCAATCCCGCAGCCAATCCCAATCCCAATCCCAATCCCGCAGCCAATCCCAATCCCAATCCCAATCCCAATCCCAATCCCGCAGCCAATCCCAATCCCAATCCCAATCCCAATCCCAATCCCAAACGCAATCCCAATCCCAATCCCAATCCCAATCCCAATCCCAATCCCGCAGCCAATCCCAATCCCAATCCCGCAGCCAATCCCAATCCCAATCCCAATCCCAATCCCGCAGCCAATCCCAATCCCAATCCCAATCCCAATCCCGCAGCCAATCCCAATCCCAATCCCAATCCCAATCCCGCAGCCAATCCCAATCCCAATCCCGCAGCCAATCCCAATCCCAATCCCAATCCCAATCCCAATCCCAATCCCGCAGCCAATCCCAATCCCAATCCCAATCCCAATCCCAATCCCAATCCCAATCCCAATCCCAATCCCAATCCCGCAGCCAATCCCAATCCCAATCCCGCAGCCAATCCCAATCCCAATCCCAATCCCAATCCCGCAGCCAATCCCAATCCCAATCCCAATCCCGCAGCCAATCCCAATCCCAATCCCAATCCCAATCCCAATCCCGCAGCCAATCCCAATCCCAATCCCAATCCCAATCCCAATCCCGCAGCCAATCCCAATCCCAATCCCAATCCCAATCCCAATCCCGCAGCCAATCCCAATCCCAATCCCAATCCCAATCCCAATCCCAATCCCAATCCCAATCCCAATCCCAATCCCGCAGCCAATCCCAATCCCAATCCCAATCCCAATCCCAATCCCAATCCCAATCCCGCAGCCAATCCCAATCCCAATCCCGCAGCCAATCCCAATCCCAATCCCGCAGCCAATCCCAATCCCAATCCCAATCCCAATCCCAATCCCAATCCCGCAGCCAATCCCAATCCCAATCCCGCAGCCAATCCCAATCCCAATCCCAATCCCGCAGCCAATCCCAATCCCAATCCCAATCCCAATCCCAATCCCAATCCCGCAGCCAATCCCAATCCCAATCCCAATCCGAATCCGAATCCGAATCCAATCCCAATCCCAATCCCAATCCCGCAGCCAATCCCAATCCCAATCCCGCAGCCAATCCCAATCCCAATCCCAATCCCAATCCCGCAGCCAATCCCAATCCCAATCCCAATCCCAATCCCGCAGCCAATCCCAATCCCAATCCCAATCCCAATCCCGCAGCCAATCCCAATCCCAATCCCAATCCCAATCCCAATCCCAATCCCAATCCCAATCCCGCAGCCAATCCCAATCCCAATCCGAATCCGAATCCTAATCCCAATCCCAATCCCAATCCCAATCCCGCAGCCAATCCCAATCCCAATCCCGCAGCCAATCCCAATCCCAATCCCAATCCCGCAGCCAATCCCAATCCCAATCCCAATCCCAATCCCGCAGCCAATCCCAATCCCAATCCCAATCCCGCAGCCAATCCCAATCCCAATCCCAATCCCAATCCCAATCCCAATCCCGCAGCCAATCCCAATCTTAATCCCAATCCCAATCCCAATCCCAATCCCAATCCCAATCCCAATCCCAATCCCAATCCCGCAGCCAATCCCAATCCCAATCCCAATCCCAATCCCAATCCCGCAGCCAATCCCAATCCCAATCCCAATCCCAATCCCAATCCCAATCCCAATCCCGCAGCCAATCCCAATCCCAATCCCAATCCCAATCCCAATCCCAATCCCAATCCCAATCCCAATCCCAATCCCAATCCCAATCCCGCAGCCAATCCCAATCCCAATCCCGCAGCCAATCCCAATCCCAATCCCGCAGCCAATCCCAATCCCAATCCCAATCCCAATCCCGCAGCCAATCCCAATCCCAATCCCAATCCCGCAGCCAATCCCAATCCCAATCCCAATCCCAATCCCAATCCCAATCCCAATCCCGCAGCCAATCCCAATCCCAATCCCAATCCCAATCCCAATCCCAATCCCAATCCCAATCCCAATCCCGCAGCCAATCCCAATCCCAATCCCAATCCCAATCCCGCAGCCAATCCCAATCCCAATCCCAATCCCAATCCCAATCCCAATCCCAATCCCAATCCCAATCCCAATCCCAATCCCAATCCCAATCCCAATCCCAATCCCGCAGCCAATCCCAATCCCAATCCCAATCCCAATCCCAATCCCGCAGCCAATCCCAATCCCAATCCCAATCCCAATCCCGCAGCCAATCCCAATCCCAATCCCAATCCCAATCCCGCAGCCAATCCCAATCCCAATCCCAATCCCGCAGCCAATCCCAATCCCAATCCCAATCCCAATCCCAATCCCGCAGCCAATCCCAATCCCAATCCCAATCCCAATCCCAATCCCAATCCCAATCCCAATCCCAATCCCGCAGCCAATCCCAATCCCAATCCCGCAGCCAATCCCAATCCCAATCCCAATCCCGCAGCCAATCCCAATCCCAATCCCAATCCCAATCCCGCAGCCAATCCCAATCCCAATCCCAATCCCAATCCCAATCCCGCAGCCAATCCCAATCCCAATCCCAATCCCAATCCCAATCCCAATCCCGCAGCCAATCCCAATCCCAATCCCACAGCAAATCTCAATCCCAATCCCAATCCCAATCCCAATCCCGCAGCCAATCCCAATCCCAATCCCAATCCCAATCCCGCAGCCAATCCCAATCCCAATCCCAATCCCAATCCCGCAGCCAATCCCAATCCCAATCCCAATCCCGCAGCCAATCCCAATCCCAATCCCAATCCCAATCCCAATCCCAATCCCAATCCCAATCCCGCAGCCAATCCCAATCCCAATCCCGCAGCCAATCTTAATCCCAATCCCAATCCCAATCCCAATCCCGCAGCCAATCCCAATCTTAATCCCAATCCCAATCCCGCAGCCAATCCCAATCCCAATCCCAATCACGCAGCCAATCCCAATTTTTAACCAATCCCAATCCCAATCCCGCAGCCAATCCCAATCCCAATCCCAATCCCAATCCCAATCCCAATCCCAATCCCAATCCCAATCCCAATCCCAATCCCAATCCCAATCCCAATCCCAATCCCAATCCCGCAGCCAATCCCAATCCCAATCCCGCAGCCAATCCCAATCCCAATCCCAATCCCAATCCCAATCCCGCAGCCAATCCCAATCCCAATCCCAATCCCAATCCCAATCCCAATCCCAATCCCAATCCCAATCCCAATCCCAATCCCAATCCCAATCCCGCAGCCAATCCCAATCCCAATCCCGCAGCCAATCCCAATCCCAATCCCGCAGCCAATCCCAATCCCAATCCCAATCCCAATCCCGCAGCCAATCCCAATCCCAATCCCAATCCCGCAGCCAATCCCAATCCCAATCCCAATCCCAATCCCAATCCCAATCCCAATCCCGCAGCCAATCCCAATCCCAATCCCAATCCCGCAGCCAATCCCAATCCCAATCCCAATCCCAATCCCAATCCCGCAGCCAATCCCAATCCCAATCCCAATCCCAATCCCGCAGCCAATCCCAATCCCAATCCCAATCCCAATCCCAATCCCAATCCCAATCCCAATCCCAAACGCAATCCCAATCCCAATCCCAATCCCAATCCCGCAGCCAATCCCAATCCCAATCCCGCAGCCAATCCCAATCCCAATCCCAATCCCAATCCCGCAGCCAATCCCAATCCCAATCCCAATCCCAATCCCAATCCCGCAGCCAACTCCAATCCCAATCCCAATCCCAATCCCGCAGCCAATCCCAATCCCAATCCCAATCCCAATCCCAATCCCGCAGCCAATCCCAATCCCAATCCCAATCCCAATCCCAATCCCAATCCCAATCCCGCAGCCAATCCCAATCCCAATCCCGCAGCCAATCCCAATCCCAATCCCAATCCCAATCCCGCAGCCAATCCCAATCCCAATCCCAATCCCGCAGCCAATCCCAATCCCAATCCCAATCCCAATCCCGCAGCCAATCCCAATCCCAATCCCAATCCCAATCCCGCAGCCAATCCCAATCCCAATCCCAATCCCAATCCCAATCCCAATCCCGCAGCCAATCCCAATCCCAATCCCAATCCCAATCCCAATCCCAATCCCAATCCCAATCCCAATCCCGCAGCCAATCCCAATCCCAATCCCGCAGCCAATCCCAATCCCAATCCCAATCCCGCAGCCAATCCCAATCCCAATCCCAATCCCAATCCCGCAGCCAATCCCAATCCCAATCCCAATCCCGCAGCCAATCCCAATCCCAATCCCAATCCCAATCCCAATCCCAATCCCAGTCCCGCAGCCAATCCCAATCTTAATCCCAATCCCAATCCCGCAGCCAATCCCAATCCCAATCCCAATCCCAATCCCAATCCCGCAGCCAATCCCAATCCCAATCCCAATCCCAATCCCAATCCCAATCCCGCAGCCAATCCCAATCCCAATCCCAATCCCAATCCCAATCCCAATCCCAATCCCGCAGCCAATCCCAATCCCAATCCCAATCCCAATCCCAATCCCAATCCCAATCCCAATCCCAATCCCGCAGCCAATCCCAATCCCAATCCCGCAGCCAATCCCAATCCCAATCCCGCAGCCAATCCCAATCCCAATCCCAATCCCAATCCCGCAGCCAATCCCAATCCCAATCCCAATCCCGCAGCCAATCCCAATCCCAATCCCAATCCCAATCCCGCAGCCAATCCCAATCCCAATCCCAATCCCGCAGCCAATCCCAATCCCAATCCCAATCCCAATCCCAATCCCGCAGCCAATCCCAATCCCAATCCCAATCCCAATCCCGCAGCCAATCCCAATCCCAATCCCAATCCCAATCCCGCAGCCAATCCCAATCCCAATCCCGCAGCCAATCCCAATCCCAATCCCAATCCCGCAGCCAATCCCAATCCCAATCCCAATCCCAATCCCGCAGCCAATCCCAATCCCAATCCCAATCCCAATCCCAATCCCAATCCCAATCCCAATCCCAATCCCAATCCCAATCCCGCAGCCAATCCCAATCCCAATCCCGCAGCCAATCCCAATCCCAATCCCAATCCCAATCCCGCAGCCAATCCCAATCCCAATCCCAATCCCAATCCCGCAGTTAATCCCAATCCCAATCCCAATCCCGCAGCCAATCCCAATCCCAATCCCAATCCCAATCCCGCAGCCAATCCCAATCCCAATCCCAATCCCAATCCCAATCCCAATCCCGCAGCCAATCCCAATCCCAATCCCAATCCCAATCCCAATCCCAATCCCAATCCCGCAGCCAATCCCAATCCCAATCCCAATCCCAATCCCAATCCCAATCCCAATCCCAATCCCAATCCCAATCCCGCAGCCAATCCCAATCCCAATCCCAATCCCGCAGCCAATCCCAATCCCAATCCCAATCCCAATCCCGCAGTTAATCCCAATCCCAATCCCAATCCCGCAGCCAATCCCAATCCCAATCCCAATCCCAATCCCAATCCCAATCCCGCAGCCAATCCCAATCCCAATCCCGCAGCCAATCCCAATCCCGCAGCCAATCCCAATCCCAATCCCAATCCCAATCCCAATCCCAATCCCAATCTTAATCCCAATCCCAATCCCAATCCGAATCCGAATCCCAATCCGAATCCGAATCCGAATCCGAATCCGAATCCGAATCCGAATCCGAATCCCAATCCCAATCCCAATCCCAATCCCAATCCAAATCCGAATCCCAATCCTAATCCGAATCCCAATCCCAATCCCAATCCCGCAGCCAATCCCAATCCCGCAGCCAATCCCAATCCCAATCCCAATCCCAATCCCAATCCCAATCCCAATCCCAATCCCGCAGCCAATCCCAATCCCAATCCCGCAGCCAATCCCAATCCCAATCCCGCAGCCAATCCCAATCCCAATCCCAATCCCAATCCCGCAGCCAATCCCAATCCCAATCCCGCAGCCAATCCCAATCCCAATCCCAATCCCAATCCCGCAGCCAATCCCAATCCCAATCCCAATCCCAATCCCGCAGCCAATCCCAATCCCAATCCCAATCCCAATCCCGCAGCCAATCCCAATCCCAATCCCAATCCCAATCCCGCAGCCAATCCCAATCCCAATCCCAATCCCAATCCCGCAGCCAATCCCAATCCCAATCCCAATCCCAATCCCGCAGCCAATCCCAATCCCAATCCCAATCCCGCAGCCAATCCCAATCCCAATCCCAATCCCAATCCCAATCCCAATCCCAATCCCAATCCCGCAGCCAATCCCAATCCCAATCCCAATCCCGCAGCCAATCCCAATCCCAATCCCAATCCCAATCCCGCAGCCAATCCCAATCCCAATCCCGCAGCCAATCCCAATCCCAATCCCAATCCCGCAGCCAATCCCAATCCCAATCCCAATCCCAATCCCAATCCCAATCCCGCAGCCAATCCCAATCCCAATCCCAATCCCAATCCCGCAGCCAATCCCAATCCCAATCCCAATCCCAATCCCAATCCCAATCCCAAACGCAATCCCAATCCCAATCCCAATCCCAATCCCAATCCACATCCCAATCCCGCAGCCAATCCCAATCCCAATCCCGCAGCCAATCCCAATCCCAATCCCAATCCCAATCCCGCAGCCAATCCCAATCCCAATCCCAATCCCAATCCCGCAGCCAATCCCAATCCCAATCCCAATCCCAATCCCGCAGCCAATCCCAATCCCAATCCCAATCCCGCAGCCAATCCCAATCCCAATCCCAATCCCAATCCCAATCCCAATCCCGCAGCCAATCCCAATCCCAATCCCAATCCGAATCCGAATCCGAATCCCAATCCCAATCCCAATCCCGCAGCCAATCCCAATCCCAATCCCGCAGCCAATCCCAATCCCAATCCCAATCCCAATCCCGCAGCCAATCCCAATCCCAATCCCAATCCCGCAGCCAATCCCAATCCCAATCCCAATCCCAATCCCGCAGTTAATCCCAATCCCAATCCCAATCCCGCAGCCAATCCCAATCCCAATCCCAATCCCAATCCCAATCCCGCAGCCAATCCCAATCCCAATCCCAATCCCAATCCCAATCCCGCAGCCAATCCCAATCCCAATCCCAATCCCAATCCCAATCCCAATCCCGCAGCCAATCCCAATCCCAATCCCAATCCCAATCCCAATCCCAATCCCAATCCCAATCCCAATCCCGCAGCCAATCCCAATCCCAATCCCAATCCCAATCCCGCAGCCAATCCCAATCCCAATCCCAATCCCAATCCCAATCCCGCAGCCAATCCCAATCCCAATCCCGCAGCCAATCCCAATCCCAATCCCAATCCCAATCCCGCAGTTAATCCCAATCCCAATCCCAATCCCGCAGCCAATCCCAATCCCAATCCCAATCCCGCAGCCAATCCCAATCCCAATCCCAATCCCGCAGCCAATCCCAATCCCAATCCCAATCCCAATCCCAATCCCAATCCCAATCCCGCAGCCAATCCCAATCCCAATCCCAATCCCAATCCCAATCCCAATCCCAATCCCAATCCCAATCCCGCAGCCAATCCCAATCCCAATCCCAATCCCAATCCCGCAGCCAATCCCAATCCCAATCCCAATCCCGCAGCCAATCCCAATCCCAATCCCAATCCCAATCCCGCAGCCAATCCCAATCCCAATCCCAATCCCGCAGCCAATCCCAATCCCAATCCCGCAGCCAATCCCAATCCCAATCCCGCAGCCAATCCCAATCCCAATCCCAATCCCAATCCCGCAGCCAACTCCAATCCCAATCCCAATCCCAATCCCGCAGCCAATCCCAATCCCAATCCCAATCCCGCAGCCAATCCCAATCCCAATCCCAATCCCAATCCCAATCCCAATCCCAATCCCAATCCCGCAGCCAATCCCAATCCCAATCCCGCAGCCAATCCCAATCCCAATCCCAATCCCAATCCCGCAGCCAATCCCAATCCCAATCCCGCAGCCAATCCCAATCCCAATCCCAATCCCAATCCCGCAGCCAATCCCAATCCCAATCCCAATCCCGCAGCCAATGACAATCCCAATCCCAATCCCAATCCCGCAGCCAATCCCAATCCCAATCCCAATCCCAATCCCAATCCCAATCCCAATCCCAATCCCAATCCCAATCCCAATCCCGCAGCCAATCCCAATCCCAATCCCAATCCCAATCCCGCAGCCAATCCCAATCCCAATCCCAATCCCAATCCCGCAGCCAATCCCAATCCCAATCCCAATCCCAATCCCGCAGCCAATCCCAATCCCAATCCCAATCCCAATCCCGCAGCCAATCCCAATCCCAATCCCAATCCCGCAGCCAATCCCAATCCCAATCCCAATCCCAATCCCAATCCCAATCCCAATCCCGCAGCCAATCCCAATCCCAATCCCAATCCCGCAGCCAATCCCAATCCCAATCCCAATCCCAATCCCGCAGCCAATCCCAATCCCAATCCCGCAGCCAATCCCAATCCCAATCCCAATCCCGCAGCCAATCCCAATCCCAATCCCAATCCCAATCCCGCAGCCAATCCCAATCCCAATCCCAATCCCAATCCCAATCCCAATCCCAATCCCAAACGCAATCCCAATCCCAATCCCAATCCCAATCCCAATCCCAATCCCAATCCCGCCGCCAATCCCAATCCCAATCCCGCAGCCAATCCCAATCCCAATCCCAATCCCAATCCCGCAGCCAATCCCAATCCCAATCCCAATCCCAATCCCGCAGCCAATCCCAATCCCAATCCCAATCCCAATCCCGCAGCCAATCCCAATCCCAATCCCAATCCCGCAGCCAATCCCAATCCCAATCCCAATCCCAATCCCAATCCCGCAGCCAATCCCAATCCCAATCCCAATCCGAATCCGAATCCAAATCCGAATCCCAATCCCAATCCCAATCCCACAGCCAATCCCAATCCCAATCCCGCAGCCAATCCCAATCCCAATCCCAATCCCAATCCCGCAGCCAATCCCAATCCCAATCCCAATCCCGCAGCCAATCCCAATCCCAATCCCAATCCCAATCCCGCAGTTAATCCCAATCCCAATCCCAATCCCGCAGCCAATCCCAATCCCAATCCCAATCCCGCAGCCAATCCCGCAGCCAATCCCAATCCCAATCCCAATCCCAATCCCGCAGTTAATCCCAATCCCAATCCCAATCCCGCAGCCAATCCCAATCCCAATCCCAATCCCGCAGCCAATCCCAATCCCAATCCCAATCCCAATCCCAATCCCAATCCCAATCCCAATCCCGCAGCCAATCCCAATCCCAATCCCAATCCCAATCCCAATCCCAATCCCAATCCCAATCCCAATCCCGCAGCCAATCCCAATCCCAATCCCAATCCCAATCCCGCAGCCAATCCCAATCCCAATCCCAATCCCGCAGCCAATCCCAATCCCAATCCCAATCCCAATCCCGCAGCCAATCCCAATCCCAATCCCAATCCCGCAGCCAATCCCAATCCCAATCCCGCAGCCAATCCCAATCCCAATCCCGCAGCCAATCCCAATCCCGCAGCCAATCCCAATCCCAATCCCAATCCCAATCCCAATCCCAATCCCAATCCCAATCCCAATCCCAATCTTAATCCCAATCCCAATCCCAATCCCAATCCCAATCCCAATCCCAATCCCAATCCCAATCCCAATCCCGCAGCCAATCCCAATCCCAATCCCAATCCCGCAGCCAATCCCAATCCCAATCCCAATCCCAATCCCGCAGCCAATCCCAATCCCAATCCCGCAGCCAATCCCAATCCCAATCCCAATCCCGCAGCCAATCCCAATCCCAATCCCAATCCCAATCCCGCAGCCAATCCCAATCCCAATCCCAATCCCAATCCCAATCCCAATCCCAATCCCAAACGCAATCCCAATCCCAATCCCAATCCCAATCCCAATCCCAATCCCAATCCCGCCGCCAATCCCAATCCCAATCCCGCAGCCAATCCCAATCCCAATCCCAATCCCAATCCCGCAGCCAATCCCAATCCCAATCCCAATCCCAATCCCGCATTCAACCCCAATCCCAATCCCAATCCCAATCCCGCAGCCAATCCCAATCCCAATCCCAATCCCGCAGCCAATCCCAATCCCAATCCCAATCCCAATCCCAATCCCGCAGCCAATCCCAATCCCAATCCCAATCCGAATCCGAATCCAAATCCGAATCCCAATCCCAATCCCAATCCCACAGCCAATCCCAATCCCAATCCCGCAGCCAATCCCAATCCCAATCCCAATCCCAATCCCGCAGCCAATCCCAATCCCAATCCCAATCCCGCAGCCAATCCCAATCCCAATCCCAATCCCAATCCCGCAGTTAATCCCAATCCCAATCCCAATCCCGCAGCCAATCCCAATCCCAATCCCAATCCCGCAGCCAATCCCAATCCCAATCCCAATCCCAATCCCGCAGTTAATCCCAATCCCAATCCCAATCCCGCAGCCAATCCCAATCCCAATCCCAATCCCGCAGCCAATCCCAATCCCAATCCCAATCCCAATCCCAATCCCAATCCCAATCCCGCAGCCAATCCCGCAGCCAATCCCAATCCCAATCCCAATCCCAATCCCAATCCCAATCCCAATCCCGCAGCCAATCCCAATCCCAATCCCAATCCCAATCCCGCAGCCAATCCCAATCCCAATCCCAATCCCGCAGCCAATCCCAATCCCAATCCCAATCCCAATCCCGCAGCCAATCCCAATCCCAATCCCAATCCCAATCCCAATCCCGCAGCCAATCCCAATCCCAATCCCGCAGCCAATCCCAATCCCAATCCCAATCCCAATCCCAATCCCAATCCCAATCCCGCAGCCAATCCCAATCCCAATCCCGCAGCCAATCCCAATCCCGCAGCCAATCCCAATCCCAATCCCAATCCCAATCCCAATCCCAATCCCAATCCCAATCCCAATCCCAATCTTAATCCCAATCCCAATCCCAATCCGAATCCGAATCCCAATCCCAATCCGAATCCGAATCCGAATCCGAATCCCAATCCCAATCCCAATCCCAATCCCAATCCCAATCCCAATCCCAATCCCAATCCC
Source organism: Closterium sp. Yama58-4 (assembly GCA_947470075.1). Lineage (NCBI taxonomy): Eukaryota > Viridiplantae > Streptophyta > Zygnematophyceae > Desmidiales > Closteriaceae > Closterium > Closterium sp. Yama58-4. The sequence continues at coordinate 230,811 of CANIUD010000755.1, read as the reverse complement.
AATCCCAATCCGAATCCCAAACCTAATCCGAATCCCAATCCCAATCCCAATCCCGCAGCCAATCCCAATCCCGCAGCCAATCCCAATCCCAATCCCAATCCCAATCCCAATCCCAATCCCAATCCCAATCCCGCAGCCAATCCCAATCCCAATCCCGCAGCCAATCCCAATCCCAATCCCAATCCCAATCCCAATCCCAATCCCGCAGCCAATCCCAATCCCAATCCCGCAGCCAATCCCAATCCCAATCCCAATCCCAATCCCGCAGCCAATCCCAATCCCAATCCCAATCCCAATCCCAATCCCAATCCCAATCCCAATCCCAATCCCGCATCCAATCCCGATTCCAATCCCAATCCCAATCCCGCAGCCAATCCCAATCCCAATCCCAATCCCAATCCCGCAGCCAATCCCAATCCCAATCCCAATCCCGCAGCCAATCCCAATCCCAATCCCAATCCCGCAGCCAATCCCAATCCCAATCCCAATCCCAATCCCAATCCCAATCCCAATCCCGCAGCCAATCCCAATCCCAATCCCAATCCCGCAGCCAATCCCAATCCCAATCCCAATCCCAATCCCGCAGCCAATCCCAATCCCAATCCCGCAGCCAATCCCAATCCCAATCCCAATCCCAATTCCCCCCAATCCGAATCCCAATCCGAATCCGAATCCCACTCCCAATCCGGGCCCTGTTCGGCAGGAGTTATGGGCGTTATGGGCGTTTAAAACCCGCTGGCCCAAACGCAGGCTCGGGAACTCGGAGGGTTGCTTGGCGTAATAAAAATTCATGCGAACACCGTTCGGCTGGCGTTAAGGGCGTGAAAACCACGCCACGTAAAGGTTGTGATTTTCGCAGAAACTTCGCGAAATCACATGATTGGTCTGTATTTTCGGCCAGTCGCATATGATTGGCCGCATCACCAATCCCCCGCATGGTGCAAGCTCTCGACGGCGTACCAGGGGGCGGATCAGTGGTCCGCCCTTTTGCCCGTGAAAGTGATTTCCTGGAACCTAAGTTTGGCAAAAAACGCCATCAAAACAAGGGCCGTTCGGCATGCATTTTAACGCCCTCAGGCTCGGCATGAGAACGCCTATCTCGAACCTTGATAACCCATAGTTCGCTTATAGTTTTACTGTAGCTGGTCCCCGAGCCTGATATTAACGGCCTTTTTAACGCCTGCCGAACAGGGCCCCGAATCCCAATCCCAATCCCAATCCCGCAGCCAATCCCAATCCCAATCCCAATCCCGCAGCCAATCCCAATCCCAATCCCAATACGAATCCGAATCCCAATCCCAATCCCAATCCCAATCCCAATCCCAATCCCAATCCCAATCCCAATCCCAATCCCAATCCCAATCCCGCAGCCAATCCCAATCCCAATCCCAATCCCAATCCCGCAGCCAATCCCAATCCCAATCCCAATCCCAATCCCAATCCCAATCCCAATCCGAATCCCAATCCGAATCCGAATCCGAATCCGAATCCGAATCCGAATCTGAATCCCAATCCCAATCCCAATCCCAATCCCAATCCCAATCCCAATCCCAATCCCAATCCCAATCCCGCAGCCAATCCCAATCCCAATCCCAATCCCAATCCCGCAGCCAATCCCAATCCCAATCCCAATCCCAATCCCGCAGCCAATCTGTCGGAGTCCCTTCCCTTCCTGCCTTTCACCTGCTACTTGCCCCTGTATTGCCTGCTCCCCTTATTCCTGCCTTACTGTTCTCAGTCCCTTTCTCCCCCTTTCCGCCCTGCATAGTACTTCCTTCCTCAGCCACTCCCATGAGAGATTCAGGCTCCCACTGCTGGCTACCAAGAGTGGCGTTAGTCACCTTGCTGCAGTAGCTTAGAACGGTAACGTAAGTCCACTATGCTCTGGTAAACAAACGAGAGAACAGGAGTCCTTTGCTAGGGTAGGCTAATTTATGCTAGGCCACCCAGTCGCGAGTTGCTCAGCGTGATGGGTTGGGCTCGAGCCGCCTTGGCCTTGGATTGGCCTTGTGCCAGATTTCCTGTCTCCCGAGGGCCCTGGAATTGTGCCCGCAGCGCCTTGCAATTCCCCATAGTACCAACTTCGCGTTCCTCCCAATGCCCCACCTACCCTGTGTTCAAACTGAATAACAACTACTACACTACTTCTACACCCCAGTTAGCACAGTTACAGAATATGATGCACTTACCATGATATTCAGTGACAGCTGTCGGAGTCCCTTCCCTTCCTGCCTTTCACCTGCTACTTGCCCCTGTATTGCCTGCTCCCCTTATTCCTGCCTTACTGTTCTCAGTCCCTTTCTCCCCCTTTCCGCCCTGCATAGTACTTCCTTCCTCAGCCACTACCTGCCCCCTCCTGTGCTCGTGCTCGGGCTGCCCGTGCACGTGTCACAGGACCCTCTTGCTGAGGCCGTCTCTCCTTCACTGGCGCTGCGTTCGTCTGGTGATCCACTGTCCGCTCACCCTTCTCATTCTCCAGCACCAGCACCCCTGACCCCCTCACCTCTTTAACCTTCCACCTCTCTGTCCCCAACCCTACATCCAGGGTGTCTGTCTTAGCCCTGCGCAGGTACACTTCCTGCCCCTCCGTCACTGCTGGCTTCGCCTTCCTGCCCCCTTGCTGTTGTCGTTGCTCATACCTGTGGGCATCTCTCAGCTGTGCCGTGTGCAAGTTCTCTAAGGCTGCCGGGAGCATTTCCCGCATGTATCGTGCTCGTGCTTCTGCCAGCGCCACCCACTGGTCTGCTCCCTTCACGCTCACCACCCCCGTCAGTACCCTTGGCGCTCCCACAGGCAGTATTGGTTCCTTTCCGTACAGCAGGCTATACGGGGAGTAGTCCTTCAGTGACGCCTGCTTCCCGAATCTGTACCCCGCCGCCACCCAGTCTAGCTCTTCATCCCAGTCTCTCTTCCGCTTCTCTCCGTACGCCCTCAGGTTCCGCTTCAGGGTCTGCACTAGCCGTTCAGTCAGCCCGTCGCTCTGAGGATGGTACCTTGATGTCTGCCTGTGTGTCACCTTTGCCTCATCCAGCAGCGCCTGGAACTCCCCCTTGAACTCCGTGCCCTGATCTGTGAGGACTTCCCCTGGTGCCCCAAATCTGCACAACACCTGTCCCTTGAATGCCCTCGCCACCAGTCTAGAGTCCTTGCTCGGCAATGCACACACTTCTAACCAGTTGCTTGCATGCTCAACCATGAGTAGGATGTATCGCTTTCCGCCCCTGCTCAGTGGCAGCTCGCCGGCTATGTCCAGAGACCACCGAAACCCCAACCCCCTTATTGGCAGTGACTGCAGCTCCTGCTTTGCCTGTGTCAAGCTGGCCTTGCTTCTCTGGCAGCCTTCACAGCCACTGACCCACTCTCGGACTTGCTTCCTCATCCCTTCCCACCACCAGCCGGTCTTGAGCAGCTGCGTTGTGCGTTCATGCCCAAAGTGTCCCAGCTTCCTATGTACCTCCTCGATCACCCCTTCCCTCTCCTGCGGCGCAAGCACCAGCTTCCACCCATCCACGGACTGCAGCTGCAGCTGTCCTTGGTACCATCGGTAGTGATGCCCTCGTGCCCTCACCCTATCTGTCACCTGCTCGTTCTCCTCTGTCTCCCCTTTAATCCACCGCAGGGCCGTGGGATCCTCCCATATGTCCTGTGGCCCCCTCTTTCCTTGCTTTTCTGCTGCTGCCTCCTCCCCTTGCCTAGCGAGCAGCATCAGCGCGTGCACGGGCTCGGCTGCGGGCGGGTTCCTTGAGAGCCCGTCCACGTGCTGCAATGTCTTTCCTGGTCTGTGGCGTATTTTGAAGTCATATTCCTGCAGGGTCACGGCCCACCGCGCGTTTCTCCCTGTCAGCCCTTGGTGGGTCATCAGCCACTGCAACGGCTGATGATCTGTGATCAATGTGAATTCCCTCCCTTGCAGGTACACTCTGAAGTGCTTCACGGCCCACACAGCAGCCAGCCCTTCCCCATGATAAGAGCTGTACTTGGCCTCTGCTGGGTTACAGCTCCTACTCGCGTAAGCCACCACCCTTTCCTCTCCATCCAGCTCTTGGCACAGGATTGCCCCCATGCCTTGGCTGCTCCAGTCAGTGTATAGGCAGAATGGCTTGTCGGCCTTGGGCAGCTGCAGAATCGTTGCTGTCTGTACCGCCTCCATCAAGTCTCGCAATGCCGCTTCTTGCTCTGTCCCCCACTCCCACCTTTTGTCCTCCCTCAGTAGCCCGTTCAGCGGTGCCGCGCGCTTGCTGAAATTGGGGACAAACCTTCGGTAGTAACTCAGAAAACCGAGCACCGCTCGCAGCCCGCTTCTGTCCTTCGGCTGCTGCAGCCTGTTCAGCACCTCCACCTTTGCCCGCTGAATCCCTATCTGTCCGCCCCTCACCTCATACCCCAGGTACTGCACCGTTGCTTCCCCCCACCTGCACTTCTTTGGGTGACAGGTCAGCCCTGCCGCCGCCAACGCTTTCAGCGTCCGCTCCACGTCTCGCACATGCTCCTCCTCACTCTTGCTTAATATCACTACGTCATCTATGTAACATGCTGCACACTCCAGCCCCCGCAACACGCTGTCCATTACTCTCTGAAAGATGGCCGACGCGTTCCTCAGCCCGAATGGCATAAACAGCCATTCGTACAGCCCGTCTGCTCCATGGAATGCCGTTTTCCGCACGTCCTCCTTTCTGATCTTGATCTGGTTGAAGCCCTGTCTCAAATCTAGCGTGCTGAAGATCTCCCCTGCCCCCAGTCGGTCAAAAATATCCTCCGCTGTCGGCATTGGGTACCTATCGGGCACTGTCACTTTGTTCAGTGCTCGGTAGTCCCCACACATCCGTCGACTCAGCACCTCCCCCAGCAGGTCCTTTCGTGCAGCTACCACTGTCGGCGTCGCGTACTCTGATTCTGATCTCTGTATCAACCCTGCTTCTAGCAACTCTTTGCATTTTTCCTTGCAGATGTCTTCATCCCCGGGTGTCATTCTCCGCTTCCTTTGAAACACTGGCTCCTCCGTGACCAGCTTCAGCTCCATCTCCCTCACTGTGCATTTTCCCAGCTCCTGTAGGTTGAATGCAAAGGCATGCCTGTACCTGGCCAGCACCTCCTGCATTGCCTTCTTCCCCTGTTCGCTCATTGCATTCCCCACTACCCACGCTGGCTCTTCCTGTGCTGCCACACACGCCCATGCCCCCACCCTTTTTACTCCCTCCTTCTTGCTCCGCAGCTCCTGCTCCCCTTCCAGCACCAGCCCTCTCCACATTCGGCGCATCAGCCACTGCATCACCTGTCCGTCCATTGCCTGTCCTAATGCCTTCCTCCTTTCCTGTTCTGTCACCCCTGCTGCCTTCGTTATGTCTTCCCCATACCCCATTGCCAGCTCCCGCTCCAGTGCCGTTGGTTCCTCCCACTTCTTTGTCTTATGATCGTACACCATGCCTTCCCCTGGCACTCCTCCTTCCTCCCTGAACCCGGCTGCCCCCTTGTACCCCACCAGTGTCGGCCAAGCCCTGCGTACTGCCCCCACCTTGTTGCATGGGCACTGTGTCTCGTGCCTGCCTTTCCTTACCGGCGCCGCTGTCCTGCCTGGCTCTAATATCTCTTGCACCGTCCTGCTCCAGTCCCTTCGTATCCCATCCAGCTCCCTCTGCAGTTGTTCGTCCGTCACGACATTTTGCCAATACCTTCTGACACGGTGAGCCCGTGCCCCCAGCCTGGCCGCATCACACCTCACGCCCTTTCCCAGCTTCCTTGTCACTAACTCTTGGATTTTTCTGACTGGTTCCCGGCAGTCTCCCTCTAGATCTATGTGCTCCAGCAGGTACACCACCTTCTCCTGTCTTTCCTTGATCCAGTCTATGATGCTCAGCAAATTGATGAGCAGTGCTCCCCTTGGATCCTCTAACCCCTTTCCTTTCCCTGCTCTCAAGACGGCCTGGCACTCCCACCCTGCTACCAGCAGGTCCACCTGCCCCCAGCCCCTCACCACTTCTCGTGTCACGTTCCTCACGTCGGTGAGCGTCGCTGACATTGCTTTGCTTATCACTGCCTCCTCTAATAGCTCTGGATGCTCTTTCTGCAGCCTCCTTGCATGTTGTTCAGCCATCTTCCTCACCTGTCCGTCCTTCTCCACGTATATCCACTCCTTCACCGCTACTCCCGCTCTGAGCACCGCTGCCAACCATGCGCCTATTCCCCCGAACAGCTCCACCAGCCTGATTGGTTCCTGCCACGCATTCGCTACCGCTGCTTCGCCCACTAGGCCCGCCTTCCCTCTCCCTTCGCTATCTGCTTGCTCGGCCGTGTACGCTCGTTTTGGCTCCTGCTTAGTGAATTGCACTGGCAGCTCCCCCGTTTTGCTCCCCCGCACCCAGTACTGCTTCCGAAATTTTACTTTCTCCTTCCATGTATAGATTGTCATCCCCACGCCCCATATCAGGTCTGTCCCCAGCAGCACATCGAAATCTTCTGAATCGGATATCCCACATTGCAGCCGAATGCTAGTCTGCTCCTCTTTTCCCGGCATCAGGACTATCTCCACCAGGTCTCTAGTGTACGGCAGCCACTTAGGCTCGCCTCCCTCCGCGGTCATTACCTGCATTCCTCGCTTTATGTATTGCCCTGTTTCCGTCAGCCCCAGCTTCCGAGCCAGCCGCTTCCCCAACATCACACTTTGTGCTCCTGTGTCCAAGATTGCTGTTTTTGCTATCTCTCCGCCCACTGCCACTGCCCCTGCTTCTGCCACCAGCACCGTTGCCTGACTAGCTAGCTGATCTTTGGGATGCCTCGCTGGCTCCTCTCCTTCCTCACCCTTCTCCTCTAGCCTCTGTTTCGGTCTGGCCCTTTCCTTGGTTGTGGGGTCCTTCCTCCCATCCCTACCCCCGCTGCGCAGGCCCAGCTCCTCTCTGCTGCGGAGCGCCATGAAATTATACTCCGGCTCTGGTTCCTCTATTACTTCTGCTTCGTCATCCTCCTCCCTGGCATATAACCCCACCTCCTTCTCCTTTTTCCCACCCATTGCCTGCAGCTGCGCCTGTAACCTCCCTATCTGCCCTTCTATGTCCTCTGGAGTCCTCCTCGGCCCCCCTGTGCGTTGATAACAGTCTCTCCCCTTGTGCCCTCGCTTCCCACAAACCTCACATGTTGGTGCATCCGGGCAATCCCTGCGTCGATGCCCCGGCTTCCCGCAGGTGTCGCAGTTCCTGCAATTCCTCATCAGATGCCCTGGCTGCTTGCATCGGTGGCAGGTGCGCGTTTCAGCCCCCTTTTCTGCCCGGCTATCCTCCCTACCCCCTGTCTCTGGTACTGCTGCTGCTGCCCAAGCGGGATTCCTCTTCTCAGTCGGCCTCGGTAGGTACACCTCATACTTCCTCTGTGCCAGCTCCACTCTTTCTGCTAGCTCAAACACCTCCTCCGGTGTCGCATCCGCTCCTAGTTCGTAGACCCTCATCCTCAGTCCCCCTGCCAACCCCCTGTCCAGTCCATTCAGGAATTTACTGATGATCATGCTGCTGTCCGTGCAGACCACGTCTTCTGCCGGATTCATCAACCGCCCATAATACGTCAGCAAGGATTCTTCATCCCTCCTCCTGAACTCTTGGAATTCTTTGATGCGTGCTACTGTGTGCCCCGGGAACTGCCTCCTCAGCCTATCCAGAAACAGCACCGTCGGGTCCTCTTCATCCTCATCTGCCCTTCTCAGCCACTCCCCCATCTTCATGCGATATAGGGTTTCTGCTTTCCCCCCCAGTGTATTTGGCAGGCTTAGAAAGAAATCTATGGGATCCATGCCGCTTCGATCACACCGGTACTTGACGTTGCTTATCTGCATCAGGTAATTCTTGAGGCTTGGTCCCGTGCTCTCGTTCCCCGTGAAGCGCACCGGCACCTCCACCCGTGGTGCTGCCGTTGCGTTCCATCTCCCTAAATCCCAATTTCCCGAGCCTCCCCGCTTTGACAGAGCAGCCCCTCGCAGCTTTCCCTTTTCTCCTCTGCTTCCTGCACTGGTCCTGTACAGTGCTCGCTCCAGTCAGTCCCTCACGAGCCGCTCTGGCCCCACTTGATCCCTCCCCGTATTGCCGCAGCCTCCCTGTGCCGATTGGACTCGAACCTCTCTTCTGATCGTCTTCACGGTGGCTCCTGTACCTTTCCTGATCCTCCCATCTTCCCATTTTCTGCACAGGTGAGCGTTCCTGGCGATGTCGCTCTTGCTCCCTTCGCTGCTGACTTCCTCCTTCTGCTCTGGAGCCGTACGGTGATCGCCTTTCCCCGCCTCTTTCTCGTCCTTCTTGGTGGCGTACCCACTCCTTCCCAGGCGGGCTCTGATGGCGTCGCACCTCGTAGTCCACCCTGTCTTCCCGCTTTTCCCGATCTGCTTGCCGACCTCCGCCCATCGCCATGCGCCGTCCGCGATCATACCCTGGCCTTGGCTCAGGTGAGCGGAAGACTCCTGCTGACGCCCTCCTTTCTTCTTCCTCTTCTCGCCGCGCCCCCGTTTGGCGCTCCATTTCCCTGACGCTCCTTCGCTCCATCTCTTCATGCCTTCTCGCAGGTGAGTGCTTCCCATCTCTGTCTTCTTCGTCATCCTCTCGCTCCTTGCCGCGTCGGACTCGCTCCCTTTCATCCCTTCTCTTGTACCCTTGTTCTCCTCCTTCCTGTGCAACAGGGAAATCCTGCCCGACGTTGGTGATGTCACGCCTTCCGCCGCCCCGCGTGGGGGACTCTCCGTCACCAGCGATGTCACGCTCTCCGCCGCCCCGCGCCATGGGATACTCTTCCTTGTCAGCTGCGCCGCGCCTTCCGCCGCCCCGTGCCGTGGGGGATCCTTCGTCGTCAGTCGCGCCGCGCTTTTCGCCGCCCCGCGCAGTGGGGGATTCTTCACTGCCAGCCGCCTCACGCCTCCCGCCGCCCCGCGCAGTGGGGAATTCTTCCTCGTCAGTCGCGCCATGTGCGCCTTCCGCCGCCCCGCGCAGTGGGGGATTCTTCGTTGTTGCTGATGTCACGTCCTCCACCGCCTTGAGCAGGCTGGGGTTCTTCCCCTCCATACTCGTCGCCCTGCTCGCTGGCGTCATCCATCTCCATATCGCCATCGTGGCGCTCTTGATCCACCCCGCGCTGGCCTTCCGCCAGATTCCACGGATTGCTGGTCGCGGGCCGCCTCGAAGGCTCCGATCTGATGCGCAGATCCTCCCCGCTTCCTTCCTGTCGCACGCCCGTTGGCGTCACCGGATCCGCGCGATACGCTGCCCGTCGTGGCTGAAGGAATATTATGGAGAGCACTACGACGGCGAGAGAGATTCTGCTTATGGGAATGATGTTGCGCTAGGAATTCGGTAGCGTTTCGGTAGAGCTTGTCTCAAATGGCTAAGTGAGAAGTTGAGTAGAGATTGTAATATTACTATGAATACAAAAGCAAACACACAAGATAGATATAGGCTACGGGGAAGTTGCACAAAGTTGGCGTGGCGCTGCGGAGTAACCCAACCCCACGAAACTGTCGTGTGGATGGGTGAACCGCGCCTCGGCCAATCCCAACCTGACTCAGCAGGGAAGTCAATGCCGGGCTCGCCAATTCTCCCAACACACCTAGAAATGGCGAGACTCACAGGGAATCACCCACAACTACCAAGACCACCCAAGAAGCACGCCCACGACTCCCTAAGCTAGCACCACCCCAGCAGTGACTTCATTAGCGCCATCATAGTCACACGACGTCATAGGGTCGGTGCAGGGCCGCGTATAGTCTTGGTCGTTCATCGACCTGCCAAGTCAACACACATCGTCGAGGGCCCTTGCTGTCGTAGGGCCCTCTAACAGTGGCGAGCGCGTCGGCGACCTCCCACGCTCCCTGGAGCGCCTCATTCGCGACAGAGATCTCTCCCGCCGCGAGTACGTACGCTGCATGCGCAGATCATGGCGATCCATGTCGCCGGTCAACTTCTCTCGTTTGTGAGAGATTCAGGCTCCCACTGCTGGCTACCAAGAGTGGCGTTAGTCACCTTGCTGCAGTAGCTTAGAACGGTAACGTAAGTCCACTATGCTCTGGTAAACAAACGAGAGAACAGGAGTCCTTTGCTAGGGTAGGCTAATTTATGCTAGGCCACCCAGTCGCGAGTTGCTCAGCGTGATGGGTTGGGCTCGAGCCGCCTTGGCCTTGGATTGGCCTTGTGCCAGATTTCCTGTCTCCCGAGGGCCCTGGAATTGTGCCCGCAGCGCCTTGCAATTCCCCATAGTACCAACTTCGCGTTCCTCCCAATGCCCCACCTACCCTGTGTAAAAACTGAATAACAACTACTACACTACTTCTACACCCCAGTTAGCACAGTTACTAAATATAAAGCACTTACCATGATATTCAGTGACAAATCCCAATCCCAATCCCAATCCCGCAGCCAATCCCAATCCCAATCCCAATCCCGCAGCCAATCCCAATCCCAATCCCAATCCCAATCCCGCAGCCAATCCCAATCCCAATCCCAATCCCGCAGCCAATCCCAATCCCAATCCCAATCCCAATCCCGCAGCCAATCCCAATCCCAATCCCAATCCCGCAGCCAATCCCAATCCCAATCCCAATCCCAATCCCAATCCCAATCCCGCAGCCAATCCCAATCCCAATCCCAATCCCAATCCCGCAGCCAATCCCAATCCCAATCCCAATCCCAATCCCAATCCCAATCCCAATCCGAAACCGAATCCCAATCCCAATCCCAATCCCAATCTCAATCCCAATCCCAATCCCCCCCAATCCGAATCCCAATCCGAATCCGAATCCCAATCCGAATCCGAATCCCAATCCCAATCCCAATCCCGCAGCCAATCCCAATCCCAATCCCAATCCCAATCCCGCAGCCAATCCCAATCCCAATCCCAATCCCAATCCCAATCCCAATCCCAATCCCAATCCCAATCCCAATCCCAATCCCAATCCCAATCCCAATCCCAATCCCAATCCCAATCCCAATCCCAATCCCGCAGCCAATCCCAATCCCAATCCCGCAGCCAATCCCAATCCCAATCCCAATCCCAATCCCGCAGCCAATCCCAATCCCAATCCCAATCCCAATCCCGCAGCCAATCCCAATCCCAATCCCAATCCCGCAGCCAATCCCAATCCCAATCCCAATCCCAATCCCGCAGCCAATCCCAATCCCAATCCCAATCCCAATCCCAATCCCAATCCCAATCCCGCAGCCAATCCCAATCCCAATCCCAATCCCAATCCCAATCCCGCAGCCAATCCCAATCCCAATCCCAATCCCAATCCCAAACCCAAACCCAATCCCAATCCCAATCCCAATCCCAATCCCAATCCCAATCCCGCAGCCAATCCCAATCCCAATCCCGCAGCCAATCCCAATCCCAATCCCGCAGCCAATCCCAATCCCAATCCCAATCCCAATCCCAATCCCGCAGCCAACCCCAAACCCAATCCCAATCCCAATCCCAATCCCGCAGCCAATCCCAATCCCAATCCCAATCCCAATCCCAATCCCAATCCCGCAGCCAATCCCAATCCCAATCCCAATCCCAATCCCGCAGCCAATCCCAATCCCAATCCCAATCCCAATCCCGCAGCCAATCCCAATCCCAATCCCAATCCCAATCCCAATCCCGCAGCCAATCCCAATCCCAATCCCAATCCCGCAGCCAATCCCAATCCCGCAGCCAATCCCAATCCCAATCCCAATCCCAATCCCAATCCCAATCCCGCAGCCAATCCCAATCCCAATCCCAATCCCAATCCCGCAGCCAATCCCAATCCCAATCCCAATCCCGCAGCCAATCCCAATCCCAATCCCAATCCCAATCCCAATCCCAAATCGCCCCAATGACAATGACAATACCAGGGTGGCGGATCCAGTGCTCATGGCGTTTGGCAAGGGCGCCATACCGGGCTTCCATGCTCAGCCAGATGGCATCTGTGACATTGTGAGTGAGCGTACCGCCTCGCCTCCTCCTCACCTCCCTTCCACCGCCTCGCTCCTCCCTCCCCATGCCTTATTGCATTCTTAACATATCTTGTTGCCATTTACTACTTTTCCCCGTTGAATCTCCCCTTTCTTCTCCTCCCCCCTCCCTCTTCCTCAACGTCTTCCCCCTTCCCTTCTCTCCTGATCCACTCTTTTAGAGCCGTTGCATTGTTTATGTGGAGATAACTACTACAACGGGAGCTAGACTACGGGCTAGGCACGTGTGCTCGTGTGATCTCTGCGTTCGTTGGTCCTTAGTCGTTTTCCTAGTGCACACACTGCTTGCTAGTTCACAAGGTAATTTGGCAAGAGTTTCACTAGAGAAAGTTGACAACAATGATACAATGAAGTTGGCAACACAAGGCTACATCAGAGCTAGGATGCAAGCAGGTCGACTGCTAGCGCAGCACGGTCGACCGCGTGCCAGCACGACTTGGTCGACCGCGCTCCAGCAGTGCAGAGACGCGGCTTGCCAACGCTGCAGGTCGACGGCGTGACAACAGCGCAAGTCGACGGCGTGCCAGCGTTGCTCCCGCAGTCCAGCATCGCACCCGCTTCGCAGGTGCTCGTAGGTGATTGGCGCGCACTGCTTCGTCACCTGCACAGCGCACACACCAAGTCCACCTCGTGCTGACGACTGCATCTCATCTGCCAGGTCGACCTCGGGATACCACCACCGAGGTCGTCCTCGCCAACTTCGCCTGGGCGACCTTCGCGTGCCTTCGTAGACCCTCGTCACCCAGGTAACATGGTCGACCGGGCAACCAGGTCGACCAGCTGCTCCTGTGCGTCGACGACCACCTCTAGTCGACCTCACCAGGTCGACCACTGCCTCCGGTATGTGCCGGTCGACCTCCCAAGTCGACGGCCACCTCCAGTCGACCTCCCCAGGTCGACCACTACTCCCTGGTCGACCAGATCTAGGTCGACGTCACTCCTGGTCGACCAGAGGGTCTGGTCGACTTCCCAGGTCGACCAGAAGGGCTGGTCGACTTCCCAGGTCGACCAGCCAAAGGTGGCGCCCTCCTGAAGTCGGCGCCCATGCAGTGGCTCCCCGTGCAGGTCGACCAACCTCGTCGACCAACTCGCCCACTGCTGCAGGTCGGCTGCACCCTACACCCGACCACGAAGTCGGCTCCGCCCAAGCGAGGACGGGGCCAACACCCAACTCCCGTTGACACTCCCCTGCCGCGTTCACGCTTGGGCCCCCAGCCCACACGACAGTACGTCGGAGAACAGCTCGTCGACGTGCACCCAACACACAGCACGTCGTCCACCGCACCAGCCATGCAAGAGGGCATGGCACCTACTGCTGCACTTCGTCAACTTCGTCGCCCACGTCGGCCAAGCGCACCTGGCCGATGGCGACAGAGCACCGGTTGAAAGCCGGATAGTGCAGCGCCTTCGTGAGGAAGTCGGCTGGCTGCTCAGCGGTCGGGATGTACTGCAGCGCAAACTTCCCCCGCTTCACCATGTGCTGCAGCCAAGCCTGTCGCCGCTCCATGTGCTTGAGGTTGCCTGTCAACCCCATGCCCTCGGCGACTGTGATGGCCGACTTGTTGTCCACCCGAAGGACGGTCGGCTTCCCAGCATCCAGCTGCTGGAACTCTGCGAGGAGGAAGCGAAGTCGGCGTCCCTCCTTGCCGGCTTCGACGGCCGCCACGTACTCCGACTCAGTCGACGACAGCGTCGCGCACTTGATGCGCTGGCTCGACCAGGAGACCGCGGCCCCTCCGTAGACGAACACGTAGCCGCCCGTGCTCGTCCTGCTCTGCTTGTCACCGGCGTCGTCGGCGTCCACGTAGCCGACCAGCTCCAGCGACTCAGGTCCACCGCCAAACTCCAGGGCGGTGTCGCGCGTGTTGGCGAGGTAGGCGAGGCAGCGGTCGACCTCGCGCCAGTGCTGGTCGCTCCTCACCGTGAGGCCGCTCCCCAGCTTGCTGCAGGCGAAGGCGATGTCCGGCCTCGTCGTCGTCGCCGCGAACTGCAGCGAGCCGACCTTCTGCCGGTATTCCTCCTCCTGTCGCTCCTGCGCCTCTTCGTCGTCGAAGGTGAGCTCGGCGTAGGCGTCGACTGAGACCGGCGTCTTCGGAGTCCGTCCGCCCTGCTCCTCGTCGATGAAGCGCCTACGCAGCTTGTCGGCGTAGCCCTGCTGGTGCAGCCACAGCTTCCCCGCCGACCTGTCGCGCACGATCTCCAGCCCGAGGTACTTCTGCACCGGCGAGATCTCGCGCAGCTCGAAGGCGGCCTCCAGTAGCTCCTTCAGCTGCTTCAGCATCTCGGGGCTGCTGCTGGCGGCGAGCAGGTCGTCGACGTAGACCAGCACCCAGCAAGTCGCTCCGTCGTCGCCGACCTTGAAGTAGAGGGCCTCGTCGACCTGGCTCTTCTTCCACCCAGCGCCGACCAGCACGTCGTTGAGCGCCAAGTACCACAGCAGCGGCGACTGCTTCAGCCCGTACAGGCTCTTCAGCAGCTTGCACACCCGGCCGGTTCCGTCGTTGAAGTAGTCCGGCTGCGACATGTACAGCACCCGGTCGAGCTTGCTCTGCAGGAAGGCGTTCTTCATGTCGAGCTGCATCAAGTTGAGGTTGAGGACAGCGACGATGCTGAGGAAGATCCTCAGCGTCACGTAGCTCCCCACCGGCGCGAACGTCTCGTCGTAGTCGGCGCCGTACACCTGTGTGAAGCCCTTCACGACCAGCCTAGCCTTCTCCCGCTCGACGGTGTCGTCGATGTTGTACTTCGTCGTCAGCACCCACCGGTTCTTCATGACATTCACTCCCGGCGGGCGTTCGACCAGCTCCCACGTGCCCATGGCGAGGAGACTACGGATCTCTTCCTCCATGGCGGCCTTCACTGCTGGACCCTTCCAGCTCGCCAGCGCCTCCTTCACCGTCATCGTCGAGATGTCCCAACGGTGCTCGGGGTCGGCCAGCATGTCGGGGTCGAGCTCCGGAAACTCCTCGTCCTCGTCGGCGTCGTCGTACAGCAGGTCGTCGTCGTCCTCCACGTCGTACACCGTGGTGAAGGCAGCGGGAATGAAGAAGTCGGGCGGCCTTCGAAGTCGACCAGACTTCCGGGGTTCAGGCGGAACCCCCACCGCGTCATGGTCGGTGGACTGGTCGGCCACCTCCTGGTCGACCAGCTCCTCGTCGCCCAACTGCTCCCCTTCATCCTCCCTGCCGTCCTCGTTGCCCTGCTGCACCTCGGTTGGCTTCCCGGTCGACTGCTCCCCTGTGGTCAGCTCCCCTGTCGACCGCCAGGTCGCCGACTGCTCCTGGGTCGACCTCGTTGCTGCCTGCTCCCCTGTCGGCTTCACCCAAGTCGGCTGCACCTCCTCGACCTGCTCCCCCCTTATCCAGGTCGACTGCACTCCCAGGTCGACCTGCTGCTTGTCGACCTGCTGCTCGTCGACTTGCTGCTCGTCCTGTCGGCCACCGGCGATGCCCTTGGTCGGCGCCACAGGCGACGTCCCACTGCTCCCCTCATCGCCGGAGGCCGACGACGGAGTCAGCCCACGAAGGTCGACGAGGGGAGGGGCAGGGGAGGGAAAGGAAGGGTGGTCGACCTCGGCGTCGTCCACAGCAAGCTCACCGACCTCGGCGAGTAGAGGGAGCGTTGCCGTCGAGGTATCCGTCGGCGTGGACACTAGCGTCCGCCCTGACACCGGCCCATGCTCCGACTTCCACTCCTCCAACGACAGGTCCTCGTAGAACACCACGTCCGACGTGGTGACCACCCGGTTGGCGGCAATGTCGAGGAGCTCCCATCCCTTGCTCGCCTCCGACACACCGAGGTGAAGGCCCCACTTGGCCTTTGGCTTCAGCTTCCCACCACGCTGCTGCTCGGGGACGAGGAACTGCGCCATGCAGCCCCACACGCGCGCCAGCGACAAGTCGGGCTTCGTCCCGGTCAGCAGCTGGTACGGCGTTGTCCCCGGCGTCGCCGATCGCTCCAGGCAGTTGCGGATCCAGACGGCCTGCCGCAGGGCGAGGTGCCACCAGTGGTGCTGCACGCCCATGTGCAGCAGCATCGTCCTCACCGACTCCACCACCGTCCGCATCTCCCGCTCCGCCATGCCGTTCTGCTGCGGGGTGTACGGGCAGGTCAAGTCGTGGACGATCCCCTTTCCGTCCACGAAGTCGGTGAACGTCTTCCCGAGGAACTCCCCGCCTCGGTCCGAGCGCAGCATCAGCACCGACTTCTTCGTCTGCCGCTCCACCAGCACCAGCCACTTCTGGAACTCCAGCAGCACATCCGACTTCTTGGCGACCGGCCTCACCCACACGTAGCGGGTCTTGCAGTCCTTCAGCAGCAGGAAGTACAGGCTGCCATCCTTGGCAGCCACGCGGAATGGCCCACACAAGTCGATGTGGACGACGGCTAGCACGTCGGCGGCGTCGGAGCCTTGGTCGGGGAAGGTGTGCCTCGCCAGCTTCCCACCGACGCACGAGACACACGGTGAGTCGGTGCCCGTCGCCGACTTGAGGTCCAGCCCAATGGCGACCTCGTTCTTCGCTGAGCTCCTGATGGTGTCCATGCCGGCGTGCGCAAGCCGAGCATGCATCCTGGCCGGCGTCGACTTCGACTTGGAGACGATCGCCCGCAGGGCCACAACCTCCGGCGTGGGCGACGTCGACCTCGTTGAGCAGGGACGCAGGTCTGTGCAGAGGACTCGCCCGGAGTACGTCGCCCGACCAAGCACCTCCCCTGCTGCCGAGACGAGCAGAATTCCATCGCCGTCCTCCCGAAACTTCACGCCGTGCTCCTTCAGCTGGCCAGACGACAACAGGTTCGCCCGCACACCCGGGACGTACAGCACGTCGGGGATGAGTACCTGCTTTCCGGCCTCGCCTTGCAGGGCGACCGTGCCCCGGCCCTGGACGTCTTGCAGCGCCCCATTGAAGCCACGCACATGCTTCACGTCGCCGCTCGGCCCCAGGTCGACGAAGGCGTCCTTGGTCCCCATCAGGTGGTGGGAGCAGCCGCTGTCCAGCAAGACCACCGCCGGGTTCGCCTGCACCGCTGCTGCCATCGCCTGGAAATCCTCTCCGGCCTCCGGCGCCAGTGAGACGGTCGGCTCCACGACGCCGACCAGGGAGCACGACGCCGACTTGTCGTTGCTCCCCTTGCCGCTAGCAGAGGAGTCGGCGTCCTTCGCCGAGGTCGACGACTTGGTCGACTGTTTCTTCTTGCGCGGCTGACTTCCTCCTCGACGAGATCGACGACTGCCAGACCTCCCGCGGCCTCCCTTGTCGTCGTCGTCCGAGTCACTGCGGTCGGGGCACTCGAAGGAGAGGTGGTCGGGGTCGCCGCACAGCCAGCACTCCCGACGTCGACTTCCTCCTCCTCGGCCGTTGTCCTTGGCCGACTTCGAGCCACTGCTACCACCGCCGCCAGACTGTCCACGCTGCCCCGGTCGACTGCCTTGTTTCGCCGGGGCGACGTAGTTCACCTGCGCCAGGAGCTCTTGGGACCGCTCGGCCTCCTGCATCGCCTCGTCCTGCAGGATGTACGAGGTCAACGTGTCCTCGTTGAGCGTCGCCCGCGTGCTCGGCGCCATCGACAGCCGCTTCAGCAGGTTGTAGCTGCTCGGAAGTCCCTGCATGACATGGGTGACGTACGACGCCGTCGAGTACTCCGCACCGGCCATCCTGATGGTGGCGAGAATTCGCCGGGCCCGGTTGCAGTAGTCGGTCGCCGTCTCCTGGTCGCCCATACGCAGGTGTGTCAGCTGCCCCTCCAGTTGGGCGATGAACAAGTCGTCGGTGACTTGGTAGGTCGACTCAATGAAGTGCCACGCCTGGTGGCCGGCGTCGACGTACTCCCGGCACCACTTCAAGGCGATCTGCACTCCCGGCGAGCAGCACCGCGAGATGACCGTGAAGGTCAACAGCTGCACGGCGCGGAACTCTGCGCGCAAGTCGGGGTCGACCGGCGTCTCCACAGTGCCGCGAGCAAAGCTGATGAGCCCGGCCATCTCCAGCTGGGGCTCGATGGCTTCCTTCCAGGTGAGTATGTCGGGTCGGCCGACCAGTAGGGGAGTCACCGAGATCCTATCCGGCGTGAACTTGAAGTAGCCGTAGCTCGGCGCAATTCCGCCCGCCGTCACCTGGGACGCCGACATCGGCGTCAACCCACTTCGTCGACCTCCGACGTCGCCCTGCGAGGTGCCCGCAGCCGACGTCGACCGCATCCCTCGCCCTTGAACGCCGACGAGCCGCCGACTTCGTCGGCGTGAATCACACCACGCTGCCTCGACGTGCCTCCCGCACTGCTGCCGACTTGGTCGCCTCCAGCGTTGACACCCAGGTCGACGCCGCCCTCGGTGTTCACCGGTCGAGGAGAAGCAGGCCGAGAAGGGTGCTCCGTCGCCCACAAGGAACGGATGCCAGCCTCGACGACCGCCCACGGCAGGTCGCCATACTCGTTGGCCTCGTGCTTCCTCCTCGCGTTTTCCAGCCGTGCCTCCAGGGTGTCCACCACCCCCGTGTCACCTACGGCTACTATTATAGTGACTATCGCACAGCTGCCGGCCTACGAACAACTTAGGTAAGGTGCCTACTAAGTCGACTAGACTGAAAGGTAAGTCGTTGTGCCGTCCACGCTCACCGCACCATGCGGAGATAACTACTACAACGGGAGCTAGACTACGGGCTAGGCACGTGTGCTCGTGTGATCTCTGCGTTCATTGGTCCTTAGTCGTTTTCCTAGTGCACACACTGCTTGCTAGTTCACAAGGTAATTTGGCAAGAGTTTCACTAGAGAAAGTTGACAACAATGATACAATGAAGTTGGCAACACAAGGCTACATCAGAGCTAGGATGCAAGCAGGTCGACTGCTAGCGCAGCACGGTCGACCGCGTGCCAGCACGACTTGGTCGACCGCGCTCCAGCAGTGCAGAGACGCGGCTTGCCAACGCTGCAGGTCGACGGCGTGACAACAGCGCAAGTCGACGGCGTGCCAGCGTTGCTCCCGCAGTCCAGCATCGCACCCGCTTCGCAGGTGCTCGTAGGTGATTGGCGCGCACTGCTTCGTCACCTGCACAGCGCACACACCAAGTCCACCTCGTGCTGACGACTGCATCTCATCTGCCAGGTCGACCTCGGGATACCACCACCGAGGTCGTCCTCGCCAACTTCGCCTGGGCGACCTTCGCGTGCCTTCGTAGACCCTCGTCACCCAGGTAACATGGTCGACCGGGCAACCAGGTCGACCAGCTGCTCCTGTGCGTCGACGACCACCTCCAGTCGACCTCCCCAGGTCGACCACTGCCTCCGGTATGTGCCGGTCGACCTCCCAAGTCGACGGCCACCTCCAGTCGACCTCCCCAGGTCGACCACTACTCCCTGGTCGACCAGATCTAGGTCGACGTCACTCCTGGTCGACCAGAGGGTCTGGTCGACTTCCCAGGTCGACCAGAAGGGCTGGTCGACTTCCCAGGTCGACCAGCCAAAGGTGGCGCCCTCCTGAAGTCGGCGCCCATGCAGTGGCTCCCCGTGCAGGTCGACCAACCTCATCGACCAACTCGCCCACTGCTGCAGGTCGGCTGCACCCTACACCCGACCACGAAGTCGGCTCCGCCCAAGCGAGGACGGGGCCAACACCCAACTCCCGTTGACAGTTTACCCGTCTTACACTTGCCCGTCCCCTCTTAATTCTTTGTTCTCTGTCTGATGTGCCTGTGAACCACATACCACATGTGTAAGCAGCAGCAAGCAAACCCTGTACTTCTACTTTCTACTTGTCCCGACTGTCTCCTGCATGCAGATTCCAGTGGACCTACTAGCCAACGCTATCCTTGCCGTTTCTGCCAACAATGCAAAGCCACCACGGAGTGCCATTCCATCCACTTCCATTCCATCCACTTCCAAGCACCATCTGCCTATTGAGACGTCTCAAAACTCGTCCAAGCACCATCTGCCGCATGTGTACCACGTGACATCATCAGTTACCAACCCGCTGTGCTTCAGCGGGTTGTTTGCAGCCACCTCCAAGCACTTTGCTGCCAAACCCATGAAGCGCAAGGATGGGACTGCAATCTCCGTGTCCAATATGATAGCCTTTCCATGGCCCGCGCTCTTCATGGCTGCGATTTGGTTTCAATATGAACTGCCCAGGCTTGTGAGTAACGCCCCCTCTTGTCCAGCTTTGTTCTTGTGAGTATTTGGCCTTTTTTTCACCACCCCACCACACCTCACTCAATCATCTTACCTGTGCGCAATTGTGTTGCAGTTGGTGACACTTGACCCTAGGAATGGACCAGCACAGAAGCAGCAGCAGGCTGCAAAACTGACCAAGAGGCACAACCAATACAAGCGCTTAGCTAAGCTGTACATGCCTTATTGCTTCGAGAAGGCACTGTAAGTTATCAACCTTGTTACCCTCCCTACTGCCCTCCCTACAGCACAGTCAACCCCTGCATGCACAGTCAAAGCATTTCCCACCTAGTGTGTTGCCTCGTCGCGAGTCTGTTTCACTCGCCCAACCGTTGCCTGTTGCCTGTTTACGTGTGCATGCAGGTTTAACTCGAGCAACATGGAGGACCTGTTCTCTGCTTTTTAGTCGACTCATGAGCACACATGCACAACCAATCACATCATTTGCCCACGTGTGTTGCCTGTTGCATGTTTGCCTTGCATGCAGGTTTGACTCAAGCAACATGGAAGACCTATTCTCTGCAATGTCACCTGAAGAGCAGCGCAAGTTCAACTTCAACGTTCGTAACATCAACTGGACCCACTATCTGTGCCACGTTCACTTCCCTGGCTTGCGCAAGTTTGTTCTCAAGGAAAAGGAAAAGGCCCCTTAGTTAGAGGCGCGTTATTGTGGTTCAGCAGGAGCATTTGAGACCAGACTCTTTGCTGATGGCTTTTGAGGCGCCCCAAAGGTTCAGCAGGAGCATTTGAGACCAGACTCTCTCCGATGGCAACTGCTCAGTACAGTCTAGACTGCCTACCGTATATAGATGCTCCGTTGTGAAAAATATACATATTTATGTATCTCTCAATCTACTAGTAAGCTAATCTACTAACAACCCCCTCGTGTGGAGTTCGTTCCACCTTTTTGTTGCCCCCTTCATCTAAATTCCTTTTGGCATCGTGCTATGGTGCTTAGCTTGAAACTTACGGTTCTTTGAATGTCATACAAGGAGCTTGAAAACTGAGTCTGAGCAGAAGGGATGGACGATTTTCCACCCTTTCTTCAAAAGTGTAGAGTTGTTTCTACCCTGCTGAAATCAGAGCGCGCAGATCAGCCCTCTGCTATCTCCAATCGGACTGAAGGATTTTTTCGTTACAAACAATCTGAAGCACAGATTGAATGTGCTTGAGTTGAGCCACAGCTCTCAAAAACAATCTTCCAATACGATCTGCTGTTACTGAGTCGATTGGCTTGGTTTCTGAACTGCCACCCAAACCTGCCTCTGTTAGAATGGCGGATAAGGCAGAAATGCCGCAACAAGAACAAAAGAGAAGGCAAAAAGCAGGGTGGGGGAAGGTAGGGAGCAAGGTATGTGCAGGGTTGGGGAACAAGCAGAGGAAACGACATTTTTGACAAGCCAAGTGAAGAAAGATGAATGCAGTATATGGGTGTTGGAGGGGGGCGGGGGAAGGAAACGGGATAAGGCAGGCAAGTACCTGGCTTTCGTTTCCTGCTGGGCCTGACCCGCTGTAGCCCCTCCCCCCTCCTCCCCCATGCCCCCCCCGCCGCCCTCCCCCTCTCCCCCTTTCGCTCGCTCGCCCTGCAGCAACACACACAAACGGTTAGCACGGTGTGTGATGCGAGGGCGTTAATTTGCGTGTCTAAGTGAGAAATCTAACAATGTTCAGAAAATGAAGGAGTTGAGTTGCTTGAACCGGATTGGTGCATACCTCCTCTGCCATAGTCATTGGCGCCCCTCCCTCTCCCTGCATACCCCCCTGGTCCTCCACCCCCCCTGCCCACAGCACCAGCGCCTGCTGCTACTGAGGGAAGAGCAGGCATGGTTGCTTCTGTGGCTCCTGACTGTGGCGTTGCTGCTGCTGCTGCTCCTGCTGCTGCTCCTGCTGCTGCTCCTCCTGCTCCTCCTGCCCCTGCAGCTTTTGCTGCTGGTGCTGCTGATGCCGCAGCTGCACGTGCCGATGCGGCACCAGCAGGGCCTGCAGAGGCGGAAGGAACAGATGAAGAAGAAGAAGCGGGCGCTGCTGCAGAGGCTGCTGCAGCACCAGCGGCACCAGCAGCACCAGCAGTAGCAGCAGCAGCTGCAGCACCACCACCAGTACCGCCTCCCCCAGACTGCCCTGCAGCAGCACCGCCCCCTCCCACATCTGGGCGGCGCCTGGGCGTCCACACGGGTCGGTCTGGTCGGTCCCGGTTCTTCAGCCTGCCTCGGCTGTCCCTTGCCTCCCTTGCTGCCCCTCCTCCTGCTGCTGCTGTCTCTGCTCTTCCTCCTGCTGCTCCTGCTGCTACAGGTGCTCCCGCTGCAGTGGCAGCAGGAGTGTCAGCCTTGGTTGCAACTGCTGTTGCTTCACCTGCCACGCTTCCTACCCCTCCTTGTGCCTGGCGATCCTGCTGCGCCTGCTGTGCCTGCTGCTGTGCCTGCTGCTGTACTGCCTGCGTGCCTCCTCCCCGCCCATACTGCCTCTGCTGTGGCTGCTGCTGCTGCTGCTGCTGTTGTTGCTGCTGCTGCGTCTGTTGCTGCTGCTGCTGCTGCGCATGTGGCTGTGCGTGTTGCCGAGTGATAATCTTCACCCCTCCTGTCCGACCAGAAGGCACCCCGCCTGCTGTAGTGCCTGCTGCCACACTGCCAGACGCACCCCCAGCTGCAGCAGGACCAGCTGCAGTGTTGCTACCAGCTGCACCGGCTGCAGCAGAGGTGACTGCGGCTGTAGCAGCAGCTGCAGCAGCAGGGGCGAGGGAGGAAGGGGAGGGAGCGGCCCGAGATTCTTCCCTGTGGGCGTCACTGGGCGTCCCTGTGCTGTTGGTGCCGCCTCTCTTGCGCCGCAGATCAGCTGCGTGACGGCGTGACGAGCGTGACTGTAACGAAGGGCATGTGATGAAAATGAAGGGGGTATGTGATAATAATGAAAGTGGCATGAGTTGATATTGAAGGGGGCATGTGATGATATTAACGGGGCATGTGGTGATGATAATACAGGTGATAATAGGTGTCTCTCAGGGGTAGATTGAGGTGCTGGATCAGGTGTTAAATACAATTGCTTTTAAGATGTTAATTCAGATAGATATGTTGTGGCGCCTGTTCATGCAGAACCAGGGTCGACTCACGTGTGCTCCAGAAGCAGCAGCAGCAGCTGAGTCGACCTTCTCCCTTCCACTAGCAGGCTGAGACCCAGGTGCGCCTGTCTCCCCCCCTCCCTTACCACCTCCCTCAGCCCCCCCGCCCCTTCCCCCACTCCGCCCACCTGCACGTGAACCTCTTTCCCCCCTGCCTCCCCCCTTGCCCCCTCCCCCTCCCCCACTCCCTCCGCCTCCCCCACTCCCTCCCCCTCCCCCACCCCCACCCCCACGGCCTGCCCCACTGCCTGCAGCAGGGGAGGCATGCGTTCCCCCGGCGCCTCCCCCCATCCGCCCCGCAGCCCCCCTCTCCCCCCCTGCGCCCACAGGACGAGTGGGCCTGCTGGTAACCACACGAGCCTGGGGGCCTGTCCGTGCATTGGCGCGCCTCTGGCACACATACTCCACCAGGGGAGTCAGCACTAAGGGTTCCTTCACTCCTGGGGGAGCGAGAAGGGGAAAGAGGGGGGGAGGGGGGAGGATGGGCGCATTGGCGCGCCTCTGGCACACATACTCCACCAAGGGCGTCAGCACCAGGGGTTCCTTCACTCCTGGGGGGAGGGGAGGAAGGGGAAGAGGAGGGGAGGGGGGAGAATGGGCGCATTGGCGCGCCTCTGACACACATACTCCACCAGGGGCGTCAGCACTAACGGCTCCTTCACTCCTGGAGTGGGGTGGGGTGGGTGGGGGGAAGGGGCTCAGGGGGGCGAGAGGGGGGGACTAGGCCCATTGGCGTGCCTCTGCCACACATACTCAACCAGAAGCGTCAGCACTAGGAACAAGCGAAGTGAGAGCATGGCCCATGCACCTGACGCAGCGAGTCACGGCACACGCACCTGCAGCAGCGGCCTTGGCGGCGTCTGCCTTCTCCAGCTGCACCTCGGCGCTCGGAAGGCTCTCCTCGCCCCCACGGCCATTTTGAGTGCTTATTTCACCCCTGGTCAAACACGCACCTGAAGCAGCGACCCAACACGCACGCACCTGCAGCAGCGGCCTTGGCAGCGTCTGCCTTCTCCAGCTGCACCTCTGCGCTCGGGAGGCTCTCCTCGCCCTGCTCCAACGCTGCCAGGAACGCCACGTAGTCAGGGTCTGGGGGAGGGCGAGGTGGGGGGGAATGTGGGGGGGATGGGGAGATGGGGAGACGGAGGGGAGAGAGTGGTCTGTGGAGGGAAGAGGGGAGGATTGGACTGCAGAACAAAGGGACGGTCTCCTCGCCCTGCTCCAGCGCTGTTAGGAACGCCCATATTCGGGGTCTGGGGGAGGGAGAAGAGGGAAGGGGGTTGGAAAGTGGGGGGAGAGGTGGAGGTGATGAGGGGAGATGTGGGGAAGATGACGGGGGGGAGGAGTTGCGGGGGAAATGTGGGGGGAGATGTGGGGGAAGTATGGGGGGGAGATGTGGCGGGAGAGAGTGGAACCCAGAGCGGAGAAGGGAGGAGCCAATTGCAGGATTACGGAAGGCTGCCCCACCCCCCCCCTGCTTTCGCGTGGCAAGGCAAGGCCGGCGGGGTTTGGGGGAGATTGGGGGGGAGCGAGATGTTAAGGGAAAAAAGGGAATGCCAGATCAAAATATGCCAAGGGATGCATCCTAAGGAGTGAAACGGCGGAAATTTGACAACACAAGTGTTTTTTGGAAGCGCGAAAAGCCGTCGAAAATGCTCAAAGTAATCCCAGAGTGCCTTACCACACAGCAAGACACCCTCCACTAAAATCACTTTTGTCTCAGAGTCACCTTTCTCTATAGTCCCCTGCCTGGGGTCTTTCCTCTGCGGCTCCCTGGGGACTTTTTGCCATGGCGCGTACTCCACTGTCGCCTGGAACTGCTGCCCTGCAGTGCCAGCCAAAAGGTGGATGAGACAGGCGGGAATGGGAGAAGTGAAAAGAGAGGATTTAAAGGTCCTCTTCCTCTCATAGAATATTAGAAAAATGTCCTTTCTAGTCACGTGAAATCAGACCTAAGCAAACATGGCAGTGGACATGAAACTCACCCTTTTCGTTGACGAAAGTGTGGCCGTGAAAGTCGGAGGAGAAAGAAAGCACGTCCTCCGGCGAGAGGAAGTTAATGTACGCCCTTGAGAGCGCCGCCTTCTTCGCCCTGCGACGAGGTGATGCGAGGCGATGCGAGGTTGCATTTAAAACATGGTTGCGAAGATGATGGGAGAAAGGCGATAAGACGCCAACCGGGGATGGAGCCGATTAAGAGAGGATGTGGAAGTTGGTCTGGAGAGCTGGGTGAAGTATGGGTGTGCGAGTCTGGAGACGTACGATGATTTTCCCGGGTAGAACATTATCCAGTTGTAGCGGCCTTGGTACTTCTTATTTAGCGCCTCGACGAATGACTCCTCCTTAAGGTTCGGCGGTAGCTTGCGCACCACCACTTTTGTCTTCTTCAGGGCGTCTTTCATCATGGCTTCTCGATCAACGTTTCAAACCTTTTTGGCAAAAAACGGCAGCCGTCCCACAACGAAACGGAAACCGTTGACAAGGGCTGACGACCGCGTCCTAATACTGACGGGGAGAGGAGGCAAAGGAACGAACCTACACAACCAGTCGTTACTAGCAGCGCTCCTTTTCTCAGTAAGGGACCTTAGTGGCCCTATTTTCTCTTGCTGCGCGGTGGGCTGACTTGTTGGATGAGGTGGGAGAAATGTCAATTGGGGTGGAATAACTACTTGTGATCAATACGGAAGCAGATTCGGTAAACCTTATTCATGCCAAAGAAAAGACTTCAACGAAACCAGAGATTTGTGGTATCGCGGATCCAAACATGTCATGGACGAATGGAACAGCTGGCTGTGTGGCGGTGGGGGAAGTTGGTCGGGGATTGGGGGACGGCTGGGCTCAACCAACCAATCAACGAACAAAGCAAGCATCATTGGTTTTGGCAACTTCGAGGGTTCGATAAGGGGTGTAAAACAGACTTAGCGGTATTCAAAACGGTTTGAGAGGATGGATATGGTTTGGAAACCTCTGTCTCGCCAAACTTGCTGTCGGTGAGAACGATGAGAGGGATGGCGGCGAGATTCAGAAACTCCCCAGAAACAGAATCGTTAGTCGCGAGGCTCTCGAGAAATTCCTATCATCATCGCGGGGCGACCGGTGGAGTGGATCAAAAAATCAGAATGCCTGCTCCTGTCACTGACCGTTGACTAACGCTGATGAGACGGGTCGAATCCAGCCATACAGTTGCTCACTGCTACTCCCTGTTCTCTTAGCTCGCACCTCCTTCCCCCTCCGTACTTTACGTTCCCCCAATCCTTCTGTGATACTAGGTGGTTCGCCTAAACAATGGTTCTTGGTTCTGTTTTCTCCTGCCGCTGGTCAGGCCAGGCTCTCAGGCTGCTCCTGCTGCAACCTCTAGCCGTATTGTTCGTGCAAGCCACACGGTTTTCTTCTAGCACTCCTTTTGCGGATTAAGCATCAGTAGCTCAGTTGTCAGTCATGCCATCTGTCACTGCACCTTCTATAACTGTCATGCACAGTCTATAACTGTTGGATGTCTATGTCTCACGTTAATACCTCAACTCTCAAGCCTGAAGTCACTAATTAGTAGCTGAGTTGTTACCATGCCCTGCTACCGCTGCAAGTTCTAATTCTAGAATTGGTACTATCAGAAACTTGCAGGTCGGTCCTGCAAATCACACGGAAGTATTGGAAACGAGCAAGCTGCAAATTAGCAATCACTAGCTAGTATATATGGCGACCGTTGTTATGCCCATCCATTCGTACACGTGGATCTTCGTGGTAACCCTGATATTCTCCTTCCTCGACGGATATTCCATCGGTGAGCATGCTATGCGCTGCTGTTTACATTGTTTGTAGCCACTTTCGCTCGCTTCTTTTGCGACGATTTCAGACTAGCTTATCATTCATCGCAACGGCTGTCGCAGGTGCGAACGACGTCGCCAATGCCTTCGCCACGTCGGTGGGATCGCGCTCTCTTACCCTCAAGCAAGCCATCTGCATCGCCTTCTTCACTGAATTCGGCGGAGCGGTTGCTCTTGGCGCTACAACGGCCAAAACAGTCAAGGACGACATAATCGATATCAACATGTTCAGCAGCCGGCCAGACCTTCTAATGTCAGGTTTCATGTGCGCTTTAATAGCGTCCTCGGCATGGGTCATGACCGCGTCTATTCTGGGCTTCCCCCTTTCTACCACGCACTCTATCATCGGTGCGCTTATCGGAGTCGGCATTAGCGCGTACGGCAAGGACGCGGTGAACTGGGGGTGGGAGGGTAGGGGTGTGGCGCAGATCGCAACATCTTGGGTCCTAGCGCCTTGCCTAGCAGGCGTCCTCGCAGCAGCGGTTTACACAATCACGCTCTATGGTGTCATGAGTCGGAGAAACTCCCTCCGAGCAGGAATCTGGGCCGTTCCTTTTTACTTCACCATCACCAGCTTCATCGTCAGTTTCTACGTCTTCTCCCGAAACAGCCGGTGGGGATTTCTGGGTGAGGAGGGTGTACATAACAGCAGCAACATCGGCTTGACATTTGCCATCACAGGGACTATCACAGGCGCAACTCTCATCTTCTCCGTTGGATTCCTCGTTCCGTTCTTCATCCGACGGCTGGAGAAGGAGGAGAACCTCAGGTGGTACCACGTGTTCTGCATCCACTGGCTGCCGGAGCAGCCGCACGACACCAAGATCGACACATACTTGAAACGAACCTTCACCCCGCAGCTGCTGAACGACGAGGAAAGAACAGAGCTCGGGATGCCTGCAGAGGACGAGGAGGAGGAGGAGGAGCGTAAGGAGGAGCGGTGGGAGCGGCAAAAAAGCCAGCACAAAAGCCTTGTCGTGCGACTCGCGCACCACATCAAATGGCTGCTGCTGCGCACTCTCTACATCGATATCGTGTCTGTGCAGCGGCAGAACCGGGGGGCAATTCGCGCGCACGAGGTGGCAATCCTGTACGACAACAAGACAGAATACCTCTATTCGCTGCTGCAGGTGGTGACTGCCTCCTTTGCCAGCTTCTCCCATGGCTCTAATGATGTTGCTGGGTCACTGGGGCCCCTGGCAGGGGTGTATCAGCTGTGGGAGACGGGCACCTTTTCCACCCATGCCAGCATACCTTACTGGATGCTTGTCAATGCCGGGATAATGATCGACCTCGGCCTTGCTCTTTGTAAGCCATCCTGCTCCATATTCCCCTGCATGTCCTGCTGCCCCCCTTCATAACTTGCTGCATATCCCTCTGCATGTTCTGCATATTTCTCTGGATGTCCTGCTGCGTACCCTGCATGCTGCTTACCCCTTGTAACCGATCTCTACTTCTTCCTTGTCTCCTTTCGTCCTTGCCGCCATCTGCAGTTGCCTTCTCTTCATGGCACCTTCCTCTCATCGTGATCCCCTCTCTCGTTCCCTGCCCTCCCTCCCCACTTCCAACACTCCCCCCGACCCATCCAGACGGGTACAACATAATGCGCAACCTGGGCAACAACATCACATACCACTCGCCCTCGCGCGGCTTCTGCATGGAACTAGGCACGGCCCTCGCAGTCCTCACCGCCTCCTTCCTCGCTCTACCCGTCTCCACCACCCAGTGCATTGTGGGTGCCACAGTGGCTGTGGGGCTGTGCAACGGCAAGTGGAGGGCTATTAACTGGGGCATGGTGGCCATTGCGGGGTTTGGCTGGGTGATCACTCTCCCTGTCGCTGGTACTGCCTCTGGGCTGCTTTATGCAGTCCTCACACGTGGCCCCAGCTTCACCCTGCCGCCCTCACAGTGATCACCACCTCCTTCCAGCTCTCTACCAGTCTCCACCACTCAGTGCATAGTGGGCACCACAGTGGCTGTGGGGCTGTGCAACGGCAATTGGAGGGCTAACAACTGGGGCATGGTGGATGAATGCCCTCCCTGACTTGCGGGCCAGCTTCATGAGGTTTAGTTGGTTTGGACCAGAGCTGCTCTTCTCTGGCATATGTGTTGAAACTGGCCTTGCTGGCCATGTATATTACGGTATGCCCTTAGCCCTATATTGTCTCCTGAATGTACAGTCAGCAAATTTAACTACTAACAGCATCACAAGGTAGGTATTGCTAACTGTACACAAGGCTAACAAGTTCCAACATTGGCAGGGCCTCCATGATCAAGACTCACGGCCCCAGCAGACCTGTCTCCATCATGGTAGCTTCCAGCACCTGTCTCCTACCGCCAGCCAGCCAGGGCCAGCCCCAAGGCCAACACCCACCCCCTCCCCTCTCCCCCCCCCCCCCCCCTTCCTCCCCCACCACGCCCACTGCACTGTTTTACGAGAGTCAAGAGGCACCTTGTGGGCGTGACTCCCCCAGTCGGTGCGACGCGGCCTAAACACCGTCCGCATGCCTCGCCACCTCAACTCCGCCGACTCCCCACTAACTACTTTTTACCGGTATGCCTGAATGCCGCTGTCCCTGTCAGTGCCACACGGCTACAAAGACAGTGGGCGTGCCTCGCCATCTGAGCTCCGCAGACTCCCCACTAAACTACTCTCATTCCCACATGCCGCTGTCTCTGTCAGTGCCACGCGGCTACAAACACAGTGGGTGTGCCTCGCCACCTCAGCTCCGCAGACGCCCCAAACCACCGCTCATCAACCTTCAGCTCAAACCGCGCATCTCTTCCCTCTGTCACCACGCGCATCGCACTCACCGTCTCCGCATGCAGCGGCTTCGGCCGGAACCCTGCGGCCTCCACCCGCTTCCTCCACTGCTCCAGCCGCTCGGTCCTCAGCCAGCGGTGCGTGCCCTCACAGGCCACACTATTCACCATGTCATGGGCCAGGAAAGCCTCGCAGGCCTGCCGGGGCGCAGCAGAGTGCGGGAGGTTCGTGTCCAGCGACTCGACGATTGCTGCAAAGTTGCGCGCCACGTTCTGGAAGCGCGGGAGGAAGAAGGGCCCGTTGGCATCGGCGTCGAGATCTACGTGCAGGAAGAGCAGCGGAGAGAGGTCGAAAATCCACTTGAGAATGGCGTTTCGGGGGTTCGACCGCAGGACCGAGTCGTCTGGAAAGAGGTGAAGGGACCATTTGCCTAGCACCACTACCTCCTCCCCTTCCTCCACTTCCACCATTGACGGGTGGAAATCCTCTGGGGCGGTTTCGACCCCCTGGAAGGTGAAAGGGAGATCGAGCATCCTGGCCACTTGCTCCAGGTACCGACCGCCCAGATGGACCATTCCTGTCCGTTGAGATGCGAGCTTCACTGTGTTGAAATCGACGGCTGTGATCTTGAGCAGCGGGGTGGGGGCCGATGGGTATGGTCGCTCCCATCCCCGTGTGCTGGTGCCTGTGTTGGCGTCTGCTGCTGCGGTAGGAGGTGCAGGAGAGGGAGCTGCGGAGGGCGGTGCCGCAGGGGACGCAGTTCTGTGTGGTTCTGCAGCAAAGGATGCCGCAGCAGATGATGCTGCAGCAGAGGGAGCAACAGAAGTGGGAGCTGCAGTAGGAGCAGCTAATCTGGTGGAGGGAGGGGAGGCCGAGGGAGTGATGGATGAGGCAGGAGAGGGAGAGGAGGAGGGGACAGCAGCAGCAGCACCAGCAGCAGCAGCAGCAGCAGCAGCAGCAGCAGGGGAAGCAGACGTGGAGCCCACTGCACTACTGATCCCCTGCCTGCAGCTGCTCACACCCGCTCCCTGCCCACTCTCGCCCCTGCCTTGGCTGCTGCTCCCAGCCCTCCCACTGCTGGCTGCGCCCGACTCGGTACCAGTTCCACTGCTGGCTCTCGTGCCAGTTCCAGTGCTAGGCGTGACTTCAGATGGAACAGCCACCGCCACCGATGCCGCAGCAGCAGCATCATCATTAGCAGCAGGCACATTACCAGCGGCACCAGCAGCAGCAGCAGCAGCAGCAGCAGCAGAAGCAGCAGCAGCAGCAGCAGCAGCAGCAGCAGCAGGGGCAGGGGGGACGGTGGCGAGTTGGGAGAAGTGGGCGGAGAGGCGCATGAGGATGTTGACCCACTGGGGCCCGGGGTAGAATCCCAGCGATATGATGTGCAGCCGCCGCCGCCGCACCCGACTCTTCCTGCTCGGCCCCCCGCTCCCTGCCTTCTCTGCTGCTGCTGCCTCTCCTGCTGCCTCCCCTGCTGCCTCCCCTGCTGCCTCCCCTGCTGCTGTTGCTGAAGTTCCTGAAGCTGCTTCTAGTGCTGTTGCTGGTGCAGATGCAGCGGCATTACCGGGAGACTCTATGAAGGCTCGGGTTATCTCTTGCACCTGTGCTGCATAGTTGTACTCCATAAAGGATGGCACGCTATAAGCACTGTCGTGGCCCATCAGCTCCATGATACCCTGGTGACAGCGAGAAACGGCCCAAAAAAAAAAAGGATTCAGAGCACAACACAGCTGCCAGCAGTTTAGCACGCAGGAGCGCTCACATCTGCAAACAACAGTTCTACCTCAGCTGGAGAGTGAGAAGGCACTGTACTGGCGGAAAGACAAACCATGATCTCTGAAGAGGGTAACACTCACCTCGGCAGAGAGAAATGCTCACCTCTGCGGAAAACAACAACACTCACCTCTGCGGAGAACAACACTCACCTCTGCGGAGAACAACACTCACCTCTGCGGAGAACAACACTCACCTCTGCGGAGAACAACACTCACCTCTGCGGAGAACAACACTCACCTCTGCGGAGACAGCACGGGGGCTGTTGAAATGCTGAACGGCGGTGCCGTTGCCAAAAACACGCGTAGGCAGACACCATCGACCAATGATTGCCTTGGCAAAGAGAAATAATTTCACTTCGGCAGAGCCGTACTGACCTCGGCGGAGATACCACGCGGGGTGTTGAATTGCTGGATAGCGGAGCCGTCGGTGCGGGCCCGCAGTGCCTGGAGTGCGTGGAAGGCGATGCGCTGCAGCGTGTCCCCTCCTGCTGCCGCCTCCCTCCGCACCTGCCGCATGAAGTGCCGCCACCGCACCTGGTGGGGCGGAGAGGGGATCGGTTAAGAGTGATTGGCGATGAATAACGCCAGAGTTGAGACTTAAAAACCGACTGGAGACAAACACCCGCCTGCCGAGTGAAGTAGCGCCACCGCACCGGGTGGGCGCAGGGGTTCAGGGTTGAGAGTGATTGGGGACGAATAGGCCAGTGCTGAGTGATTGAGAGTGGGCTTGTCTCATGTACCTAGTGGGATTGTGTCACATACCGAGTCCTCGGTGGTGAGAGCCTCAGCCAGAGCCGACAGTTGCGACCATAGGTGCCTCTCCTTCCCGCCATCCACCATGCCAGGAAGCAGCCCAGAAACATCCACTTTCAGCGGCCGACTGGGGCTTGAAATGGCGTTTGAGGGAGCTTCGAGAGCACTACTGCTGTTCCTGCTGCGCCTGCCAGTGCTGCTGTGTGCATGGCTGCTGCTGGGAGTATTGCTACCACTCTGCTTCAGCAGCTGCTGTCTCAGCGGCAACTGTTGCAATAGCAGCCGTTGATGCGCCTGCCTTTTAGGCAGAGCCTGCAGCATTTTCTGAAGAAGCTTCCTCTCCTGCCTCCTCTCCTCCTCCTGCTGCCGCTCCACGCTCATCCCCCCCCGCTTGCGCCGCTGCTTCGGCTGATTCGACTGCTCCTGCTGCCCCCACTGCTGCTCCTGCTGCTGCTTCCCTCCGTTCTTCCCACTTGCTTCCAGAAGCACCCCCAACTGCTCCGTCCATCGCTCATACTGAGTGTCTCTCTGAGAACCAAGGCTGGCACTCGCACCGCCAAAGAACCCGCTTCCGACCGTCCCCCCAGCTGCCATGCTGTTAGCAGCGCTTGCACCCCCTCCTACAGTCACATTTCCGTCTCCCGCCCTGCCTTCCTCCACATAAGCATCTTCGCCTCCCTCTGCTGTGCTCCCAGCTTCAGCTGCCAGACCCGCACCGTGCTTACCTGCTGCTGCATCAACCGCCAAACCTATTGCCGAACCTACTCCCGAGCCTGCTCGCAAGCCTGCTCCCAAGCCCATACCAGCGGCACTTGCATCAGCAGGGTTACCTGAGACCATATCCCCTGCCACACGCTTCCCCACAGCATCTGCCAAACCTCCTGTTGTTGACGTCACTCCTGCCGCATGTGCTGCTGAACTGGCAGCGCGGCATTGGTTGCTCGGAGGAGAGGAGGTGGTAATCACCCCCAGGAGCCCTTTCAGACGTGCTGACAGGTCAGGGGTGCGGCGAGCTTGCGTGGTGAGGGACGCCTTACTCCTGCTGGGCTGCACTTGGGGATTCACCTGAGAATGCACCTGGGAATGCACTCGCACTTGCTTGAAGGGCGAAGAGGGTACACCCGAGTGCTCCCAGTCCCTGCCCCTCACTCCGCCCACCTGATCTATGGGCAGTGGTACAGGGGTTGGAAGCGGGTTGTATGGCCTCGCTTTGGCACTTGTCTGGGTGACTGCCTGGCTGGATGCCTGCTGCTGCTGCTGCTGCTGCTGCTGCTGCTGCTGCTGCTGCTGCTGCTGCTGCTGCTGCTGCTGCTGCTGCTGCTGCTGCTGCTGCTGCTGCTGCTGCTGCTGCTGCTGCTGCTGCTGATGCACTTGTTGCTGTAAATAACGCAGAAGTAAGAGCCGCTCCTGTTGCTTGTGCTTTTGCACTTGCTCGTGCTGGTTCTGCTGCTGCTCCTCTTCCTCCCTCTGTGCCTCCAGCAACCTCCGCACCTGCTGCACCACTCCGCTGCTGCTATCCCCCACGCCCAGTTCACGCAGAGCCCTCGTTACTGTCACACTCGTTAACCCCCCCAATGACGCCGCAACCCCCCTGGTCTCCTGCTGCTGTTTCTCATGCTCTTGCTGCTGCGTTTCGTGCACTTGCTCGTACTGTGCCCCACTGCTGCTGCTGCTGCTGCTGCTCCAAGTCCTCAATCATCTGTAGCAACGCCTGCCCACGGTGATTGCCCTCGCCTGGCCCATAGCTGCTCTCCATATTCCGCTGCTGGCCTCGTTGCTCCTCCTCTCCTTCCACCACAGCAGCACCACCTGTGGGATCCACGCCATCACCAACACCATAATCATCTCCGTCAACATCACCATCAGCGGCAGCATCACCATCAGCAGCTTCCTGCAAGAGCGCCACAGAAGCACAGGGCAACGCTCCTCGAGCCTCTGATGCTCTCGCCGCACATGCACCCCCCTTGTCTGCCCACCCTCCCCGCCTCCCTCCTAGCGCAGCAGGCGCAGTGGCAAGAAAGAGCTGTTGCGCTGCTGCCTCAAACGTCATCGCCTCCCCTGCACCCGCAGGCATCACACCCGCACCTCCGGACGTACCCACACCCATGGCCCCTGCTGCAGAGCTTCCGCCAGCAATCCCGCCAGTGTAAGTTCCGCCAGAACGTCCGCCAGTACCCGTTCCGCCAGCACTTCCGCCAGTGTCCGTTCCGCGAGCAATGCCCTGGGGCGCAGGCGGCGGAGTGGGGAGGGGAATGCGCGGAGAGCCTAGAGGGAGAACAGTGTCAGGAGCGGCAGCAGGGGGAACAGGGTGGGATGAAATGGCCTGGGGCGCAGGCGGCGGAGTGAGCGGGGGAACGCGCGGAGAGCCTGGCGGGAGAATAATGGCAGGAGCAGACACGGCGGTAGGCAGGAAGTACGATGGCGGAAGGGGTAGGGAGGACGATGGCGGAAGGGGTAAGGAGGAAGATGGCGGAAGGAGAGGGGAAGCGCCTCGTGTGGCCATTTGGGGCAGAGGGTGGTGCGAGAGGCGGTGGGGGAACTGCAGGGGGTGGTCTCCGGGGCCTGTGCCCGTCGCACTCGTGTCTTGCATCGCTATCCACTCTAACAAAAGCCTCGTTACTGCAGCATCCGATAAAGAGCCATCCACATCAGCTGCTCCGGTTGTCATGTCTGCTTCTGCTGCTGCTGCTGCTGCTGCTGCTGCGACGGCTGCTGCTGCTGGTGGCCCTGCTCTTGCTGCTCGCCCTGCTCCTGCTCCCCCCAAACGATCCTGTCCGTCCATCCCCAGCATGACATCGAACGGATGCAGCGTGACGCTGCCGTTGCTGCCACCGCCACCACCGCCACCGCCATGCAGAGCGGCAGCAGGACGATTGTAGGTAGTGTCGTTGCTCGCTGGAAGCACAGTTGCCTGCGCGCCACTGCCACCACTACCGCCACCACCATCGCCACCACTACCGCCACCATGTAGACCGGCAGAATCACGACCGCTAGTACCAGCGGCGGTTGCTGTAGAAAGCACATTTGCCTGCGCGAGACTGCTACCTGCTGCTCCCATGAGGCTCCCAGCGCGCTGCTGCTGCTGCAGCAGCAGCATCGCTAATAGCATCTCCGCGTTTGTATACTCTGCTGCTGCCGGATTCTGAGAATTCTTAACCATCGTCAGCAGCATCTCCGCGTCTGTATACTCTCCTGGTAGCGGAGCCGTGACCGCTTCAGACCCTAAACTGTTGTTATCGCTAAGTCCTGTGCTAGTTCCGCCTGACGTGGCGGTGGGGGGAGGGGTATCTTCCGCCAGAGCGGCTGTAGGCTCCGCCGCTCGCGCCAGGCCCGCTGCACCCGCGGCTGCCAGCGCAAAAGCCTCCGCCACGGTTGCGCCGGGCTTCGGCGGAAGAACGGCACTTGGTGGTGCTGCGCCGAGGACTGCTGCGGGCGCGCGCCATCCAGTTCCCGGAGACGCGCCGGCGCTGGGCGCGGAGGCTTGCGCGGAAGCAGTTTGCGCTGATGGCACAAGTTCGCGGAGTTCTGGCGCGGAGCAGGGTATTCTGACGGCCGGTTCCGCCAGCAGCGCAGCCATTGCGGCGTCGAACTCTAAATCCATCTCGCAGGACTGCTGCGAGCCGTCCAGATTGTTCCCAGGCCACGGCCAGCCGTCGATTCGTTGAAACGATGGGTCGAATTCGTCAAGCGACGTTTGCGGAAGGAGGGGCGGCTGAAGCAGGTCCATTAGATTCGCGCTAAGCCGGTCGCACGGCTGCTGCAAAAATTCGCCGCACGGCTGCTGCGGAAAGTCGTCGCACAACGCTGCGAAGCTAAGGTCTTCCATGGTTCAGTGTGGCTTACGTGCGTGACTGAAAGCGCGGAAGAACGACCATGTACAGCGGAGCGTAGGAGCAGAAATGGGTGAGGACGGCCTACCACGCAGTGATATCAAAGCTAAGAAATGTACCCGCACGGCTCGCAAGGACAAGAAGACTGTGGTAGGTACAGAAAGAAACGAGGTGAGGTGAGGCGACGGTGAACAGCGTTCCGAAAGAGCCTCTGGTTCCAAGATTTGTGAGCGAGCAGAAATGGGGGCACAAGAACCGTCTGCTTTCTGCAAGGACAGTGTGGCACCACCGCAAAACAAGACCGCCGCCTCACATCCCATCACATCACATGCTAGTTGCGAGTTGCAACAAGAGGGGTGTGTTGGTGGGTCGGTGGTAGGAGGGACGAGATGAGATGTCGTTGCAAGGGCGCGTTCCGTTTACTCGCATCCGATTTCCGGGCAGGGGCAGACCCCCTTAAGCTGAAAGACCAGAGAGGCTTTGGTGGCCTGGGTGCAGATTCCCAGGCAGGAAGTCAGAAACATTCAGTACAGCTTGAGAGGTCCCGAAAATGAAAGAACGCATCCTCACAAGCGGACTGTTGCTCAGGAGTAGTCCTCGCTATAGGGTTCACGGTTCTCTAACGCAATGTAGGGCTCTGGTGATACTGTATTGTTTCTTTGCCTGGAAAGAATTGGCTGCTGTACACGCGCTGCTTGCACAACGCCGTGTACTCCGCTCCGCGCTGCCCAGTGCGCTTCGCCCCGCGCGCCATCCCTGCACAGAAGCGCACTTTCTTCACCAATCAGCTCGCGATTCTTCTGCGCCCCATTCACCGTTCCGCGCGGCATTCCCGCGGCATTCCCCGCGTGGTTTTTGCGAGAAACCAGAGCAAGCAGATAATCGCACCAATCGCATGATGCTTCCCTGTTGTGCCAACTTTCATCACGAATCGGCTTGACGAAGCTTTCTGCTAGTGCGAAAACAGTGAAACCTGGATTTCTCAGAATTTCGCAGAATTCGCCAAACGACTCAACTGCGTTCCATCCATCCTCAAACCCTAGCTCCCACGGCATTGTCTTCCTGACCTGACACACCCACTCCACACATCCATCTCTCGCTGACATCCCCGCTCTGCCTCATCAGCCTCTTACTAGATTCCAAGACCTCACCGCCAATATTCAACCAAGGTGGTGCCCTCCTAGGTGTTCCCGTAGAAGCCGCTCGCGCCAATTTCAACGGTCGCTGCTTGAAACCGTGTCGACTCCGTGTGGGAATGGTTCGTAGGCGATGCTCCTTGTCTCTCAATCCGTGAACTCATCTTAAAACAGCAGTTCATCTTCTCCAATGCAACGCTGACTTCCTCCATTTTGCTCTTCAACCTCCGCGATTTCAATCTCTGTCCGCGTAACTCGTTTTCTCGTTCAAAGGTGGAACCTCCGTCGTTTCAAACTGCAACTTGCTCGGGCTGTCCGAGCTCACGACCTTCAGCTTCTATCATTGCAAGTCGGAACCTGTTGACGATCCGCAAGCTGCTTAAGCATCCCGATTTCCAGCTCAAGGTAGATACAGCTTCACTTTCTCAGTTTCGTGTACACCAACGAGCTCAATGATTTCGTGGCTTGACAACATAACCTGTACTGATCTAAATTACTCTTACATTGTGCAGTGAGCCATGATGAAGACGGTCGTCAACTTTCCGAGGCGTTCAGCCTTCGCTTTACAGCATCCATCCGACGGTGACAACGCGATCGTCCAGCCTTCTTCTCTCTCAAGGGCATGGATTTCTCCATCCTCAGTTCTTCACCGGCCTGCTGTTGAACTTTCCAGCTAAGTGTTCCTTCCACCATTATCAAAGATTTTTTTTCCATTTTCAATTTCGTTCGTGCTGTTTATTTGTTTTCCAGCCAAAGCGCCGCCGTAGAGCTCCCTGTCTCCTCCCCTATGTCTGGGTTAGTCTCTCTAGATCGGTCTAGCGTCCGCGTCGCTAAGTCAAGCATAGTTGCGTCGGTCTGTCTGAGCTCTGCGGTGTGGTTTCTTTGGCTGGAAAACATTCCCCCGTCCCCTGCATTACTTCGTCGCTTTTGTAGCTTTATGGCGTCTTTCTGCTACTTCAACTGAATTTTTTTTTTTGTTGCTGGCAGGTACTCTTCGGATGCTTCTTATCAACTGGGAGCAGCCCACGCAACAAGGCTGGCGTTCAACAATACAACTCTATGTGGATGAGCTTGAAGGCAACGCTGGGAGGCAAGACAATAAAGACATCCTCCAACCGAAGACTTTCAAGACAATTTCCGAGTGAAGGCTTCGACCAAGACTTAAGACATGCAACCCCTCGTGCAGATAAGTATCGTTTCCCTCTTTGTTCCGCTCAACTACATTCCTACTCATCTTTGTCATGCTTTTTCATGCTCATCATGCTTGAGCGCTTACCACAATTGCTGCATGAACCACCCCCCTTAGAAGGTACAGGTTTTTTTAAGGTACCCCTTTCTGGTGAGTCCCTAGGTTCTCTTCTGGTATTCTTTTGGTACTTGGTTCTCGTGGCTGTGGTGGTGAGCGCTTTTGCTGCATGCATCTGCATCCATACCTACCATTCATCATGCATATGCCTGCCTTTCCCGTCTGGACCTTCCAGTGCCAGTTGTACTTACCCCCTCTCCTCCCTCATTTGATCGGCAGATGCTCGTCAACTTCATCAACCGCATCGGAGCTGCAAGGCGTTTCAACACTTCCAGTCAACGTTGAAGTCGTGAAGTGAACACTTGGAGCCAACCTTTCAATTCGTGTTTGAGCTCTGAGGCCAACGCTGCTCAACAACTCAAGACTTTATGAAAAGCTAAGTACCGCTCTCCTCATGTTTTCTGTCATCTTTCTGCTATTTCAAGCCATGAATCACATTTCCGCCTTACACTGCATGGCGTTTATGCTTTAGCGCTTACTGTTACCACCATTAGAGCTATTCCCCCTTTTTTGGTAAGGTTTTTCAGGTCACAAGGTTTTTTTTTTGGTATTATGGCTCTTTTGGTGGTAGCGGTGAACGCTCTTGCATTCATGCTGCTGCTTTTTTCATCCATCATGCTCACACATGACTTGCTCCTTTGGAGTGACACTTTTACTCATTCACTCCTTCTCCTCCCTTGATTCGCTTTGCAGATTCCTCATCATTCAAGGCCTTCAATGAACGCCAACCTCTCAGGATTGTCAACACTTGAAGATCCCAAGATTTCAAGATTTCGTATCCCAAGACTTCAAGATTTCATATCCCAAGGCTTCAATATTTCATATCCCAAGATCGCAGGCCCCCAAGGTATGGCCTCAATCCTTTGGCAATTCAAATATTTGGGACATTAACTATTTTTTTGCTTTCTTCCTGCAGGTCCGCCAACATGTCAACGTACACTCAAGGTGCTCAACAGTCACTTACATTCAGCAGTCAAGCATCTGAAGTTCCTCAACGTAAGTTTTCTATCATATCATCATTTGATTTTTATACTTGCTGCATCCTTGCACTTTCTGGCTGAAAGCTGACCTTCGTTTTGTCCTCTTGCAGGAAACTTGGAGGCGAATGCAAGAGGCATCTTCCATGAAGCGATGGCCTAACGCATGATGCGGATCAAGGCCCTTAAGGTAAGGCTTCAATCTCTTGGCAGCTTAAGTTCGTGACACATTTTACTAACATTTCCGTTTCCATCCTGCAGGTTTTTCAACATGTGAGTTTCAACAGACATCACCTCTCAACATGCGCAACGCTCAGTGACGTCCACTACTCAAGGATTTGAAGTCTCTCGAGGTACTGTTTTTATCTTTTTAGCACTTAAAGTCAATGCTTTCTTCGTTCTTGCATGCTCCTGCTGAGGACTGACTATCTTTTTGTCCTCCTGCAGGTAACCTGGAGGCAGCAGCCTGTGGCATGGCAAGTGGCATGAAGGCCTGAGAAGGCCTTGGGGTTGTCTAAAGACTCGGATCCGGGCCATACAGGCTGATTCTGTTGGTACAAAGCTGACTGCAGCAGCTCTGTATCAGCAGATTCAGTCTATGATAATGGGTCCCCGCATGCCTTGGGTTTAGCGACTTCAAGGTGTTCAACAGTCACTTTCATTCAGCGGTCAAGTATCTGAAGTTTCTCGATGTAAGTTTACTATATTTTTTAGCATTTGGTTTGGATACTTGCTCCAATCTTGCATATTCTGGCTGGAAGCTGACCTTCGTTTTGTCCTCTTGCAGGTAATCTGAAGGCAAATCCTATCATTTCTGGCAAGAAATGATGGCCTAAGGCATGAGGCGAAACAAGGCCCTTAAGGTAAGATTTCAGTCTTTTGGCAGCCTCATTCTGTGACGCAGTGACTAACATTTTCGTTTTCATCCTGCAGGTTTCTTCAATTTGGGAGAGTTTTAACAGACATCACATCACAAGTCAGATGCTCAACAACCACTGATGTCCAGTACTCAAGGATCTGAAGTCTCTCATGGTAATGTTTTTATCCCTTTAGCACCTTAACTTTGTGACACGTTGACTAACATTTACGTTTTCATCCTGCAGGTTTTTTAACACGGGAGAGTTTCAACAGACCTGACAACCCAAGATGCTCAACAACCACTGCCGTACTCAAGGATCTGAAGTCTCTCAAGGAAATGTTTTTATCCTTTTAGCAGCTTAACGTTGTGACACATTGACTAACATTTACGTTTCCATCCTGCAGGTTCTTCAACATGGGAGAGTTTCAACAGATGTCACCACTGAAGATGCTCAATAATTACTGACGTCCAGTACTTAAGGATCTGAAGACTCTCAAGGTAATGTTTTAATCCTTTTAGCACTTGAATTCAACGCTTTCTTTGCTCTTGCATGCTTTGGCAGAGGACTGACTATCTTCTTGTCCTCCTGCAGGTGACCTGGAGGTGGCGACCTGTGGCATGGCAAATGGCATGAAGGCATGCGAAGGCATGGCGCTGAGGGACCCTTGGGGTTGTCTTAAGACCCGGATCCGGGCCATGCAGGCTGATTCTGTTGGTACAGAGCTGACTGCAGCAGCTCTGTATCGGCATTTTCAGTCTGTGATAATGGGTCCCTGCATGCCTTGGGTTTAGCGACTCCAAGGGTAGACCAGTCCCTGTGGTGGGGGAGGATGGCTATGCCTCAGCACCCTGCCACTATGCCTTCAGCAGCCTGTCGCCATGCCTTCAGCGGCCATTTTCAGCCATTATCCATGTGAGTCGTTTTGATTGCTCTAGAGTTACTGCTTACATCTTCAGCCTGAATACTAACACTTTTTTTTGTGCTCTGCAGGTACCTCTAGGACATGAAGATGTTCTGTAGCATCCTATGGTATACCGTCATCGCCCGGATATAAGACATATATGTCTTATCTCGTACACGGGCAAAAATGCTTACGTTATCTTGTAAACGGGATGCTTCAGGGTGTCTTATAAATCTTATAAATGGAAACTTTTTAAACTACTTAGAAATATTTTCCGTACTTCTTGAAAAAGAGTTCCTCATAATGAGTGTGGATGTTGCGAAGGTGCCACTTCGGCAACCACTGCCTGGGACGCCACGTCATGGAGAACACCTGCAGAGGAGAAATTCGCGCGTGGAGAAATTCGCGCTTCGCAAGGGTTAAAATGTACGCGTTATTTCAACTTTCGCTATAATGTATTGAAGTTTCGATTATAAGACACATATGTCTTATCTCGTACACACAAATAGGTGTCTTATAATGAGGCTAGCCTGTTTATAAGAGACACCCGTATAGTAGACAACCCCTGTCTACTATTCAACACTGTCTTATATCCGGGCGTTTACGGTAGTTACTGAGCTCTTCAATGTATACTTGTGCATATTGCACTTGAAAGCTGAAAGCTAACATTGACCTTGTAATTCCAGCCAATGTGTTTGTACAACTGTTCACTTTATGCCAAATTACCTTCTCACCATAACACTTTGTTTCCGTTAGATCCACCAATTCATCTCTTCTTATTGGTAAAAACATATCTTTCTGTATGGAGTGTGATCGATGTAACGCTGATATGTACAAAGAATGTGATACGCCGTATCAGATACAGTAATGCTTACCAGAAGCACCTTTCAAATGTGCAGCATCAATTTTGTTTGTTCCTCCTCTCTGCATCCATAGCTGCCTCATACAGCTTAGCTGCCACCACAGGTCCGGCGTTTTCCACCATGCTAGCAAACACCGACCCCCCTTTCTCCCTTTTAACACCACTCTCGTCCAACCCTTGGCGCAGCAAGTTTGCTGGGGTGTCAAACTCCGCAACCCTACCTCCAGGTGCAAGTACCAGCACCCTGTCTGCATCAATAACCGTATCGATGCGATGCGCTATAGTCAGTACTGTGGCTCGCATGCCTGCAGCGCCGAACTGCTCACGAACTGTGGCTTGCACTAGCGCGTCGGTCTCCCCATCAACGGCTGCGGTTGCTTCATCCAGCACCACCACTCGGGACTGCCGCAGCAAAGCGCGTGCAAGGCAGAGCAGCTGCCTCTGCCCCACACTGAAATTCTCCCCATTTTCCGAGACATCCATGTCAAGAGTGACTGGACGCAGCCTTGTGGTGGGAGCTGAGGCACCACGAGACGGGGATTCCTTGAGCAGTGTAACAGAGTCATAAACACCAACATTCCCGTCTCTTGCACTGTTGCTGTTCTTGTCTCCTGCATCTGCATCGCCGTTGGCATGAGGAGAAAATGATGGCGGTGCTGCTGAGAGGTTGGAATGCGAGCTGGGAGGGGAGAGGTGTGCGCGCCTGAGTGCATCCATCATGTCAGCATCGGAGTAGCGACCTAAGGGATCCAGGTTCTGCCGCACACTGCCCTGGAAGAGCACCGGGTCCTGGGGTGCAAGTGAGGGAGGAGAGATGGAGGGAGCGATTGTGAGACGGCCCAAAAACACCACAGGGCTGTGGTGACAAGGGAGGAGGGAGACGAGACAGTGAGAGTGCAACGCGTGGAGGCTGAATGAACATGGGAAGTTAGAGGAGATCAGGAGAACTCACGAGAGCAAAAAAACTTGGGGGTTGATGGAGCTTACCAAGAGAGAGAGAGCCGGTTTACCTGGGGGATGATGGAGAGGCGTTGCCTGAGGTCGTCCAGCCCCACGCCTGTGAGATTCAGGCCGTCTATGCTGACGTGGCCACGGCTGCGACTGTTCTCCACCAATCGGAAGAGCACGGCTGCCAGGCTGGACTTGCCCGACCCCGTTCGGCCCAGAATGCCGACCATCTCGCCGCCCGCCACCTGGCGGGATGAGATTGGCCGGATGTGACAGTAGGAGGGTATTGTGTGAAAGTGAAGAGGATGAGTGGGAGCGATGCCAGGAGAGGGGAAGACGTGCAAAAGTCAAGAATTGAATCAGTACAGCACTCACAGTAAAGGTGAGGTCATTGAGTGCATAAGGCAGGTCCTCCCGATACGCCATGTACACGTGGCAGAACTCCACTCGCCCCTTGTCCGGCCAGGCTGGCGGCAGCGTGCCAGGTGGCGAGAGGTGATTGGCCTCGGAGGGCAGCTGCATGAACGAATGGATGCGCTCCACAGAGGTGAAGTAGTTCTCACTCTCTGCTGCCTGTCTGATGGCATATTGGAAGAGACCTGTCAGCTGCAGGGACTGCACCAGAATCACACCTGCGGGGGGGGAAGGAGGGCAGCTGCATGAAGGCGTGGAGGCGCTCCACTGAGGTGAAGT
Source organism: Closterium sp. Yama58-4 (assembly GCA_947470075.1). Taxonomy (NCBI): domain Eukaryota; kingdom Viridiplantae; phylum Streptophyta; class Zygnematophyceae; order Desmidiales; family Closteriaceae; genus Closterium; species Closterium sp. Yama58-4. Next base: position 186,947 of record CANIUD010000755.1, on the reverse strand, counting down.
AGTTCTCACTCTCTGCCGTCTGTCTGATGGCATACTGGAAGAGGCCTGTTAGTTGCAGGCTCTGCACAAGGATGACACCTGAAAGGGGAGGAGAAGAGGAGGGGGAAGGAAGGGGAAGCGGGGTGGGGGGTTTACATTCTTAAAATTTGAAAGCCCACTGCCCACTGCCAGCGACATGGTGCAAACACTGCTGTTCGAGCCATCACTCACCAGCATACCCGGCAGGCAGGGAGCCGTGCAGCATGACCACTAGGATGAACACACCCCACGCCCTCTCCCACTGCCCCCCTGTACTGCCCACTGCATGGTGCCCACTGTTCGAACCACCACTCACCAGCATACCCGGCGGGCAGGGAGCCGTGCAGCACGACCACTAGGATGGCGACAAGTGTCACGAGCGCAGAGGCGCAGAGGTCCAGGCGGATCCCGAGCCACCGGCCGGCGTGCACGAACTGTATGTAGGCGCGGTGGTTGGCGTCTATCAGTGCGATGAAGTGATGCAGGAAGGCTGGGGCTGCTCCGTATGCTCGCACTGACACCACTCCCTGTGTGGGTTGCAGTGGGGTTGACAGGGAGATGGGTGTAAGTAATAGACAAAGAAGGGGCGTGTACGAACTGTATGTAGGCACGGTGGTTGGTGTCTATGAGTGCTATCCAGTGATGGAGGAAGGTAGGTGCTGCACCGTATGCACACACTGACACCTGTGTGGGTGTGGATGAAAGGGTGAGAGAAGGAGAGATATAGAGTTATCTGTAAGCGAGAGAAAAGGGGTGTGCACGAAATGGATGTAAGCGCGGTTGTTGGCGTCTATGAGTGCTATGATGTGTGTGAGAGGTGGTACTCTTACCACTCACCACCTTTCAGCCTAAAATCCAGTAGCACACACCACTCACCTGCAGGCTCTGTGCAAAATGGGCGTAGATGGGCGAGCGTGAGAGGCCGTCGATTCGCTTGAGCTCGCGAGAGACTCGCAGACAAGCGGCTTACCACACACAGACAGGTTAAAGCCCAGCAAACACCACGCACGCACCTGCAGGCTCTGAGCAAAGTGAGCATAGATGGGCGAACGGGAGAGGCCGTCGATGCGCTTGAGCTCGCGGGAGACCCGCAATTAGCGGCGCACAATCCAGCAGCACACCGCCCACCTGCAGGCTACAACCGCCACGCACCTGCAGGCTACAACCGCCACGCACCTGCAGGCTACAACCGCCACGCACCTGCAGGCTACAACCGCCACGCACCTGCAGGCTACAACCGCCACGCACCTGCAGGCTACAACCGCCACGCACCTGCAGGCTACAACCGCCACGCACCTGCAGGCTACAACCGCCACGCACCTGCAGGCTACAACCGCCACGCACCTGCAGGCTCTGAGCAAAGTGAGCGTAGATAGGTGACCGCGAGAGCCCGTCGATGCGCTTGAGCTCACGGGAGACACGCAGGTAGCGGCGCTGCAGCAGCGAGAAGACCAGTAGCAGCGGCGGGAGTGCCAGCAGGAACCAGGGCACAAGCACTGCGGTGACTGCTATGGCCCCAGCGCAGCCCAGAAATAGCTCCATGGTTTGCTGGTGAGGGGGGAAAACGGAAGGGAAGGAGGAGAAGGGAGAGGGAGGAGGAGGGAAAGTTGGAGAGGGAGAAGGGCAGAAGAGAGAGGGGCAAGGGGAGAATTGGCGAAAATAGTATGAAGCAGGGAATATTGTTACAGCAACAAAAATAAGTGTCAAGATCGCTGAAAGAGCAGGGGGTGGGGGGGGGGATAGGAGAGGAGTGCGGGGGAGAGGGAGTGCAGTGCGTGGCAGTGGCACAGCGCATGCTGCATACCTGAACGGTGGTTGGCAGCAGGTCATCCACGAGAGACTGGTCCTTGCTGAACCGGTTGAGGATTCGACCCACTGGGTTCTGCCAGCACGAAGAGGACACACAGGGACGGGGAGTGCGTGGGGGGGAGGTGAGTTGAGAGGGGGCGTTACGGAACATTCCCATACTAATGCATAACTTCCAGTGGAGAGAATGGGGTAATGGAACAAGCAGACATGACATGGCGTAGCACTAATTGCGCTCCTGGTCGAAGAACAGCAGTGGTGATCGCAGCACGTGCACGGCCTTGAGGTGGTGCATGTGGGATTCCGTGCATTGCCTAACAATCAGCACCATCAGCACCATCAGCACCATCAGCACCATCAGCACCATCAGCACCTAGAATCAATGCCCACCTGGTCGAAGAATAGCAGTGGCGAGCGCAGCACGTGCACAGCCATGAGGTGGTGCATGTGGCGTGCTGCAGCGAGGGCAGCATGGGTGAACCAGAAGGCCCGCAGCAGCGATAACACGATGGCTCCCGCTGTCAGCACCGCGTATATGCCCACGTAGAGACCTGGCAAGGGGAAAGAAGGGGGGAGTATAGGGCATTTAAGAAGGTGGCTTGTGAGTGAGTTCAAAGATTAAGCAGCCCAATGGCGCCTGTTGTCAGCACTGCATACATGCCCACGTTAAACCCTGGTGGGGGGGGTGGTGTGTTGAGGGCAGGTAGTGAGTTGAGGGCGGGTGCCTTGTGAGTGGGTTTTAAATAGCACACTGAACTGGGAACGCACCTGAAGGAGAGGGATTACTAGTGCTTGTTCTACCTGAATTTCAACTGAACCGCAAGCCATTTGAACCAAAATGCACCTGAGGAGAGGGAGTATTTGTGGTCGACCCACCTGAGGAGAGGGAGTATTTGTGGTCGACCCAGACGCCCAGCCAGTAATCCACGAGGGTGCGCACTGTCTGTGCCACCATGAAGGCCAGCAGTAGCCCAGCAAAGAGCAGGAAGCTGAGAGCGGCCAGGGGCGGGTCAAGAGGGGCAGGCGGATAAAAATCGGGAGTTTCCGTAGAGATGGCGGGAGAATTTTGAAAAGATTCAAAACAAGGAGGTAAAAAGATTGGGCAGGAGCTGTAGAGGGAGTTACCGTCGAGATGGAGGGAGAAAGGTGGCACAGCACAAGCAAAATGGAACCGAACAGTGCTGCAGAGAGCAATGGTCATGGTCAGCGAGCAGCAGCAGGGATGAAAGAACGCCCTACAGTTTCGAGAGGGGGAAAAAAGACAGTGTAGGAAGGGTAAGGAGCTCACCCGCCCCCAGCCTTGATGTAAGCACAGTAGGTGGCGCGAGTGACCTGCCCCTCCACTCTGTCCTCCTTTATGGTCACACGGCCCATGCTCCGCTGCCCCCACTGCGCCCGCTTCTCCCTCTGCCCCTCTGTCAGCTTCACTGCCTGCTCCCTCCCATCCCCCTCCCCAGTCACTGCCCCGTTCTCTCCCTCACACTCCTTGTCAGTCACCCCATTATGCCCATGAGCCACCCCATGAGCCATCCCATGGGCCATCCCATGGGCCATCCCATGAGCAACGCCATGCTCTGCATTCTCCCCTTCCCTCTGGGCACCATCCTGCACCACCGCCTCCTCTCTTCTCATCTCCAAATCCTCTCCCCACTTCGCATCCACCACCACTGCCTCTTGCCCTTCACATGCCCCGCCCTCCCTGCCCTCGCCTGCACCTCCTGCTCCAACCCCTTCTCCATTCTCCCCTCCCCCTTGAACCACCTCCCTGTTCCCCACCTCCCCCAACACCTCCCCTCCTCCTTCCCCTTTCCTAATTCGCTCCCCCCAGCCTTTCCCATCCACCTCCCCCACGCTTTTCCCATCTGAACCTTCCAGACCCTCCCCACTCTCCCATCCCCCCCGCCCTTCATATCTAGCCGAAGGCACCGCCTCCACAGCAGCAGCAGCAGCCGCCGCCATGGCTTCAACACTCCTCACCCTCTTCATCTCCCTCCCGCTAATCGCACCCACCTCTGCTAGCTCCTCCGGGCTCCCGGCCAATCCCAGCCGTCCATGTGTCATCAGCAGCACCTGGGAGCATGCGTCCAGCGACCGTCGGTTGTGCGTTACGAGCACGACCGTGCGGTTACCGCGTTGCATGACCCCTCCTTGAAGCACGTTCTCTATAAGGTGCTTCGCTGTAGGCACATCCACTGCGGCTAGAGGGTCGTCTAGGAGCACAAGGGGAGCGCTGCTGTAGCACGCCCTGGCAAGGGATATCCTTGCCTTCTGCCCCCCACTCAGGTTGATGCCCCTCTCGCCCTGCAGAGGGGATGGGAGACGAAGGAAGAGGGGTTGAAATGACAGATGGGTAAATAAACAAAAGTCCTAAATGACACCGAAGTGAAAGAATTCACAAGGAAGAGGGTTGTCTAGGAGTACAAGCGGTGAGCTGCGGTAGCAGGCTGTAGCAAGAGATTCTCAATGGTATACTTGGGTGGCTCAGCACAAGTCACTCACGATTTCTGTCTGGTGCCCGGCGGCCAGGGCAGCGATGTCACGGTCAAGCGCACACGCACGCACCACCTCCTGGTACCTGCCCGCGTCGTAGGGCTGCCCGAAAAGAATGTTTTCCATGACCGTAGCATTGAGAATCCACGGCTGCTGCGCTGCATACGCCACGTTCCCCAGACTGCTCACCCACATGGCGCCACCCACATACTGCATCTCCTCCAGTATTGCCTGCAGGAGGGACGACTTGCCGTTGCCCACCGCCCCTGTGACTGCCACCACTGCGCCTCTCTCCACTCGCAGAGTCACTCGTTCCAGGTGAAACCCTGTTCCTGCAGCAGCAGCAGCATCTGCTGTGGTAACGACAGCATTGGCAGAAGTAGCAGGCATAGCAGGAGAGGAACCACCCCCTTCGCCCTCCTGCTGTTGCCCCTTTTCTACATCATTCTGTCTACCCTCTTGCAAGCCGTTCTCTTTGCCCGCCTCGCCATCACCTTCCGTGCCCTCTCCCTGCGTGCAGTCTGGCTGAACAGCACCAACAGTTCTCCTTCCATTCCTCTTCTCCCGCGCCTTCTGAGCGCCAAGCCTTCTCCTCCACAGCCCTCTGGCACCTTTCCCATTGCCCCCCTCTGCTCCCTGCTGCTGCTCTATGCAGGAGGGGAGCTGCTGGGCAGTGGTGGACGGCAGCTGCCAGGAGAAGGAGGCATCTTGAAGCGCCACGACCACGCCCTTGCTCTCCGCCTCTGCTTTCAGCTGCATACATCGTGGAGTTTTGGGGGGCGTGGGGTGGATTCAGTAGGGCGATGTTTGGGGAGAGGAAGACAGGACATGTGAGAGTGGAAACAGCGTATCGCCCCAAGGCAGAAGCAAGACGGTAATGCCCTCCCAGCAGCCATCCCTCCCTCTTACTGTCACCCACCTCCGCCTGCGTCTCTTCCGGGCAGCCGCCCTGCCCGTCGGGCAGTGCGAGGAACTTCTCGAGGCGGTCAACAGCAACGAGTGCTTCCCCGGCGAACTGGAGGCCAGTGGGTGCGATGAAGAAGATGCGCACCATGATGCTGAACAGCGCCAGCACCGCAAAGGCCGTCTGGGGTGGCAGGTCGCCGTTTATTGCCACGTATATGCCAAACGTGGCTAGGGATGCCAGGGGCGTGACGGAATCCTGATGGAGATGGGGCACACAGAGGAAGGGAGGGCAGTCACAAAGAGGGCCATTCGAGGAAGTAAGGGAAGTCATGAAGAAGAGGAGTGGCAGAGAGGAGGCTTTTCACTAGCAAGAGAGAATATCCTTCCACCACCCCTTATCAACCAACCCAAACCGAATCAAACCAACCTTGAGCGTGGAGTTGACTGATCGCACGTATGCCGCCCGGCGCAGCCACTGTAGCTCGTTGAGACGTCTCAATAACCAACCTAACCATGCTAAACCGACCTTGAGAGTGGAGTTGACTGATCGCACGTACGCCGCCCGGCGCAGCCACTGTAGCTCGTTGTCTCGTAGTGCGCGGATGCGGTCCAGGAAGGCGGCAGTCCAGCCATTGACCTTGACCACGCGCATGCCAGATAGCACCTCCCCCAGCAGCCGCACACGCGCATCAGTGAACTTGAGCGCCTTGGGCCTCAATGCTGCGACTCGCTTTGCCATCCACACCTGCGTTTGGAAAGTGGGAGGGGATTGGAGTACACTAAAAGAAGGCGATCAGAGACGAGCAGTGTGGGAAATAGCACCTCCCCCAGCAGTCACACACGCGCATCGGTGAACTTGAGCGCCTTGGGGCGCAATGCTGCTACCCTCTTCGCCATCCACACATGTCAGAGATTAGCGTGTACTAAGGGAGAAGTTCAGAGCCGCGCAGCCCAAGTAGGACTGCCTGCCACACTTCCATGCCTGGCAGGAAAGCTACTCCAAAGCACCGCCATAATCCTAAGTGAGACACAACTTGCGTTGAGGGGAGTTTTGAGACAATTACAGAATCTTGGTGTTAATTGACACACGTGAGAGAGAGGCAGGAACACGGCACTGACAATGAGCGGTTGGATGAGGAAGACGACTGCGACGCCCCCCAGGGCCGCCACTCCCGCCTCCACTATCACCAACGCACAGATGACTGTCAGATCCAACACTGCCAGCCACACTGCGCAGGGGGGAGAGAAGGATGGAGGGAGGGGGAGAGAATGGAGGGAGAGGGGAGGAGGAGGAAATGAATGTAACAATCTTCTAGAAAGGACAGAGGTAGGAGGTGGTGGCAAGCAGATGGCTGCCAGATCGAACCCTGCCAGTCACACTGGTGCGGGGAAAGAATGGGAAGGTGGGGTTGGCGTACCATAGTGGAAGTACGTGATGGCGTCTAGAAGCTTCTGAGTGTCGTTGGTGATGAGGTTGAGCATGCGCCCAGATGTCGCCTCCCCCAGAGCCACCTGCTTCATTCCCAATGCCTGCACATGCCATTCAGGTTCCATAAGTGCAACAAAGACTGTCAATCTCCTCGCACTTTCCAATCATGCACATCACATGAACGTGTCTTGTTAACTTAACTTGTCTGAACAATGCGCATCACATCCAGGCGGACACACCTTGTGGTATACCACTGTGCACACACACGCGCGCACGCGCATGCCAGCTTTCTGGGAGCGAGTGAAGCAGTGGTGCATGCACACGCTCTGCAGCACAGACGTCACCGCCATGCCCACCACCAGCAGCGCCGCCCTCCACGCTGCTGGCGGCTCTGGCGCTGCTGCTGCTGCCACCAGCTGCTTTAGCACGTACACCTGCATGGAGAGCAACAGGGTAGAAGAGGAGCTTTTGACACACCCGAAAAAGCAAATGGCCCTGCAAAAATGGCAAGCCGGCGTTTGCAGAAGGTTAAAGTGAGCCTTAAGAAGGTTCACCTGGTTGCATCTGTCACCATCAAGAAAAAGTTACAAAAACGGCGAGCGGGCGTTTGAGGAAGGCTAAACTGAGGCAAGAGGGGCTGCACGCCGTACCTGGATGGGCTGAGCAGGGCACTGAGCAGGCGCACGCACCTGGGTGCAGACAGCGGCGAGCCAGATGGGCTTCCACACGGCCGCCATGAAGTAGTACCGCCCGAACGCACGCGCCAGCACCCGCCACACGCGCCCCACCGGCCGCCTCCCGCGCTTCCTCCCCGCCTCACCCCCCTGAGACAGACGCGCCGTCTTTTCCGCGTCCGCCTGCTCGAGGCGTAGCTCTGTGCGCCATGCGCGGTTCCAGCAGTCCACGCTCTGCTGCGTCGACTCCACCGGGTTTAGCTCGTATAGGTCGTCCTCCTGGCAGGTTTGGGTGGGATGGGACGACAGATGGAGCATGATGGCACAGGTTGGGGGCCAACGGGACGAGGCGGAGCTCTGTCTGCCATGCTCGGTTCCAGCAGTCCACGCTCTGCTGCGTCGACTCCACCGGGTTCAGCTCGTACAGGTCGCCTTCCTGTCAAGTTTGGGGGAAATGGGACGACAGTTGGAGCATGATGGCACAGGCTGGGAGTCAGCGCAAGAGGTGGAGCTTTGTGCGCCATTCTCGGTTCCAGCATTCCACGCTCTGCAGCGTCGACACCACCGGGTTTAGCTCGTACAGGTCGTCTTCCTGGCAGGTACGGGTTCCGCGGAACGACAGGTTGGGATGGAGCAGGACGACAGATGGAGCAAGACTACAGGTTTGGACTCAGCCGAACGACAAGATCGGATATAGATGGGCGGCAGGTTGGAATTCAGCAGGACGGGGATGAAGTAAAGCCGAGCGACGGCGTACTCTACCAAGAATCATAACGGCGGTGTTTGGGACGGACACCTTGATACGAAAGCACGAGGTCTACCATGATTCACGACAGCGCGCGGACATCTCGGGATCTAACCGCGAACATGCGACCTAAATCAGTTTCTGTCGAGGCCAAATCCGTGAGTTATCGCAATCCTGGAGGCTCCAACCCAAAAGCGAGGGGGATGAGCTACCTGCACGACTTTGCGATAGCCGTAGTGCATGAACGGCGCGATCCAGGACCAGAAGAGAAAGCTTGGCCATGACGCCGATAGCTCGGGAGAGGGTCCTGCTGTGGGGAATCCCTTCCCTTCTCTGTTGAAGAAGCTGTCGCTCGCTGCTGTCGCGTCGGATTCCATGTCATCTCCTGACATTGCTAACGCCTCTCAAAAGAGAATGCTTTTCAGAGAGATTTATGTTTTAAGATAAACGATTAGAAGGTTCTGCGTGAAGCCATAGCGCAACGAACTGTCAACAACAGCGCGCATTCTCAGGAATGAATGATCCGCCCGTGCTGGACTGAGAGCCAAAGCCGGGCATTAAAAAACGGACGGAACGAGCCGGGATTTGACGATCGGTTCATGCCATTCTACCTCCTCCGCACTAACCAGTCAAAATAAATGGTTCCATGAAGGTGAGATGGCATGAGGCATAATGCGTTTCCTACAATGCTCCAGCACATAAAGCTTTCTTTCTAACTTCACCTTGAAGCTGGAACGAAGAGGAGGCGTGGAGGGGAAAGAAGGGCTGCCAGCAAGATGGATTTGCGGCTGTGATGGGCCAGACAGGTGGAGGGGGGAGGCACAGCCAATCCCGAGGCTGATCATCCCAAGCCGCGAAAGCTGGAAATTGCGTGCGAAAGTGGCGACAAGCAGGAAAGATTCGTCTTGCAGCAGAATTTGCCTGCCTTGTCGTTTCGCAAATCGAGAGGAACTTGGGCGGCTAGCTGTGGTGGATGATGGCGTGGCAGTCGAATTCTGGCGATTTGCGTTACCAAGCTTTTCAATGTGCGAGTTCGCGAGACATCACTTCCTTCACATCCTCGCATCAGCATAACGCGGGACTCTACAAGTTTCGTTGCGAACACAGAACTTGTCATATCATCGGCGTTATGGTTAATTTCCACATTCCATTTTCACGTGGAGGGCATGAATCATGTTCACATCGATCTTCCATCCCATGGACTGCGGAACCTAGAAATTGACAGACCATTTATGGTGTGATTGTGAGTCATGTCGTGAGTAGTGGCTCTGAACCAAGACAGCAGCTAGCTGACCACTCGTAATGACCAGCCGTGGCTGATGCGAACGGGAACTTCGCGCTAACGCTGATTATTGCTATTTTTTAACGTGACTTTTCGCTAGTTCTGTTCAGTTTCGGTAATCGTGAGCCGTCCCTCATCTGTTCAGATTCCTCTCTTCCGCCATGTCGTTAAAGGCATGTCTTGAAAGCCATGCCGTGGGCGAGCTCGTACGCGCTAAAGGCATCATGGTGGACGTGCCGCACAGTGCGCCAGGTATGCGAAATGTATTCTCATATGCGGGTTCGCAGAAAGTAATCGTCATGGTTAATTTTACGACTCGCGAAATTGCGTGGCATTACATAAATGTTGCCATTCTTGCACCTTTCCACCTGGCCGCTCCTCTGATCCCTCCTTCCGCACCGTCACCAGTCTTTCCGCAACCCCCAGTCATCGCTTTCGCTCCCCGCTCCCCGCGCCCCTCTTTCCCCACTCCCCCGCGCGGCAGTGCGCGATGCGCTGCAGCTGATGCGCATGCACGGCATCTCCGCGCTGCCCGTGTGGGCTCCGCCCAACGAGTGGGTGGGCGCGGGGGGCTCCTCCATCATGGTCGCGGACAGCACCAGCGGAAGCGGAAGCGGGGGCGGAAGCGCAGGGTCAGGGACAGGCGGGTCGGAGGTGGTAGAGACGAGCGAGGAGCGTGGGGAGGCGGGGGAGAAGGGCGCGGGGGCGGGGGCGAGCGGGGGAGCGGGCGCGGGGAGGGCGCGGAGGCAGTACATCGGGATGGTGAGCGTGCTCGACGTGCTGATGCACTTCGCGCAGTCGTCCGCGCGCGACGACCCCACGTGGGCTCTCGACGTGCCCATCTCCACGCTCATTGGCCACTGCCTCGAAGGGCTCTCCTGCTGGACCCTCCCCTTCCACCTCTCGTAAGCGCTCCCTACCCCTTCTCCGGTACCCACCTCTCCCCTCTTCACTCCTTCTGCCTCCTTCTGCCGTTTCTGCTCCCTCCCGCCCTCTCCCCTCGTGCCCAATCCTGCCCACTCCTGACCATCCGTCATTCCCGTTTCCCCATTCCTCTCTCCCCTCGTCAGAGTGCTCGACTCATTGGAACCAATGAGCAAGGGAGTGCACTGGGTGCTGCATGCTTGCAGAGGTGCTTTGTAACACACATGCAGATTCCCCCTCTCCTCGCTTCTCCCTCCTACCCCTTCCCTAGAGTGCTCGACTCATTGGAGCCAATGAGCAAGGGCGTGCACCGGGTGTTGCTGCCACTGCCATCCGCAGACCGCCTCCCATCAGGCCCCATCGTGCCTCTCTCCGCTGCCACTCACGGGGGGTTCTCCCGCGGCCTCCTCACCACCGGCTGTGCCCCTGCCTACACCATCCTGAACCAGGTGCATTGTCAACCCCCTGCCTGTTCTCACCTGGTAACTATCAATCAAGGGAGCTGGCATGAGATATTTTACTTGCCGACTCATACCTTTTCTTGCCTGTATCACACAGGCTATTTTTTTACTTACTGTTTCTCTGCCCGTTGTGTTCTTATAACGAGGGAAAGAGTGCTGCTGCGGTGACACTGTATCCAGCTTGCACTGTGCCATTCTCTCGCAGGTGGATCTGATAAAGTTCATGATAGCTGAAGCACAGGCGGAGACAGGCGGCCAGCACCATCACTTCAAGTCCAGCAGCAGCAGCGGCAGCACCGCCAGTCCTGTACCTTCCTCATCTTCCTCCGCTGCTCCTCCTGCAGCCACGGGCAGTGGCAAGACCCTAGCAGAGCTGCTGCAGCTGTCAGTGAAGGAGGCGGGGGCAGTGCATGGGACGGTGTTTGCCGTGCCAGCGAGCATGAAGGTGCTGGACGCCATTCGCTGCATGCAGCAGGCGTCTGTGGCTGCCGTGGCAGTGCTCGAGCCCACACCGGATGACAAACTCGACGACCCCATGCTCATCTTTGTACGTGCTGCTTGCTTTTTGAGTCGACTATAATTTTGCTGGACGCCATTAGCTGCACTGTATGCAGCAGGCGTCCGTGGCTGCCGTGGCTGTGCTGGAGCCCACACCGGATGACAAGCTCGACGACCCCATGCTCATCTTTGTAAGTACGGGCGGATTGCTGCTTGTCGGTTTATGAGAGTTCTCAAAAACCAGTTAGGAAATTCTCAAGGTCTAGCTTGGGACCTCTCAAGAACCAGCGAGCATGAAGGTGCTGGACGCCATTAGTTGCACTGCATGCAGCAGGCGTCCGTCGCTGCCGTTGCAGTGCTCGAACCCACACCGGATGACAAGCTTGATGACCCCATGCTCGTCTTTGTACGTGCCTGTGCTGGCTGGTGATGATGCCAGGCTAGCTGCACAGTCCAGCCATGTCGGTGACTTTCGAGAATTCTCAAAAGTCACACTTACATGCCCATGCTGGCTGGTGATGATGCCAGGCTAGCTGCAGAGCACAGTCTCCCCGTGCATTGCTTCTACCTTGCGTATGCCTGCACCCACCGTTAGCCGCTTCCCCTCTTCCCTTTTCTGCAGCTGCTTCCACCAGTGCACCTACTTACTTCCCCATTGCCCCGCTGGCTGTCATGCTGCCCTCAAGATCCACTTCTCCCCCCTTCCCTGACCCCCCTCGTCACAATACCAGGGCCAAGGGCGTTGCCTGGTGGGAACACTGTCAGCCAGTGACCTGCGCGCCTGCAGTGAGGAAGCAGCGCTCACAGCTCTCCCCCGCTTGACCGTCGGTGACTTCCTCGCCACTCTCTCTGTCGCTCAAGACGTTGGAATCTCCGCCGCTTTCAGCCCGTACGCTCCTCCGCCCGCCCTCGCCACCCTTGCATCAAATTCCCCGGCATCGTCTCCTGCGCGCATGTGTGAGGCGAGATCTATGGTGCCGATTACTTGCCGGGAGCATTCTCGGCTAGGCGTGGTAATGTCTCAAGCGATTGCTGGGCGCGTGCATCGGGTGTGGGTGGTTGCGGATGACTCATCAGGGATTCTTGTGGGAGTGGTGACCATGTCGGACATTCTACGGTGCATAAGAGAGCACGCTGAAGGGGAGCGATAAGCTTTGTCCAGGGGATTAGGATATTGTGCTATGCTTCACAAAGGTAGGAAATGAGATTGTTGAGATTATGTATTTTGTTTTTTTTTAGCTGCAAGAGTTACTATGAACCAATCTCAAAGTGGTGATCAAAGCCGCGGCTTCTCTAAGCGAGGAACATTTGGCCACCTACCCTAGGAGGAAGTCCTGGAAGTCTCGAGAATCTCGTGGCCAAATTCTGAGCCTCAAACAGCCTGTCCCGTGCATGGCTCGGCTCGGCCAATGGCCAGCTGTGCTGACGGCATGGCGCAAATCCGCCTAGAATTCTCCACCTGGCGTGGGCTCGCTCGCCATACGTTTTGGCGGGCTGAAAATGTGTCGGTGACAGATTTGGCTGAGCTGCCTTTTGACGGGAATTCCAGCATTCTCCCGGTTCTCGACGCAGCGCCACGCGTGAGTTGACGCGCCGCAGGGCAGCGAAAATCGGCGCAGGTCCGAAGGGTCGGCGAAGGTCCATTTCTGACGGAAGGTGCGAGATAGATCGAGCGAGGGGGAGGTTGGCCATTCGGGTCCGTCGAAGCCAGACCAAGCGAAATGAAACCAGGGTTAGCGAAATATGCGAAACGAGCAGTCAGGTGATGTCACGAAGTCCGTGGTGGTGGTTTCCGCCGGCCCTTCCAGTCGACGTCACCTCCACGCTTTCGTCCTACCCACAGCAAAACATTTCGCCTTGGGCAGGGAATGTAATTGCGTGAGGCGGAAGCGAAGAAAGTGACCGCGACTCGGCACTGTGGGCGCATGAAATGGAATGGCGCACATGGGAAAGGGAAGGAGGGAGGGCACGCCACGAATTGGGGCACGAGGTGAAAAGACATGTGAGTGAATGGCGAAGTGTATGCGTGCATGGGGCACAGCGAAAGGGTGAGAAAAGGGAGTTGCGCGAAGCTTTAGAAGCCGAGGCCCCAAACGTCACGTGCATTGTGCTGGATCCTACGTCTTCCTCATTCCTCTTGCTTCCTCCAGTGTCAAACCCTACTAGTCTGTGCTGCTGGATAAAGCCACTGTTGCAGGGTTTCTTCCTCATTTGCGAATTCTTGAAACAGCTTACTATCTGCTACCAATCTACCGCATTACCTCGCATTCAGCTCCTAGTTTCTTCTAGCACTCACTTCGAAATTCACAGCATTCATCGGCATTTCGTTCGTTCTTCCGTTTTAGCTTAGCATCAATGGCGGAATTAAAATCATCGAGTAGGTGCCCCAGCTGGGTTCCAGAGCTCCTCAGCGGCCATTACTTCTCTCCGTGCCGCCAGCACGCCGCGGCGCATAAATCCGAGCGAAACTTCTTCTGCATTAAATGCCGCGGCGACCCTCTCTGCACGCTCTGCGTGCAGAAACACCATTCCGGTCCAGAGCACGACATTCTGCAAATCCGCCGCTCGTCGTACCACGACGTCGTGCGCGTCGGCGAGCTGTCGCGTCTTCTAGACCTGCACCACATTCAGGTCTACGTTATAAACAGCGCGAAAGTGGTGTTTATCAATCCGCGGCCGCAGTCCCGTGTGGTGAAGGGCGCGCCGTTCTTCTGCCGCACGTGCAACCGCACATTGCTCGACGCCAGCCGGTTCTGCTCCATCGGATGCAAGCTCGCCGCATTGCGCCACGACCCCGCGCTCACATTGCGCCCGCGTGGGGGAGGCTCCGCGGAGCACGTCGCCGCGCGGCCGGCTGCGGGACATGCACATTATGGGTCCAGCGCGGGAGTTGAACGGCCGGCGCGGTCTGGGGACGGGCTATCTGACGACGACTCGGGGACGTGGTCGGCGGGGCACCGGCGGAAGGAAGGGGGGAGCGATTGGCGGAACGAGTGGCGCAAGCGCGCATTGCCCCCTCTGCTGGTGGAAGATAACGACGCGGCGAGCTCCGGGGAGAGCGACGAGGGGCGCGCGGAGGAGGACGGGGACGAGGGGGTGTCCGCGGACTGGCGGAGGGGCGGCGGAGAGAGGGAGCGGAAGCGCGTGCGCTACGACAAGGCGAATGTCGCGGAGTCTCTGCGGTATCCGGAGCTGGTGGGCGCGTCATCCCCGGTATTCTCCCCCGTGACTCCGCCACTGGCTTATCAACACGAAGGCAGCACCGGTTCCCCCTGGCGCGCGCATCGGCGGAAGGGCGTTCCGCATCGCTCCCCCTTGTCTTGATTTCAATTCTGAGAAGCAAGGCGACCGCGGATTGCCTGAAATGCCTGATTTGGAGGCGCACGCACAGTGTTGAGTTTCTGAGACACCAAGAACAAGCGCTGGGACTTGCTTGCATGCCCGTTTACAGGGCTTCGCGATTCTGTTTCGTGGCCAGCAGACCTCTTACAACGCTTTACGTTTATATAGGGTTGCTTTTATGCCATGCCAGGGTGCTCCCTGTGTGCGGCTGTGCATAATAGAGCTAGTAGTTTAAGACACATACTGACTAGTTCGGAGGTTAGGATACAGCTATAGGACATGTGTACATATGTTCTTTTGTTACGGTGCCACCTCTGTTTCGAGTTGTTTCCAAGACTCCCTAACTTGTCTTGTCTGTGTTGCATTGCATGAGCTTGAGGGTGTTGGGAAAGAGGAGGTGAGGAGAAGCTCCTTACGAGGAGGGAGGGAGAGAAAGTTGAGGAGCAAAGATCAATATACCATATGCCCACAGGAGAATTGAATTCCGATCTGCTTCTGTAGGAGCTCTCATCCCCAAGGTCCTGAATGAGACTCCCCACCCACGAAGTGGTCATGTAGTGTCCACTGGTTGCTTGCTTGCAATTGACCAACTAAAGCTACGGTACATACATGGCATGACAGGATGATGCTATGGTACGGTACTTCTTTCGAGCCTTCCTTCCAGGTACCATCGTCCTGGAACGCGCTGGGGGTTGATCGAAACAACCTTGTCACAGCAGTGATCTTCTAGAATCATTCTCACGTTGATTCTCCTGTCTTGCTTTCATTTGACTGCCGAGACTGCTGCCTTGACAGAATCTCAGAAATCTCCTCACCCACTCCCCCATCCTTCTCTCGGTCTCTCCACGTCCCACCCACCTCCCCTTCTCTCCCTACCAAGCCCCTCAGTTTGAGCGCATTGGCTCTCAGAATCGCCACATAAGCCTCCTCCCTGACACGTGGCAGCGTCTCATTGGCCAGCGCCATCTGCTCCCCCCCTTCAGCCGCCGCCCGGATGAAGGGCTCGAGGGCTTTAAGCACCAGCAGCTGCACGTCCTCGTCGGACAAATCAGAGGGCGACATCTGACGCAGCGCAGCGCAAGCAGCATCCTCGTCCTCCGCTGTTATGGCCGTTCGGAAGAGACTGGAAGGGGAAAGGGTGTGTGGGAGAGAGATATTGGACATGTAGGGCTTGTGTATGGTAGGGCGAGATCAGAGAGGAAAAGCACCAATGCCCCAACGTCCCTATGTTCCAATGCCATGCTTTGAAGGTGGGGAAAAAATGGGTGCTGTGCGTGTATAGCTAGAGGTCCCCAAGTGCTCTAAAAGGCACCAGAATGCACCGGAAGAGTGCAAAGACAGCAGGGGGTAGGTCATTGCAGTGCTTGTCTAACATGGTGAGTTCATGGCAGTGGCTCAAGGAGCAGAACGCACCGGAAGAGAGTGAAGACGGTGGGCGGCAGGTCGTTGCGGTCCATGTCATCCATTACATGCAGGGCGCGAGGCAGGTCACCCATAGCCGCACACGAGTCCAACAATGCTTCCAGCACCATGCGCGATGCATGCACGCCCACCTGTGCCAAGTGGTGGGGGGGAGGTGTGGGGACGAGGCAGGAAGGAGGGGGAAGGCACACAAGACTTTCAAGGCACGATGCATTATGTGTGCACGCCCACCTGCGCGGGATGGCAGAAAGGGAGGAGGGGGAGGAGGGAAGGAACGAAGGACATTCAACGAGTGCAGCGAGGAGAGACAGAGGAAGAAAGGGAGAGCAGAGTGGCGACTCACAGTGCGCAGGGCTTGGAACATGCGAAGGGCCTCTCGCACCCCGATCAAACACACCCCCCTCTCGTCCGGTAAACCCCTGGCCACTGGCAGTAGCACCTGCCAGCGTGATGGGCAGGAGGTGCGAGAGGAGTGGACGTATGAGCAATTCCGGAGCAGAAAAAACGACCTGCTCAAATATCTGCTGGCCGTAGAGATGACATGTGGCATGTGGCTGGAGTGTGCCTGGTGTGTGCCTGGTGTGTGGCTAGTGTGTGGCTGGCGTGTGGCTGGCGTGTGGCTGGCGTGTGGCTGAAGTGTGGCTGGCGTGTGGCTGAAGTGTGGCTGGCGTGTGGCTGAAGTGTGGCTGGCGTGTGGCTGGCGTGTGGCTGAAGTGTGGCTGGCGTGTGGCTGGTGTGTGGCATGTGACTGGAGGGCAAAGAGGCACAAGAGAACCCCACCTGGTCGAAGATCTGCTGGCGGTTGAGTTGAGGGTCGTCCTTGATCTCCTCTGCTACCTCCAGAATGCCCCTGCTCTCACGGACAGGAGATACGCACAATGAGATTCTTCTATCTCGTGTGCACTCAACAAGCACATGGGTGAGACGGCAGGGAGGGAGGGCAAGGGGTAGCGAGGAAGGGCAAGAGGCAGGTAGGGAGTGCAAGAGGTAGGGAGGGGGGAGAAGGAGACAGCGGGAACAGGGACATACTGCACGTCGTGAAGCTGCACGAGGCATGCCAGCGTCTGCACCACCAGCGCATGCCCACTCCGCATCTCCTGCTGCCACGTCATGCCCTCCCACTGCCTCCCCCCCTCACCCCGTTCCCCATCCCCCCCATGCTCTCCGCTTCTCCACTCCTCATTCCTCTCCCCTTTTTGCACCCCCCGCACCCCTCTGCGAGTCTCTCGAAACAGCTTCATCATGTCCTCCACCATGCCCGCCCGTCCTAGCGCCATGATCATGGTCCCCACGGCGTATGGCAGGGGCTGCACGCCCTGCGCTCGCCCCTTCCGGAACGCCGCTAGGGCTGCCTCTGTGCGGCCTGCTGCTGCCAGGGCCTCGACCAGAGCGCTCACTGCGTTGGCGCCTACTCTGTGTCCCGCCGCCTCTGCTGCTGCCAGGTACTGATGCGATGGGAGGGTGGGAAGGGGGAGGAAAGGGGGTGGGAAGGGGAGTGAGGGTGCTGTAGTCCCGGCCTTGGGGACTGGAGCTGTAGTCCCGGCAGGGGGACTGGAGCTGTAGTCATTGGGGCTGGCAGCATGCAGATTGTCTTTGGGGGGCACCTTATACATTACAATGATGCTACCCTGCAACTCACAAACGCATGCCCCCCTCGGTACCTCCATGGCACCATGCACGTCGCCTGTCTTGTGATACAGCTCCACCATGGCGGCGTGCAGGTAGTCATTGGGGGCCACGCCGTGCTGCTGCATCATGCCATGCACGCCAGCCATCTGCGTTCTGAGTGAATTCAAACCACACTCAACCGGCCCACACAAACCGTCACCCCCTGTCCATACCTCCATGGCGCCAGGCACATCCCCCGTCTTGTGGTAAAGCTCCACCATAGCGGCATGCAGGTAGTCATTGGGATGGGGGCAATCAACCACACCTACCCACGCATGCCCTCCCCCATCCTCACCTCCATGGCCCCATGCACATCCCCCGTCTTGTGATACAGCTCCACCATGGCGGCATGCAGGTAGTCATTGGGGGCCACGCCATGCTGCTGCATCATGGCATGAGTCGACTCAAAACACACTCAACCAGCCCATACCACCCTCCACACACCTCCATGGCCCCATGCACGTCGCCTGTCTTGTGGTACAATTCGACCATGGCGGCATGCAGGTAGTCATTGGGGGCCACGCCATGCTGCTGCATCATGGCATGAGTCGACTCAAAACACACTCAACCAGCCCATACCACCCTCCACACACCTCCATGGCCCCATGCACGTCGCCTGTCTTGTGGTACAATTCGACCATGGCGGCATGCAGGTAGTCATTGGGGGGCACGCCATGCTGCTGCATCATGGCATGAGTCGACTCAAAACACACTCAACCAGCCCATACCACCCTCCACACACCTCCATGGCCCCATGCACGTCGCCTGTCTTGTGGTACAATTCGACCATGGCGGCATGCAGGTAGTCATTGGGGCCCACGCCATGCTGCTGCATCATGGCATGCACGCGCATGCCCATGGCGCGGTTGCGCTTGAGGGCACAGCCGTGCAGCAGCTGAGTGAACACCACCACGTTGGGGCGAATGCCGTCTGCCATCATCTCACGCAGCACCCCCATTGCCGCTGACAGCTTCCCCTGGGCTGCCGGGAACGGGGTGGGAGGGAGGGGGTTTTTGGGGAAAGCGGGGCGAGAGAGAGGGGGAGAGAGTGTAGGGCAGAAGAGGGGAGCAGCGGGGAGACATGGGGAGGGGGAAGAAGGATCAAGCAAAGCCATGTGCACTGGGATTGGTGGGGATTGCGCGCGAGGGAACAGCCGAGCAGAAGCTGCGTGAAAACCATCACCTTGGGGCGAATCCTTATGCACTGGGTTAAATGTTGTGGATTGCAGGACGTGCCTGTTTGCAGAAGGCGTGGATGATGGGTGTGTAGATGTAGCTGTTCCTCTGCACGCCCGTTGTTCTCATCTCTGCCACGAGCTCCAGTGCCATGGGGATCTGCCATGGGCGACCGGGAAGAAGGCAGGGAGAGAGAGAGACTGTTGAGAATCTTTTGTAAACTGTGAGGTTTTGTGAAATGTTGGAGCTCTCTCATGTGACTCGCTGAAGATTGGAGCAGCATCACAACGTGCACCTACCTACCCACCCAAGGCACACGTACCCACAGAGCTACTGTGACACAAGTAGCAACACCTGCCCGACAGAGTGTAGAGACTCACATAGTCAACCTGCAGGCACGCCTCAAAGAACGAAGCAACGATGAGCCTCCTTGAAGAGCTTGGAGCGCGGATAGCACACACTCACACCTGCCCCACCCTGAGACTCACATTGTCGACCTGCAAGCACGCCTCAATGAGGCTGCTCAAGGAGGCGACAGTATTTCCCCCCTCCATGCGGCGCATGACGTCCGCCAGGGCGAGCGCTTCCTTGAAGAGCCTGGAGCGCGGTGCACACACTAACCTTTACATTGTCACATACACACACATGTAGTGTAGCGACACCTGCCCCATGCTGTGTAGCGACTCACATTATCGACCTGCAGGCGTGCCTCAATCAGGCTGCTGAAGGAGGCGACAGTGAGTCCCCCTTCCATGCGGCGCATGACGTCAGCCAGGGCGAGAGCTTCCTTGAAGAGCTTGGAGCGCGCGAGCTGCAGCAGCAATGGGGAGCACACCATGTAGTACCTACCCAGCCAGGACTCACATTGTCGACCTGCAGGCACGCCTCAATGAGGCTGCTAAATGAAGCCACTGTCAGCCCTCCCTCCATGCGGCGCATGACGTCAGCCAGAGCAAGCGCCTCCTTGAAGAGCCTGGAGCGCGCGAGCTGCAGCAGCAGCGGGTCAAAGACTCGTGGCGTGAGGGCGAAGCCCATCTGCTGCATCTCCTCCAACACATCCATCGCCCTGTCAAGCTGGAGAGCGGAGGAGGTGGAAGCGGAGATAGGGGCATCGTGGATGGGAAAAGAGCAAAAATAGAGGAGAGAAAAACCTCATGATTGATTCACAGTTGCTGCATCGCCTCCAACACACCCATCACCCTGTCAAGCTGCAGAGGACATGGGGAAAGGGAAAAGTGAGGGGACTGGTGGAGGGTAGGTTGGATTAGGAGAACAAAGAGAGCCAGCCACAGCTGGGTGAAGTGGCACAAAGCGGAGTGAAGGGCCAAGAGAGAGAGACAGACAGCAGCGCCCCCATCCACCGGAGAGAAACACCAAATACGAGCAGCGAGAACACACCTGACCGTTGACACAGAGGCCGGAGATAAGCAGGGATGAGATGCCCTCGTGCGGATACAGCCCCGTGGCCGCCACGGCCTGTCTCACCAGCCCCCACGTGCGCTCAAACTCGCCCCCTGACACCCCCTGCTGGCCCTGTCGCTCCACCAGCGGCCGAAAGCCCTTCCAGTAGTTGGCCCCCAGGAACTGCCTTCGCGTGAGTTGTGTGCCGTCTGGGAGAGAGAACGGCGCTGCAGTAGGGGAAGGAGGAGAAAGGGGTTGAAGGGAGGGGAGGGAAGAGGAGAGGAGGTCAGAGACTTGCCGGCCCTGCCGCTCCACCAGTGGCCGGAAGCCCTTCCAGTAGTTGGCCCCCAGGAACTGCTTCTGGTGAGTTGCATGCCATCCAGGAGCGAGAAAGGGACTGGGGCAAGAAGAGGGAGAGGGGAAAGGGGCAAGAGGGTGTTTCGGGAGAAAGACGGGGGAAGGGTGGGGGAAGGGGGGAAGGGGGCAAGAGGGTTGGGAGGGACAGGGCTACACGGGGGAAGAATCGCATTGTGAACGTACTTGCCCACTCTCACTCTGCACTCACCATCTGCCAGCCCCTGAGCAGCGTCTACCATGCTCTTGAGCACGTCGGCCTGGCCTGGGACACGTGGTACGCCTGGCAGGGTTTTCACGCGCCCTGGCTTATGAAGTGCATCACAAACCTACACTCTCACCATCGGCCAGCCCCGTGGCTTCAGCAGCGTCCACCATGCTCTTGAGCACATCGGAGAGGTACGCCTGGTAGGGTTTTCACGCACCCTGGCTTATAACGTGCATCACAAACCCACACTCGCACTCCCATCCCATCCGCACTCACCATCCGCCAGCCCCGTGGCCTGAGCAGCGTCCACCGTGCTCTTGAGCACGTCGGGGCGGCACGCCTG
This sequence comes from Closterium sp. Yama58-4, assembly GCA_947470075.1. Lineage (NCBI taxonomy): Eukaryota > Viridiplantae > Streptophyta > Zygnematophyceae > Desmidiales > Closteriaceae > Closterium > Closterium sp. Yama58-4. The sequence goes on along the minus strand of CANIUD010000755.1, from coordinate 165,801 downwards.
GTAGGGTTTTCACGCACCCTGGCTTATAACGTGCATCACAAACCCACACTCGCACTCCCATCCCATCCGCACTCACCATCCGCCAGCCCCGTGGCCTGAGCAGCGTCCACCGTGCTCTTGAGCACGTCGGGGCGGCACGCGTGGCCCACAGCAGCGAGGGCGGCGCTCCAGAGCGCGATGCGCTCCCACCCGTGCGACTCCAAGTAGCAGGTGAGCGCGTGGGGCAGCAGCAGCAGCATGTCGTCCCACTGCTGCTGTGAGGCTAGCTTGTGAATCGTGAAGTCTGGTGGAGCAAAGGGGGGGGGTGGAGGGGAGAGAATGGATTAGCAGGAGCAGCATGTGAGTTCCACCCGTGCGACTCAAAGTAGAAGGTGAGCGCGTGGGAAGCAACAGCAGCATGTCGTCCCACTGCTGCTGTAAGGCTAGCTTGTGAATCGTGAAGTCTGGTGGAGCAAAGGGGGGGGGTGGAGGGGAGGGAATGGATTAGCAGGAGCAGCATGTGAGTTCCACCCGTGCGACTCAAAGTAGAAGGTGAGCGCGTGGGAAGCAACAGCAGCATGTCGTCCCACTGCTGCTGTAAGGCTAGCTTGTGAATCATGAAGTCTGGTGAGGTGGGGTGAGAGGGAGTGGTTTGAAGGGTTGGGGGACGGGACGGGGTTAGCGACACACAGCAGCAGCAGCAGCATGTCGTCTCACTGCTGCTGTGAGGCTAGCTTGTGAATCGTGAAGTCTGGTGGAGCAAAAGGGGGGATGGAGGGAATGGAAGTAGCAGGTGAGCGCGTGGGGCAGCAGCAGCAGCATGTCATCCCACTGCTGCTGTGAGGGGAACCTGATGGGGACGAACCTGATGGGGACGAACCTGATGGGGACGAACCTGATGGGGACGAACCTGATGGGGACGAACCTGATGGGGACGAACCTGATGGGGACGAACCTGATGGGGACGAACCTGATGGGGACGAACCTGATGGGGGACGAACCTGATGTGGAACGAACCTGATGGGGGACGAACCTGATGGGGGACGAACCTGGTGGGGGACGAACCTGGTGGGGGACGAACCTGATGGGGACGAACCTGATGGGGACGAACCTGATGGGGACGAACCTGATGGGGACGAACCTGATGGGGGACGAACCTGGTGGGGGACGAACCTGGTGGGGGACGAACCTGATGGGGACGAACCTGATGGGGACGAACCTGATGGGGACGAACCTGATGGGGACGAACCTGATGGGGGACGAACCTGGTGGGGGACGAACCTGATGGGGACGAACCTGATGGGGACGAACCTGATGGGGACGAACCTGATGGGGGACGAACCTGATGGGGAACGAACCTGATGGGGAACGAACCTGATGGGGGACGATGGGGGACGAACCTGATGGGGACGAACCTGATGGGGACGAACCTGATGGGGACGAACCTGATGGGGACGAACCTGATGGGGACGAACCTGATGGGGACGAACCTGATGGGGACGAACCTGATGGGGACGAACCTGATGGGGACGAACCTGATGGGGACGAACCTGATGGGGACGAACCTGATGGGGGACGAACCTGGTGGGGGACGAACCTGGTGGGGGACGAACCTGATGGGGACGAACCTGATGGGGACGAACCTGATGGGGACGAACCTGATGGGGACGAACCTGATGGGGGACGAACCTGGTGGGGGACGAACCTGGTGGGGGACGAACCTGATGGGGACGAACCTGATGGGGACGAACCTGATGGGGACGAACCTGATGGGGACGAACCTGATGGGGGACGAACCTGGTGGGGGACGAACCTGATGGGGACGAACCTGATGGGGACGAACCTGATGGGGACGAACCTGATGGGGGACGAACCTGATGGGGAACGAACCTGATGGGGAACGAACCTGATGGGGGACGATGGGGGACGAACCTGATGGGGACGAACCTGATGGGGACGAACCTGATGGGGACGAACCTGATGGGGGACGAACCTGATGGGGAACGAACCTGATGGGGAACGAACCTGATGGGGGACGATGGGGGACGAACCTGATGGGGACGAACCTGATGGGGACGAACCTGATGGGGGACGAACCTGATAAGGGACGAACCTGATGGGGACGAACCTGATGGGGACGAACCTGATGGGGACGAACCTGATGGGGACGAACCTGATGGGGACGAACCTGATGGGGACGAACCTGATGGGGACGAACCTGATGGGGACGAACCTGATGGGGGACGAACCTGATGGGAGGCAGCAGGGGGCGATGACTGGCCCACGAGGAACAGGCACGTCATTCTAACTCAAGAGTACCGGCACCAGCAGCAGAAGCACCAGGGAATCAAGCACGGGTGAACAGTGACTCACCAGGGCTGTTGATGAGCGTGGAGAGCAGAGGCACGTGGGAGGCAGCAGGGGGCGTTGACTGGCCCACGTGGCGCAGGCGGGCGAGCAGTGCGGGGAAGCTGTGTGCTAGAGGCACTCCGTCCTGCTCCATCCATGCCCGCACCTGCTGGGGGCAGTGGTGGGGTGGGGCGGGGGGGACAGTGGCAGGAGTGTGTGTGGGGAGAAGAGAGACGCCGTCCCCCACATGCACCCCAACATGCACTCGGAGCAGCTGGCAGCTCAGCAGGCATTTCAGCAGGCATTTCAGCAGGCATTTCAGCAGTCACCACAGCCGGCACCGCAGCAGGCACCGCAACAGGCACCGCAACAGGCACCGCAGCAAGTACCAGGTATCTCTCTTTCTCACCTGAGCGATTTCATCATCCCATCCTCTTAGCGCCAGAGCCATCAGCACCCTGTGGAACGGCCGAGCCATCTCCCGAGTTGACTTTTGAGTCGACTCAAAAGTCACTGCAGCAGGCACCAGGTATCTCTCTCTTCCTCACCTTGTTAATCTCCTCATCCCATCCTCTCAGCGCCAGAGCCATCAGCACCCTGTGGTACGGCCGAGCCATCTCCCCTCTGAACCTCTGCGGCCCGGCCCGAGCCTCTGCCAGAATCTCCAACGCTGCCCTCTCCCATAGCCCCAGCGCCCGAACCTCCTCCCACGCGCTCGAGCCTATGCCGAACCTCTCCTCGAACCTGATCAGCGCAGACAGCACCGGAAACCGTGCTTCCATGCCTGGCCAGGAGGCTTGGGAGGAGTGCGAGCAGGGAGATGCTTGGGAGTGAAGGGAGGGGCAAGAGTGAGGGGATGGGCTAGAGTGGGTGGTGGTCTGATCCGTGAGCAGGAGGGAAGCAGCAGCAGCAGCACCGTCTGCTGCCACCTGACCTACTTCTCCCATTTCTCTCCCCAATCCCCCTAGCACTTCCGCCTCGCGTCTGCCCCCTTGAGTCTCGCGGCGTGCCACCTCGCCTTCACTCACAAACCCGGCATATAGCCCCTCGCCAGGCAGCATCGGCATAGCTGTCGGTTGAGTTGACTCACGCATCCCCTGTCCTGTGAAAAGGCCCTGCGCGGCCAGCATGAGAAGGGCGGGGGGAGGGGCGTGGCTGTCCAGTGCTGCCTGTACGGTGGGGCTGGAGAGTACCCATGGACGCAACCTGCTCCTGCTGCGCCTGCCCTCGCTCTGCCTCCTGCTCCCCCCCACTTGCTGTGGCACCTCCTGACTGTCTGTATCCTCCTCCATCCCTCCACCTTCACTTCCACCCTCCCCTCCTTCCCTCTCGCCCTCTTCCTCGGCCTCCTCTCCCTCCTCGCACTCCTCTCCCTCCTCTACATCCTCTCCCTCCTCGTCCCCTTCGCCGCCTTCCATAGCCAGCACCCCTAAATCCCCTTCAGAGATCCCCAAAAAACCCATATCCTCTGCTCCCCCCTTCCCCTGCGCACCTCCCCCGCCCCACCCTCCCCCCTGCCGCCCCTCCGCCCTCTCATACTCCGCCAGTCTGTATTCCGCCTCCACCCCACAGCACGCAGCAATTGCCACGTCATTGCAGTGGGAGGACAGGTGTCCAGCTGCCCTTAGCCTCCAGTACACGTGGACGGCCACCATTGGTGCGCGCTGCTGGCGCAGGGTGTGCAGCACTGCACGGACGCTCCGTGCTGGCAGCAGATAGGGCTGACGTGGCAAGCTGCTGTCAGGTGAAACGTTCCCAGCCGTTGATTCTGAGGAGGGCTTTATCAAGTTCCCAGGTGAAAAACTCTCAGGTAAAAGGTTCCCCAGTGAAACGCTCTCGGGGAATCCAGGTGAAACAGCAGGTGATCCTTCAGAGGCTGCAGGGGGCAGTTCTCCTGCTGCTGCTCCTCTTGACTCTGCCCTTCCGCTGTCACCACTGCTACTGCCTCTCGCGCTCTCCGTGCAGCTTATGCTGCTGCCGCTACGACTGAAACTGCTGCCGCTGTCGCTGCTGCCACATGCCTCATCCATCCCACGGCCTTCTTGCCCCATTCTCCTCTCGTCTTGGCTTCTCTTTCCGATGCTGCTCATCCGCTCAACGCTCTCCCGCCAATGCCTTTCCTTCTCGCTCACTGGCTTTCCAGCTAGCGAAAGCAGAAGCTCGTAGTTACCCGCCCCTGCTGCTTGGCTCATTCGCCACACGAGTTCGCGAGCTCGCATTCTGGCTTGGCTTCGCTCAAGTTGCCATTCTTGCTGCTTCAGGGAACCCTGGTCCGGGAAACGCTGTCCCGGATAACCCTGTCTCGAATCACCCTGTCTCGGGTAACCCTGTCTCGCGTATCCCTGTCCCGGTAAACCGTAACCGGTTCGTTGGGGAACCTGCGTGCCAGCGTAACCTGAGCTGTCACGTGTCCCAGAGTTTCTAGGAGCACCATTGCCAGGAGCGATCGGTCCTTGTTCAATGCCAACGGTGTTGTTGCTACCAAGCCTGCTGCTGTTGTTGCTGCTGCTGCTGTTGCTGCTGCTACTGTCACTGGTGTAGGGTCGAGCGGAGCTTACTACTGGCAACGACTGACACACGGAGGCTTGGCTTCTGCACGCGTGAAACGAAATTTCATGGGTCCTTGCGTAAACGCCAAGAGGCTCGGCTTGCCGAACCAGATTCCGAACCAGACTCTGAGCCGGACGTCGAGCCAGACCATCTGCACCGAAGCTGGTAATTTCCCGACCAAGCCACCTACGGATGAGAATTCGGTTTGCTTCGCCTGATCGCCATGTGTATGCTGGATGCGAACGAGCACAGGAAATCGAACGATGCAGGCTGACGTGGCAGTCAACCAGACGTGGCGATCTGACGGCGACGAACAAGCGGATCTCGCAACCAGCGTGCTTCCCCGGTGAACTCGCAGCGGCGCGCGACGCAGCGCGGAAGCAAGACCACATGACCTCCGACACACTGTTAACTCAAACCTAACAGGCGCTCATCCATCCGGTGTCATCCGGCATGCTCCGCCAGGGGGAAAGACTGTGTCATGTGCTTCCTGCTTACAATGGCCGCCAGCACAGGAGGGAGGAGGAAACCAGGCGGGAGAATCGTTGTCAGAGAGAATGCTTCGTTTTGGCGATGATTTCTTGAACTAAAATAACTTTGATGTAATTCCAAACTTCAGTTGAATGTTGATTGCTGAATGTTCAGTATTTCATGTTTATGCGATAGCTTTATCTATACAACATGTCGTTTCGCAAGTAGACGCAAGTCTGCAGTAGCTGTTTCTTTTGGCCAGAACAACACGTAATGTGACATGAACAATTCCTACAACATTATTTCAGTATACTTGATCAGTCAGAGTTGTATCATTACAATGATGTACATTCTGTAAACATTTATATAATATCCAGGAGGTACAGCAATTGTAATTCTCTAAGCCTATCTTATTCCATGGCTGGCAGCATGCCATCCATGCCCACCCCGGCATGGACTGGCAGTGCAGTGAGAGTAAGGTTGGGCCATGAGCATTGCTTCGCCCAAGGCATGCGGGTACCCTACTAGGGACTAGCTGTGCCCACCCCCACCTCCATCAAATGACAACAACTGCTGGCCAGACAGTGTTGTCACTTGACGGGGGTGGAAGGGGACACAACCAGTCCGGTTTGGCCCGGAGTTGAGTGCTTAGCCAATGCTCATGACTTCAACCACTCTCGTGCACTGGCCACAGTCACCCACTGAGTCTTGACACCCATGAGGGCACCTGCAGACAAAGGAGTGCAAGAAAGACAGATTAGTCCATGATAAAAAAGAAAGAAAGCAGAAAGGCAGCATGCATCAAAGAAAATCAACAAACAACAGATCAAGGAGGAAGGCACTGCAAAATGAAGCCATGTGCATGAGGAAGGGAGGTCGAAGGTAACGACTGAGACTTATCTGAAGTTGAGGAATATAGACTGTGGAGCGGTGTTTAAGCCTTGAAGCGCCTCAGCAGGTCATGGTGCTCCCATGGATCTTGGGCATGCTGGAGTGTGGAGCCATGCACAAGGCCTCGAGGATCCATGGCATGCAGATGTCGCTTGGAGAAAGACTCTGCCATGAGGCAAAATAAAACAAGTCAGTCAACGCCGAGTTAAACCACAATCTAGAAAAAAAAAAGAACCCAAAAAAATCAGCAAGCTTTGAGTAAGCAGCGGAGGAGCACTGGAGCAATAAAGCAAGGGCAATGGTTACGGTTGGCGACTTATCTTTCAATGCTTCAACCTTGAGGCGCTTCAGTGGGCCATGGTGCTCCCATGGATCTCGGACATGTTGAAATCATTTGGTGAAGCAACCTGCCAAGTAAAGACAGAAAAACCAGGTTAAAAAGCCATATAGAAAAACGAACCGACATGCAGCAAATGACTAAAATGAAGAGTGAGACGGACTTACAGCTGGTGGAGAAAGAGGAGGCACCTGCCAGGTGCTGTTGGCAGGTACGTTCACCCCTCCTTAGAGTTAGGCACAAAGCATAGAACCTGCAAGGGGTCAAGGGAACTTGGTTAGTAATCAGCAGTAAACTTAACATACAGGAAAAAAAACGGTATAGCAGAAGTGTGCTGCTTACCACAGCAGCACCCACAGAGCCAGTACCTTGACCGAAAACCTGAAGGGGACCTTACCAAACCTTGACCTGTACCAGACCTTAACCAGGGGAGAGGCTCTGTGGGAGATGATACTTTCAACCTTCACAAGCCTGAAGCTGGTCCTCTTCTGCCGTCATGAAGCATGGATGGCTGCAGGCACTTACTCCTCTGAAGGCGATTGATGCATGCGGGGGACCCTCAGACATAACCTGCAGGTTTAGAAAAGAACTAGAATTAGTACATGTCCAAAAGCAGAAAGAAGAAACGACTTTGCAAGCGTGAAAACGAAAAAAGCTGCTCCTTACCACAGCAGACCCAGAGCCAGTAACTTAACCAAAAACCTGAGGGGGACCTTACCAAACCTTGACCTGTACCACACCTTAACCAGGGGAAGGCTCTGTGGGGGGTTTGATACTTTCAACCTTCACACGCCTGGAGCTGGTCCTCTGCTGCCGCCATGAAGCATGAAAGACAGCTGAAGGCGGTTGCTCATCTGAAGGCTTCTGATGCATGCGGGGGACCCTCAGACATAACCTGCAGGTTAGAAAAAGAACTAGAATTAGTACATGTCGAAAAGAAGAAAGAAGAAAGGACTTTGCAAGAATGAAAACGAAAAAAGCTGCTGCTTACCACAGCAGACCCACAGAGCCAGTACCTTAACCAAAAACCTGAGGGGGATCTTACCAAACATTGACCTGTACCACACCTTGACCTGTACCACACCTGAACCAGGGGAAGGCTCTGTGGGGGGTTTGATACTTTCAACCTTCACACGCTTGGAGCTGCCGCCATGAAGCATGAAAGACTGCTGAAGGCGGTTGCTCATCTGAAGGCTTCTGATGCATGCGGGGGACCCTCCCTGCAGGTTAAAAAAAGGACTAGAATTAGTACATGTCCAAAAGCAGAAAGAAGAAAGGACTTTGCAAGCGTGAAAACGAAAAAAGCTGCTGCTTACCACAGCAGACCCACAGAGCCAGTACCTTAACCAAAAACCTGAGGGGGATCTTACCAAACATTGACCTGTACCACACCTTGACCTGTACCACACCTGAACCAGGGGAAGGCTCTGTGGGGGGTTTGATACTTTCAACCTTCACACGCTTGGAGCTGCCGCCATGAAGCATGAAAGACTGCTGAAGGCGGTTGCTCATCTGAAGGCTTCTGATGCATGCGGGGGAACCCTCAGACATAACCTGCAGGTTAAAAAAAGAACTAGAATTAGTACATGTCCAAAAGCAGAAAGAAGAAAGGACTTTGCAAGCGTGAAAACGAAAAAAGCTGCTGCTTACCACAGCAGACCCACAGAGCCAGTACCTTAACCAAAAACCTGAGGGGGACCTTACCAAACCTTGACCTGTACCACACCTTAACCAGGGGAAGGCTCTGTGGGGGGTTCGATACTTTCAACCTTCACACGCTTGGAGCTGCCGCCATGAAGCATGAAAGACTGCTGAAGGCGGTTGCTCATCTGAAGGCTTCTGATGCATGCGGGGGACCCTCAGACATAACCTGCAGGTTAAAAAAAGAACTAGAATTAGTACATGTCCAAAAGCAGAAAGAAGAAAGGACTTTGCAAGCGTGAAAATGAAAAAAGCTGCTGCTTACCACAGCAGACCCACAGAGCCAGTACCTTAACCAAAAACCTGAGGGGGACCTTACCAAACCTTGACCTGTACCACACCTTAACCAGGGGAAGGCTCTGTGGGGGTTTGATACTTTCAACCTTCACACGCCTGGAGCTGGTCCTCTGCTGCCGCCATGAAGCATGAAAGACTGCTGAAAGCGGTTGCTCCTCTGAAGGCTTCTGATGCATGCGGGGGAACCCCAGACATAACCTGCAGGGTAAAAAAAGAACTAGAATTAGTACATGTCCAAAAGCAGAAAGAAGAAAGGACTTTGCAAGCGTGAAAACGAAAAAAGCTGCTGCTTACCACAGCAGACCCACAGAGCCAGTACCTTAACCAAAAACCTGAAAGGGACCTTACCAAACCTTCACCTGTACCAGACCTTAACCTGGGGGAGTGGCTCTGTGGGGGATTGATACTTTCAACCTTCACAAGCCCTGGAGCTGCTCCTCTACTGCCGCCATGAAGCATGGAAGCTGATAAAGGCGGTTGCTCCCTTGAAGGCTTCTGATGCATGCGGGAGTCCCTCAGACATAACCTGCAAGTTTAGAAAAAAAAACTAGAATTAGTACATGTCCGAAAGCAGTAAGAAGAAAGGACTTTGCAAGCGTGAAAACGAAAAACGCTGCTGCTTGCCACAGCAGACCCACAGAGCCAGTACCTTAACCAAAAACCTGAAGGGGACCTTACCAAACCTTCACCTGTACCAGACCTTAGTAACCAGGGGAGTGGCTCTGTGGGGGGTTGATACTTTCAACCTTCACAACACCTGGAGCTGCTCCTCGAGAAGATCAATGACGAAATGCAGATCCGCGACGAAATTCAGATCCGCGATGAAATGCAGATCCGCAACGATAAGCAGATCCGCGACGAGATGCAGATCCGCGATGAAATGCAGATCCGCAACGATAAGCAGATCCGCGACGATAAGGTTACCATGATGTCCTGCACATCGAGAGTGAAATAGTCAGGATCGGCGTTGAAAACAAAATGGAAGGACTTCATCAGTTGTCGATGCGAAAGAACGCAATAGGGATGGTTGCTGTACCTGACGTAGAAAACGGCGACATGCAGGCGAAGTTGCCTGATTAACGTGGCATAAACTCCCACGATTGACGAAGGTATGAAGCTCTTCGATCCGACAGAACGAACCAGGCTGATTGGTGACGATGTGAGAGGACGATGGTGGTTCGAAACTCGTAGCGGCCGGAAGCCAAAATCGACTAGCGAAATGCCTACAAGGCTGGAAAAACTAACTGAGATTCCAAGAAGAGGCGCCAGAATACGAGCCTGAAGATGCGAGACACGCCTGATTGCAGACCGTTGGGATGCGCTGTTCGGGGAAAACCGTCAGCAGTTGGAAACCCGCCTTGATGTCCTCTACGGTGGTCCCAAACGTGCCACCGTGGGCTATGGTGGATCATACCGATTCGCCGACAACATGGGGCCCAGCTCTGATTGGACCGCCAAAAGAAAACCCCAGCGTTTGATTGGACCGCTAAAGTGCAACGAAATCCTATTTCCTCAATTTGGGACACGTATGCTGTTTTAATGGCCGGGAACAAAACGCGGGTGGAAACACAAAATTCGAACAAGTAGTGACGTGGCCTCTAGAATTGCCGCTCATTCAACCGCCGCGATCCGTTTCCCGAAGCGTGCTGCTAAATTGAGCCGCTCTAGCGCTTAGGAGGCGGCTGGCAGAAGGTTTGGGAGGGAACGATGATCTGCCTCTGTTGCGTCTGACAGAAGCAGCGATAGGGAGGAGCGACGGAGGAGCTGTAAAAATCATCATCTTCAAGGATAAGCTGGGGTCCTGATTTAGCGAATTGGCGAACTCCCATGTAACTTCTGTTGTCAGCCGTTCCTCCGTCGCATTTGGAAGCTGAGTTTCGCCATCCCCTGTTGCAGCCACAGAGGAAGAGTTGAGTGACGACGTGGTTCGCGAAATCATGTCGTGCTTTGTGAGGAAGGCGAAGTGCTTCCGTTCTGTGATTGTGCAGATTGGGGGTACGCGGAGGGATATCGGATGCGTGACGGAGGGTCCAATTTGGTTGAACACGGTTCGGAAACTTTTAGCGGTTTGCATATGGCTTCAACCCCACGCGACGCAACGGGGTTGTCTCATGTGTTTGTCCGTAGCACATCGGTCAGTGCGGTTCAGACAGTGTTAACGAGGTAGAAAGCGGTAGTTCAAGCGAACCACTAGAAACCACAGAGCACCAGAATGAGTAACCCACGATGACCATTTCCGTGTTGCAAGGCAATTTCGAGGCGGTTCGAATCCCAAGGTCCCCCCCTTTACCAAGTCCTCCTCCCCGGGGGTCCTTCCGCCGCTCCTGTGCCCGTCCGCCGATGCCCCTCCGCCTGCACAGGCAACCTTATCTGCCAAAGCAGTACCCTCCGCCTCCTCCTCCGCGGATTGCATTCTCGCGGAAGTCCCGCCTTTCTCGAGAGGGACACGTCACACGCCATGCTGGCAAATGAAATGATGTTGTAAGGAGGAGCTTTATCGAGAGGAACAAGCGGCATTGTGAGGAACAGTGTACAGCAGTGTGCATACCATTTGTTTCGACCATAAAAGAACCCCATCAATGAGTGTTCTCAACATGACTTCTACGCTGAGATAACTAGTAGGCAAACTGATCCTCGGAGAGCGTAGTAAAAGAAGTGAAATTGCAGAGTGGGATTTTGCTTGGGAACGAGGAACAACATAGAGGGACGGAGGTGGTGGGGCACAGGGATTGCTGGGCGTCGCTCTTCACACATAAAATGGATGGAGGCAATTATCACATTGGATTGCTGTCTCAAAATCAAAACAGCATTTCGTATATTCAAAGACCTATTTGTCACGCCTACCGACCTAAAAGCTTCTTGCCACGATTGACAGAGCGAAGAAGAATATAATAAAGCACGTTGCTCGGTGGTTTCACATGCTAAGATAGGAGTGGAGTCGTTTTAGACATGTCTCCCCTGCCATAAGCTTCTTTACTCCCCAGGCTGCCTTGGCTGGTTATGCATCTGCCACTGCTGCCACGGCCACTGCTACTGCCACCGGCGCTGCTGCTGCCACTGTTGTGGCTAGAAGGGCCGTCTTCAAAAGTAACCGTACGCTTGCCCTCACTTCGACTTGAATCGCTAGAGACATGCTTATCCCCTTCCTCTGCGCTACCTTGAGCATCCGCAGCAGCAACGTCAGCAGGTGACGTGGCAGAGGCAGTGGGATGGCAGTCAGTTGGTGAGTCAGGGCTGGTTAATGCTCTCACGCCTGCCTTGCCCGCAGTTGGCGGTAGTGCCAGCACAAGCACACAGGCCACCGCCTACCCAGGTGGTGAGGATGACACGAGGCAGAGTGGGATGGGGCAGAGGGTGTGGAGGGGTAGAGGGACGAAGGTGGGGACGGGGAAAGATGGGCTCGGGAAGAGAGGAGGTTGGAAGGTGTGATGGTGGAGTTGCAAGGTGTGACGAGCGGTGAGGAGAGAGGACGCATTGAGAGGGGTAGGGGCATGGGAGCATGGATGGTATGGGAGCACGATGGGAGGATGGATGGGTGGAAGGGTGGGAGCATGAAAGGATGGACTTTTGAAAGGTGGCAACAGAAAGCACTACCATACATGGCTTGGCCTCCTATCACCCTGGGCCTTTGCATGATAGCTCGAAAGTGCCACCCTCACATTTTGAGGGGTCTCAAAAGCACCCTCACATAGCACTTCTTCCTAGCCGAAGAGCATCGTCACGCAGCTTGCACCCTGCCTCCATGCCACTCGCCACAGCGCCTTCCACCAACCCTCTCCCTGATCCCCCCACATGACAGCTTGGCAGCGTTATCCTCACTTCACAATGCACTTCTTCTCAGCCGGAGAGCATCGCCCAGTTTACGCCCTGCCTCCATGCCACTAGCCACAGCGCCTTCCACCAAGCCTCTCACAGGCCCTCCCACACAGAAATCCCCACACGCAGCCACCCTGCCCTCCTCGCTCCACAGACACTTCTCCCCTGCTGCAGTCACCCCCGCGACAGGGAACGCCCCTCCCCACCGGTGCACTTTGCTAAGAACCGGCTCTGAACCTTCCTTCCCCTCCACTGCTCCCACTCTCTCACCAGCTCCTCTCCCACTGCCACCACCCACGATCGGCTTGACAGCGCGCCACATGTCATCTGCCACGCGTGCAAGGAGCTCTGGGGAGGGGCGGCCAGGGGGAGCAGAGGCGAGGAGGGAGGAGGCGTAGTGAGGCGTTGAGTGAACCACCCAGCACTCTGCATACTGCTGCTCTTGGTACCCTTCTCCTGCTCTGCTCTGGTCTTCTCTGCTCTGGTCTGCTCTGCACTCGTCTGCTCTTTCTTGCCCTCCGTCTCTTCTTGCCCTGCCTGGCTTGCTGCTATCCCGCCCATTCCACCCCACCACGTCACTCCCCACCACATCCACGCCATCAAACGCCATGTGGCTCAGAGGCTCGGCGAACGCCAGCATCATCGCGAACCTGGGCGACGCCCGGACCTGCGCCAGGCCCTGCCGAGCCTGAGCTAGGCTCGGCAGGTCAGGGAGGACCACAGGCATGGTTCGGTATGCCGCAGCAATGACCAGGCCGTGGAAACACCCTAGGGAATCTCCGGAAGCCGAAAAAAGCTCCCATAACGGAGGGAGAGGGGTGGCCTCGTCTACATCAGAGACTCCTGCAGGGTTTTTGTGCTCTAGCCAATCCGCTCTTGCCACCTGGACGCCGAATCTAGCGTTGATGGTTGCGGCGGAAGCCGCGGGTGAGGGGAGAAGCAGCGTCTGACAGAGGGCGTTCATTCCTGGTACCCCCACAAACCGCTTCTTGGTTATATTACCAATATTATCCCCTTGGTGCAATTCTCCTCCCCCTTGCGCTCTCCCCGCGTCCTCCAACGCCTCTGGGGTGAATTCCCCTTTTTCCGCATCCCACACTCCGAACCGCCCCTGCCATTCCGCCATCGCCCCTGTTCCTCCGAACCTCTGATCCAGGAACGACAGCACGTTCGGGTCGCTGATGGTGAAGTACTGCGCGCCGTGGTCGAACCTAGCCTCTAGGTTCGGCAGGTCGACGGCTGACTTGGCAGAATTGACACGTGGCGAAACAGTGATGCTTTCCCTCCGCTGCGACATGCGACCGCCGGGACCCCTCCCCAAATCAAACACCGCCACGTGTGCCCCGCGCTCCGCGAGTATCGACGCGGCGACGAGCCCCGAGATTCCCGCGCCTACCACCGCGACTCGCGCCGTCGCAGTCGGTGCGGACGGGTGTCCATCGAGCACAGGTGCGGCCTCCATTGAGGTTGCCGAGACGAACGAATGTGTGCCACGTGTCAGTCGTTGAACGGGTGAGCGCGTTGAGGACACCTCGGAAGTGTGACGTGGAAAGTGCGAATGAAGATTCCACGAAGCTCTCCGATATGTCGGGAGGCTAGCGGGTATGAGACAACGCGGCGTAATAATAGGCGGCGAGGACGTGCGACTACCAGGAACGCACGCAAAGCGACTGAGTGTAATTACTATATGGAATTCACGACGGAAAGTCGGCGCGCGGCGAATATTGGATTGAGGGATGTCGTGCGCGCAGACGCGGTGGAGGAAAGAGCGAGGAAAGGATCTAATGACGAGCGGGGCCGACATTCACAGTCAAACGCGTTGCGCCGGCTTGCGTGTTAGGCGGCAAAAGCGAGAGCAGTTTGAGAAGCTTCAGAGATTTCTTTCACGGGAGTGGAGATAAGGGATGAGATTGCTCTGAAATACCTCTGCTCAATCGTCCCAGAGGGCCTGAATGTGTATCCCGAAACCCAGGCCATATTCGCCACGTAGAGCGGTGATTGGTACGAAAACGTGGGCTAGCGTGGACCAGCCGATTTGATTGTCGTGGCGCAATGCCTCGTTAGTAACATAGCATGAACAGGACAAGACAATGTGGCTCTCTCAAGCTTATTGTGCAACCCCTAACATGATTGGGGTAATTCCCCGGGCACTTCAAGCCCTCCTTGTGCTGCTGCTGCTCACCCGTTACCTCCACATTAGCTCAAGAGGAGATATATGCAAGGGACTTTGCAGATGGTGTTTGCCTCGAGTAAAACAGCTCGTTCCCTATCAAAGATGTGGGAGACTAACCAGCAGGAGACTAGCAGATGAAAGATGGAGGAGAGTGGGGTGAGAAGGGGTGACTGGGGAAGGAAAGGTGGGTTGGGTGGTGACCTAGAGGTAATGGAAGCTGTAAGTGGGTGTATTGAACGGGGTAGGGCTGCTGGTGATGGAAGCTTCTAGAGGAGGTAACACCACCAGCTCCTAGAGGAGCTGAAAGGGATGACCAGAATTTACTACATACACACGCAAATGCAGTGTTCCATTCTCCCAACAATTCAATTCAAACACTATCTTCTGCTGCTGATCCTGTTGGCCCACACCCAGGAATGTCACTTAATAACGGGGATGCCAGACCCACCTCATCTTCCATATAATCCCCTCCATCCACCTCAACAGCTCTTTGCTCCTGCTGCGCTGCCAGTGCTGACGTGGCAGTTGAGTTCGGGATGTAGGAGGCAGGAGTGAAGCTGGAGAGCGAAGAGGGGGAGGAGGAGGAGGAGGGGAGGAGGAAGAGGAGGGCGGTGGTGGCAGCAAGGGAGAGACCCAAGCCCAAGAGGGTGGACTTGAGGCGATTCAGGACTGGCTTCACCTGTTGAGGGCAGGAGGAGTTGGGGAGAGATTGGTTGAAATCTCAAGACTGCCTTCATCTTGGAGAGACAGGGATGAGACAGACGAAGCTAGGTTCTCTGCTGTGTGCTGTGCTGCCTCCAATGTACCTTGTAAGAGGCGAGCAGTCTGTCTCGCGCCAGCAGCTCAGGGGTCTTCACCCACACCTGCCCGTCGTACCACCCCGTCTCCTCGTCTGTGGGTAATAAAGTGTGGGGGGAAAGGGGGAGAGGAAGGTGAGCGAGGCTTGTGGGGCTTGAGAGAGCGAGAACAGAGAAGTGTGTGTGTGTGTTGTGTGTGTGCAATGGCTATTAGGAATCTCGTACTGCACTATTGCTCACATTCCACTGTAGCACTGAAGAGTCTGTTGCCGATATACGACCATCCCAGATACAGCCGAAGCGCCGCCAACGTGACCGCCAGCTGGCCGCCGCCCAGCGACCCCAGCAGACACTGTAGCGCGTCCCTCTGAGGAGAAGGAGAAAGGAGCGAGGGAAAAAGAGGGGAGGATAAGAGGGAGAAAGAGAGGGAGGAAGAGAGGGAGGAAGAGAGAGGAGGAAGCGAGGGAGGAAGAGAGAGAAGGAGGGCGTGAGAGGGGAGAATGTAGGGGGTTGTGGGGGAGTGCGCGCCTACCTTGAAAGTCTCAGGCCCTACCTTGGGATCGAACGTCAGCGACGCGACGGGCCAGCCAATCAGCGCGGAGACAACCACTCCAACGCCCACGAGCCGCAGCGCGTAGCTAAGCCCGTCCAGCGTGACCCACGGGAACACCGCGCTCTCTAGGAGGCTCTGGTACTCGTTAATAGGCTGCTGCTCCTCCGGCACAGGACAATCTGTTCCCGAATCTGCTAATAGCGGGTCCCAGCGCGGCCCGCTTCTCTGTCTCGAGCCATCGTCGGCTTGCGCGCGCGGGGCGGATACGCGGAGAGCGCGCCGCCGGTGCGGAACGACTCGGCGCGCGGCTAGAGTAAAATCGAAGGTCGGGTGTGAAGGAACGGGGAGAAGCGTGCGGTGGGACAGGGAGGCGGACACGTGGCAAAGGCGTGTCGAGGCCATGGCCACGGGATACGAAAAAGCGGTTTCCAATGAGCAGATTTTGATGATCTTAGTAGCAGGGGGGGGGGGGGGGGGGGGGGGGGGGGGGGGAAGGTTGAGGAGGACACTAACGGTCGCAGACGGACGAGTCGATTTGCTGTCGGCGGACCGTCATAGATTCTTCACTGAGGACTTGACGAACCAATACGACCCCTAACAAAACATCAACCGCGGCAAGTAAATAGGGAAGCTGGCACCTGACGGGTGGAGACCAGGAGCGGCGGGAGAGGCGCGAGGCGCGGGAGAGTGGAAGCGAGGCAGGCAAGTAAGAATGCGCGATTCGTACTGTAATTTGAAGAGCACGCAGTGACAGAGGGTGCGGAAAAGGGCGAATCTGTCTGGCTGGGCTCATCCTATCAAGGAGGAAGGGGATCCTAGATACAGCTGATGCTCACACCCTGCACGCGAATTTGCCCTGCGCCGGGTGGAAACCTTGCACCCGTGTTTTTTGTACTAGCCAGTTGCACCCACGTTATAAGCACGCCAAGCAAGTTGCAGTGATATTAACCAATACGAACCACAGAAACTGAAGTTTGACCGAAGAGCCTGAAGTCAAAATGTTACAAATTTTCATATGAGCCCTTATAAGCACCTGACGAATCCATATTTGCTAGCTGCGAACTGGCGAAATTTTTGAACTCATTTACAAGCCCTCTTCACAAGGCAACCTTGGGTTAGTCAAACGAGCATCATGTGTATCTCTGAGCTAATGTGTGGAGCATGATTTGCTTTGCGAAGTAACTTGACCGAAACTGGCGAAACGAATTGCGAGACGTGCAGCTCAGGCACTTGGCGACTTTCGCGACGACGGTTGGGGAAGCAGCTAGATGCATGTGTGTTCAATCAATCGCCACGTCGTCAGCAGCCACTTATAGCGAGGCACGTGGCTGAAGCCGTACAAATGAGAGTACCTTTATGAGCATCCTGCGATATTAGCAATCACAACACAGTCGAGCATGAGAGGAGGTAGTTACTAGTGGTACAGCCTACTTTTACGGTATGACTGACCTCCAGCTACTGGCAATCACTGTGCCCTATGTGCTTGCTGGCAGCTTAAAACCCAACTTTGCCAGCCCTCCCCGCTCAACAAAAAACACTCGGTGCGGCCCATGGTACCGAAACACTACAACCCCGCTATAAGCCGTCCGAGGCACCCCTGCCTTCCACTCCTGAAACACGCCAAACTCCCCCGCAAGCTCCGCGAAACTACTCTCATCACTATACTCCACCATTACATCGTAACCAAGCTCCGATGGGGTTACCACCTCGGTGTTGACGGCTGCGCGGGGGATGAGGCGGGCAGAGCGCAGCTGGGAGAGCATGTAGGAGGGGTAGCTGACGTCTAGCAGGTAACTGAGGTCCTTCTGAGCCCAGTTGATGGGCTCTGTGTTGAGCTTTATGGGTGCCAGGTACTGGCTGAAGTATTGACCCATGCTGGAGCCCTGGAGGTGAGGAGAGGGGCAGAGGCAGGGAACACAGGATACCAAGAGGGTAGAGTTTGACAAGGTGGGTTTGGCAGGCGGCTCAGGCTGAGGCTGAAAGGAATCGGCACAAGTTCTTGCATTCAGATTCACCAAAGCAAAGACCCGACACCAAAGGAATATGCTCCCGAACCTGCACGTCCAGCAGACACACTCACATGCTCCCCGAAGTTGTAGGTTCGGCAGACCTCCGGGCGGATGGTCTGGCGGCCCTTGCGCTGCTCCGGGAGGCGCAGCCAGTCGTCCCAGTAGGCCCGCGCCCACTTGGGCTTGAGCTCCAACCACAGCTCTCTCCTCAGCATCCAGCCCAGCCCGGGGAAAAAATCAGAGCGGTATAGCTGGTGCGAGTCGTGCACGAATTGTTTTTGGCCGTTGTCATTCCATGAGGAGACAGCCAGGATGGACCTGAGAGGGAGGGATGTGAAGACGAAAGGTAGGTAAGTTGCTGTCGCAATTACCACCACATCGCATAGCAACATGCCACAGAATATAACGTCAAACGACACATCACACCACACTGCATCCCACCACACCGCACTGCACCACACTCATTCACTCACTCGTCCACATCCAGCAGGTTGGAAGCGGCCTCAAAGTAATCAAAGAAGTCAGGAGCTAACTCCATGTCGTCTGGAAAGAAAGGCGAGGCAGGGAGATTTGGAAAACGAGGTTGGGTGGATGTGTTGATGAGGGGTTGGGCAACTGGGTGGGTGGGTGCGACGTACATGCCTGTTAGGTAGCACGAAGACAAACAATGAACAGCAATGCGCCTGGAGTGAAGTCGAAAAATGAACGTTGGGAAGAGTACCTTCGAGAATGATGACTCGAGGAAACTGGCGTCGGTCAAAGAGCTCTGTGAGAGCGAACTTGTAGTGCTCTGTACTTGTGGCCATGCACGGGGAGTTGAGAAGAAGGGAGGGCAGGAGTTGAGGAGCAGGGGGGTCAGGCTACGTGGAAAGGCGGGAATGTGTACAAGCCATCAGCAGAGCCTGCGTGCTGGTTACTGCTTCTGAGGGTACTGGAGTGACACAATGGGAAGCACACAGGAAAGGTAATAATACTAAGCATAAAAACAAGAGCGGGGGCATAAAAAACCACCCTCATCCCCACCTGCTATTCTGTAATACGCAATGTTCTCCCCTGGGTTGTTCATTCTGGGGGGTGCCGTCTCGATGTGCTGCATGCAGACAGGCACACATGCAGGCAGGCACACAGGCACATGCACACAGGCACACAGGCACATGCACACAGGCACACAGGCATACAACAGGAAGTGTAGGGGGGTGAATGAAGGGTACGAGGAGCTGCGATTGAGGCTCATATGATCTTTCTTCTGCTCGAGTAAACAACCTCACCTGCAGGTACGTGAACTGGTGGGCCTGCTTGGCCCTTTCCTTGACTGCTGAATTCGTGCCGTCCTGAGTCCATCACAAACACAGATGGAACGGAAGCATACACACGGGAAGGCGATGGAACTGAGAGAGACGAGAAAACAAATGCAATGGGCGAATGGATTGGGATGTCAATTCATGTCATGCCATGTCATGCCGCTTCATGTCACGTCATATGATGTCATGAATTGTCATGCCATTTCATTTCATGCAATGCCAGCCATGCCATGCAATGCCAGCCATGCCATGCAATGCCAGCCATGCCATGCAATACCAGCCATGCCATGCAATGCCAGCCATGCCATGCCATGCCATGCCATGCCAAGCCATGCAAGCCCGTGCAAGGAGCATGTGGCACCTGGGAGATGAAGAGAGGGAACTTGCTGTCAGCACCCTTGTGGTGCCTGCATGGAGGGTGAGTAATGCGGACAGGGCAGAAAGCACAGGATGGTGAGGGCGGGCAAGGCTGAGGAAGCAGAATGAGTGTGGAGTGCAGTGAGTGAACAAGGATGAGATTTACTAGGCAATAATGGCAACTGAAGGAGCACTTTGAGTGGAAGGGCACATCACTGCATGAGGACTGTGGCATCTCTAGGTTTTGTGTGAGACTTCTCAAAACTCCACTGTGAAACACCACAAATTTTGGTACTCACAGCAACACAGATTTAATGGTGCGGTCGAGGTAGTCCACCCTGTTGCACGCCATGATCACCACAGCCGCCACTGCATCCTTTGCCTCTCCCCCTCCCCGCATCCTCCCTGCTCCCCCTGCTCCCCCTGCCTGCACTACTCCCCCATCCTGCAGCTTCCCTCCTCGTATGCTACCTCCCGCTCCCCCTGCTCCTGTCTGCCCTTCCGTTGCTGCCTTTACAAGTGCTGCTTCTTGTTTCTGCTGTTGCTGTTGTTGCGCGCCTTGCTCTTGCTGCTGCTGCTGTCTCCTCTGTGCAGCTTCCTGCACACGGACACGGAAATGCATGTCTCTCTCAACATTGATTCGGCGTTAGGGCGAAACAAGGGCACTAGCACTACGACCTCCCAGCAGAAGAAACATGAGGTCAACTCACCAACTCTGCATAGACAGGAGCCAGCAGGCCAGACGGTGAGCCAGCGGGCAGCAGGCGAGCATTACAGCACATGCGCAGATCCCAGAGCATGCAATGGATGCCCCAGGTAGATGCGATGGAGCATGGCAGCACATCCAAGGCAGCATGGCGCAGCAACACAGTGAGTCGATAGTGGGTGTTGGCCGTGCAGAGAGCAAGCAGGAGACAGGGAGGCGGGTGGGAGGGGAGGGGGGAGGGTGAAGGCAGAGGGAGCAACAGGCATGAGGACACAGGGAGGGGGAGCTACACTGTGGAGTGAGCAAAGTGATAAGCCATAGAAAGTGGCGCAAAATGGAGTGAGCAACAAGCATTACAGCACGATTCACATGCAGCAAAGATACAGACCAGCATCTCAGGCATCCCAGGCATCCTACGCTCCACCCTACCTGCACCTAATGCTGCTGCGCCCACATCGGAACCCATGCGTTCTATAGGGGGAGTCAAAGGGCGTCTGTGCTACCCACCTTGCCGCGCCTGCTTGTACGCTGTCTGCGTCTTCTCAAGCTCTTCCTCCAACCCCATCGCGTCCCCTGCGCGAGTGGGAGAGGAATTGTGCCATCACGTTCATAGACTGGCCTGAAATGTCTCGAATGCCAGCATGTGCAGTTGAAGAACCCTGTTAAACAGATATTCCTCGACATCGATTCGCAAAAACGCGAGGTGACCCCGGCAAGTCTTACCCATGGAGCGCACGTCATGGTTACACTCACAGGTTATCGCATGTCCCAACGGCACTCACGGGTGACTTTCACGGGTTATCGCCTGCCCCAACGGCACTCACGGGTGACATCGGTGAGGTTCTTCCGCAGCGCGCGAGCCTCGTTGGCCCACTTGCGCTGCGCCTCCATGAGCACCTTCACGCGCTCCGAGCACTCCGTTCCAACCATCAACATCCGAATCTGCAGGAAATAACGAGTTTTGACGAGATGCGAGACGGATAGGCATGGCGGAAATCAGGTTTTGACGGAATACAAGACGGATAGAGACGGAAGTGTGTAGAAAAAAGGGTGAACCTACGCTGGCGCAGTGGCCGGGACGACGACGGATTGCATACATACATGCTCTAGGACAAAGCGATCGCTGGAATGACATCGAGAGATTGAGACACGTCGGCTGTGCTGTGATCGGATTCGGATTCACAAGAACGAGTGCAATGCGAGCCGACCTGAACGAGGACGAAGGAGAACGCGCAGACGATGAGCAGCCATCGCACGATGGGAAACGACGACCGGCGCTTCGCCATCCCTTCCCTTACAACCGAAGCGCGCTACAGAGGCTTAGGCTCGGCGAATCAGATCGGTGCGCGGACGTTAGATTGCATAGCTGAGGACTGGCTATGCTCGTAGTGAGAAGAATCCACACAGACTAGCGAGAAATTTAGAAGAGAAGGTGTGCAGGAATGGAACGGTCAGATGGAAACGACGATCGCGACTCCATTCATAATAGCCGAGCGTCACCGCACAGCGGAAAGACTACTCAGTAGTATGTAGGGGAGAGGAGATGAACGGACGGATGCTTACTATTACAGTCCACTTGACAGGAGCAAAGAGAAAACTGCGATGCGAGGTCCAACTGACCAGACAGACAGACAGAAGCGTCGTCCAACAACAGTGACGGAAATCGGCGGGATCTAGGGACACCGAACCCCGAGGGAGGCAATCTCTACAAGTAACATACTGTAGACTTTGGTGAACACTGCATTCCAACAAGATATATAATTCATGAGCAGTAGTCAGAAACTCTACACCGCAACACTAGACTGGCGGGCCGCAGCTCAGACATCTTCTTTATGGCGCCATACGGCGCCATTAACTTACTGGAAATATTGGGATGGACTACAACAAGCTTGGACACATGCAGCAGCAAATTGGAAGGTATGGTATAAGAAACCTGTTCATGCAAGTAGAAGACATACTAAGTCAGGAAAGAAAAGGAAGTCAGGAAACGGGGAGACTGACAGGCATGTGCAAATTCCACAATCAAGCGCAAGAAACAGAGAAAAAGGGGTGAAAATTCAGGGGTCGGGGGCATCACCTGAATCCTGACCACCAGTCTTCCTGGCAGTGGTGCCCTTGCTGCTGCCCTGCCAAATGTGGATGACAATGACCTTACTCCCAAGGGCCAATCCCAGACTCATCTCCAGGCCGCTATGAAGATCATGGGAACACCACGCCAGCTGAGCTGCAGGGCGCCACTCTCAGCATAAACTTCTAACCTGAACCGCCCATCCCTGCCCTCCGTGATCTCCCTCCCAGCAGCCACTGTGTCCGACCCTATCGGCACCGGCTCCAGCCCCACCGCTCTCATCCGATGCACCCATTTCTCCAGTCGCTCCGCCCGCAGCCATCTGTTCATGCCCTCGCATGCAACACCATTTAGAAAGTCCCGAGCCATAATGCTTTCCACAACGAAACGTGGCGTGGCAGAGTGCGGCATGGTGGCATCAAACGACTCAACGAACGCGGCAAAGTTGGCAAACGCAGCGTGGAAGCGCGAGAGGAAGAAGGGCCCATTGGCATCGAGGTCTATGTCAACTTGGAGGAGGAGCAGCGGGCGCAGGTCCCGAATCCACTTGAGAATGGCATTGCGGGGATTTGAGCGAAGCACTGTGTCATCTGGAAAGACCATGAGGCCCCAATTGGCCAACACCACTACCTCCTCCCCTTCATCCACCTCCACTTGCGATGGGTGGAAGTCGTGTGGTGTGGTTTCAATTCCATGGAATGACAGGGATAGGCCCAGCATAGATGCCACCTGCTCCAGGTACTGCCCCCCCAGATGCACCAGGCCCGTTGGATACTCCTCCACACTGACGATCCCAAAATCAATGGCTGTGATTCTCACGTGGACCATGGGGCAGGCCGGAAGAGAAGCGTGTGAAAGAGGTGTGGGGTGCGTGCTAACACTGCTGCTGCTCCTGCTGCCGCTGCTGGTCGAGCTATTGCTGCCTGCCACAGGTGCACTCCCATTGGTGGCAGCAGGAGGGGAGGGGGATGTGGGGGCAAAGTGGGCGGCGAGGCGCATGAGAATGTTGATCCAGTGCGGCCCGCCATAGAATCCAAAGGCTATGATGTGCAGCCGCCGCCGCCGCACAGACTGGCCGACAAAGGCAGGGAAAGAGGCAGGCTGTGGGGGAGGAGCAGGGGCATGAGGGGTGCGTGGGTGGGCGGCAGGGGGATGGGGAGCATGGCTGTGGCAGGTGGAGGTGTGTGTGGGGCAACTCTGTGCGTGTGAGAGTGTGTGTGGGTGTGCGTGTGGGTGTGGGTGTGTGCAAGTATGTGCGTGTGGCTGGTGGGTGAATGCCCGGACGACTTCAAGCAGTGCTGCAGTGTTGGCGAGGTGCATGAATGCCGGCATCCCGCGCTCGTTGCCGTGGCCCAACGCTGCCATTGAATCCTGCTCACATGAGAAACATGGGGTGTATGGGGGCATGGGATGGATGGGAGCATGGGATGGATGGGATGCATGGGATGGATGGGATGCATGGGGCACATGACGTGCATGGGACACACGGTATGCATCAAAAGGGGGAGTGGGGAAGGTGAGGAGGCGGGATTTTGGGGAGTGGGGAAGATGGAGAGGGGGGAAGACTGATCCACTTAAGGTGGAGGGAAAGGTATGTACCTGAAGGGTGACTTTCAAAGGTGTGCGCCATTTTGTGATTGCAGTGCCATCCATACGCGACTGCAGCGCTTCCAATGCATGGAAGGCGATGCGCTGCAGCGTGTCTCCCCCGGCCGCTGCCTCCCTCCGTAACTGCCGCATGAACTGCCGCCACCGCACCTGGTGGTGGGGTATGGGCAGGGAGAGAACTTAGTGCGCTGCGTCTCTTGCTCAGCAATGCATCAGCAGGAGCAAACGAGCACAAGACATGCCTGGTTCTTGACTGTTCACAACCCTCCTCCCACCACCACTTGACACGAGTCCCACGCACCGAGTCATCAACAGCCATGGCTTCAGCGAGAGCCATGAGCTGCTGCTTCAGCATGCCCTCCCTCGCGCCACACATGGGCCGTGGCAGCACGCCCGACACATCCACTCGCAGGGGCCTCTCGGGGCTGAACGCAACAACATTGGGTGGGGCGACGGTCGCCCTGCTTGCTGCGCTCTCCCGGGCAGAGTTCAGTAAATTGCTCTGCGCCGTATTGAGGCGAATTCTGCGAAGTGCACTGCTGTCCGACAAGGAAGCTGGCCACTGCACTCCCTGGTCATATATATAAGCAGCAGCGTCGCTGGTGCGAGCAGCAGAGGAGGGCAGTGTTGAGCCCGTGAAAGCCCTCGCGTCTAGCCTACTGCCTCCAGCCACAAGCCTGCTCTCAGGCGCCTGTATGCAAGGCACTGCGGAAGCTACTGCTAACTCTACTGCTGCTGCTGCTACTGCAGCTGTTGTTGCTCCTGCTGTAGCTGTCGCTGGCGCTGCTGCTCCCGCTGTTGCTGCAGTTGCTGGTGGTGGTGGAATGGTTGTTGCTGCTGTTGCGGATGATCGTGCCATTGGGATCGATGGAGCTGCAGAGGTAGACTCAGTGGCAGCGGGATCTGCGGGCGTGGCAGGTGAAGGAAGTCCCGGCTTGGACAAGGTTTGCCAGGGGGAGGGCGCAGGGCGCGGCGGGTTGATGTTTTGCAGCACGGCGGCGAGGCGGGAGGAGAGGTCCGGGGGGCGCCGAGGCAGCTTGGACGGGGGCGGAGTGGAAGGCGGGTCAGCGGAAGGGCCCCTGAGCCCACCCACTCCTATGTCACCCCCGAAGGAGGGCGAGGGGCGCTGGGCGGGGGAGGAGCGCGGGGAGGGAGAGGGACGTCCATGAATGGCGGAGGGAGTGCTGGCGGGTAAGTTAAACTGGGGGCCTCCCTGCGGCTGCTGCTGCTCGCCTAGATCGTAATCCTGCCCTTGCTGCTGCGACTGCTGCTGCGTCTGCTGCTGCGATTGCTGCAGCGGCGTCAGAAACTGATTTGGCGCGCTCTCCTGCTCTGGCAGCAGCAGCTGCGCCCACTGTGCTTGCTCACGCTGCGCCTGCTCCCAGCGGCCCCTCGCGTTCTGCAAATTCGCTGGCGCTGTCGCCGCGAACAGCCTCTCCGAAGCTTCCTCGAAGGTCAGCACCTGCGGACCGGAACCGTCAGGCTGCAATGCACGGAGAACGGATGCTGACATGGTACGAAAACCTTGCAGTGGTTCCGCCTCCGCATCCCGAGGTGGATCAGGAAGCCACGTGGACGAACCAGCCTGCTCTGGTAGGCATACGTCTGAATCGCTAGCCGCAAAATTGATAGTCGGAAGATCGTTTCCAGCGTCCGGGATGTGGCATGTCTCCGGATTTAACAACTCAACCCTTTCTACCGGGACCTCCTCGGGCGTGGCAGAGTCATGGCAATGGGTCACGCCGCTGGAGTCCCACGCATCGATTAAATCCGCGAAACTTGTTAAAATCGCATCTGCTCCACCGGAACCATCAGTGCCCGCCTCGCGTGTGTCTGTTTGTCGTAAGGGATCTCCGCCATCCGAATCAGGTAAAGTCCCCCTCTCCGTTAGCTCTCCGATTGAATCATTTAATCGCAATTCTGGACTAACTTTGGCTTGGTTAGCGGGAGCATCGCGTATCGGAACATAGTCTGCGTTAGCGTCTCCTATATCCGCATCACCTATAGGAGCATCGTCGCCTAATAAGAAAGCGAGTGAAGGATCTTTAGGACTAAACGGTAACTCCGGGAGAAGCTGCGTGTGCAAGTGAGGGTCGTCGCTGGTGGAAGGCGGAGGATGAGGCAGAACGGCTTCGTCGAACGACAGCCAGTGCTCAACGTCGGCTGGAGCCAAGTCATCAGCGACGAAGACTGTGACCGGCTCGCCGCTCATGTCTACGCGACAGAAACTATAGCAGTCGTCGGATCTTGGAAGTTATAGGCGGGTTACATGCCATAGTCGTGCGAAAAGATTGTTGTCTAGTCAATGAACCAAGCAATCGAGCTATGAAGCTGCAGCGGGCCAGAACTACTGGCAATCCCAAGGTGTGAATTCCCGAGGTGTCAGGTTGAAATACAGAGGTCCACATTCCCGATTGCTGAATTTGCGAGTTGGTATGTAAGGAATTTTCTCGAATTCCTTATCGGGGTTGACTGCTGCGCGTACAACCCGATTTTCGGAGTTCGCACGATCGGGCGATTTCCACGCTGCCGAAGCTCCTCGCGTCGCCTTCGGCATTCCCATCGCCAAACCTGCACCCAACCTCGCCTGTCCGAGGTTTCCTCCTAGCTAGGCTAGCCTACATTAGTTCTCGCATTCATTGTATTCTCAGATTCATTCAGTCACAGTCTCGTTATTCGTTTACCTGCGCACTCTCTTTTACAACTCATAACACCTGGTATCAGAGCTACTTTCCTAGTTCACCCCGCTTTTCAAGGGTAGTTTGGTGGCATAGGGTGTGGTTGGTTTAGTGACTACACGACGGTTGGCTGCAGAGGTTGTTAACTCAACCCTGCCCGACTCCGATAGTTCGTGTTTTCACTTGCCGGGCGGCCACGGGTACCCAACTGCCCACCAGACGTAGTGCTAGAAACATGGATCAGGAGGCTGTTAACCGACTGATGGCGCAAGTGGCAGAAATGGCGAGGGGCATGGAATCGCTGCAAGCGGAAGTGACAACACTGAAGGAGGAAAACGCCGAGCTACGCCGGACGCGAGGTGAAGCGCGTCAGACGTCGCCTGTGGACGAAGGCGAGGGCAACAGTCAAGTGATGGGCAATCCTCTGGACGAGCTCACACGCGACTTCGAAGAAGAAGATAGGCAGCGAGCGGCGGCAGCGCCAGTTGCAGTTACGACGATCAAGATCAAGCCCGTCAACCCGCCCCCGTTTAATCCTACGGACAAGACGACTACAGTGAAGGGGTGGCTGTTCGGGGTTGAAGTCTTCTTCACTGCAGCCGGAGTTAATGACGATGCCACGCGCATTAATTACGCAGTCTCGCTTCTTCGAGGTGCAGCACTTGAATGGTGGCGCCGGACCTTGGAAACAGGGACGTCGACAGGTGTGACACATGCGGCAGACGGGACCTCTACAGTGGTTAATCAAGTTGCAGAACCGATCTTCGGTGTGACCAAGATACGCACATGGAAGGAGTGGGGCGCAGCCTTACGGAATCGCTTCGAGCACGTATCCGCCTCGGAGCAAGCTCGCATGAAGCTGCGTGCATGGTCGCAGATGGGATCTGTCCAAGACTACACGGCGTCATTTATGGGCTTCGCCGACCAAATCGATGACATGTCGGAAGCTGAGCGGTTGGATAAATACGTGAGCGGCCTTAAGTACGAGATACAGTTCGAAGTTCGCCGCAGCCGCCCGACATCGTTCCTCGAAGCAGTACGCGTGGCAGAGTCAACGGATGCGCTGATGCAGTACGCGAGAATAGCTTCCAGGGATGGGAGAGGTTTTCGTGGCCAGACCCATCGGGCCACAATCAACGCCGTCCATACACCCGACCGCCCTCCTAAGGGTCAGTGTTTCCGGTGTGGGAAGGTGGGTCACTGGAAGAACGAATGCAAGGAGAAAATGCCGCTGACAGAGAACGACAGGAAGGAGCAGGGAAATGGGAAGAGTCAGTAAGTAGCGGGCCCTTTACTGACTGTGCTCCGTCGCCCGAACACCACCATCCCCACCGAGTCGTGGTTCCGATTCATGCAATCGATCGCACTCGGCCGAATAACGGGGATAATCATGTGGATCACCCTGTGCTGGTCGCTGGCAAGGTGGGGAAACATCATTTGAAAATGTTCGTCGATGGAGGGGCCAGCCATAGCCTCTTCAACTTGGCGAGCGCAAAAAAATGCAACATGCAACTTGACAGGTGTCTGCCCGAAATCGACGCACGACTCGTGGATGGGACGCCTCTGGCGATAACGGAAGAACACAGACGGTGCGGATCGAGTGCGGCGAAGATTTCGGCTTCAGCATGAAGTTCCTCGCGACGACGCTGGATGGCTGCGACGTGCTGCTGGGACGCGATTGGCTGCGACGACACAACCCCGTCATCGACTGGACAACGGGAGCGTGCTGCGTCAGCAAGCACGAGGGGCTAATTAAGTTGCCTGCATGGACACCTGACTACATACAAGCCCCGTGCGTCAAAGCCATCACCATCGCCCACCACTTCAACAGGGGTGCGCAGCTGTTCGCCGTCTGCTTGCGCGAGTTGGCAGTCGACACCGACGGAAAGGACATCGAAAAGCTGTGTGCAGCTGTTCCTCCGGATTTAGCGGAGCTAATTCGACGGTACCCCGACATTTTCCCGGACGATTTGCCACCTGGGCTGCCACCCGAAAGACCCGAAGACCATAAAATCCAGCTGGAACCTGGCGCGCAACCTACTGTTCGGACACAGTGGCGGTTGACCCAGCCGGAACTCGAGGAACTACGCCGACAAATTGTTGCACTGTTGGAGAAAGGCTTCATTCGGCCGAGCACCTCCCCGTTCGCGGCACCGATTCTGTTCACTCCAAAGAAGGACGGCGGGCTTCGCATGTGCATCGATTATCGCGCGTTGAACCGGGTGACCATCAAATCTCGCTACCCAATCCCACGCACCGACGACCTTCTCGATCAACTTCGCGGCGCTCGCTACTTCTCGAAAATCGACTTACGTGGCGGTTACCACCAGATTCGGGTCTTCGCCGACGACTGTCACAAGACCGCGTTTCGTACACGCTACGGCAGTTACGAGTTCACAGTGATGCCTTTCGGCCTCACGAACGCGCCTTCGACATTCCAACTGACCATGAACAGGGTTTTTCGCGATCTTCTAGACCGATGTGTCATCGTCTATTTGGACGATATCCTGATTTTTAGCAAGACACGGGAGCAGCATCTCCGCGACCTGGACGCAGTATTTAAACGGTTGCAGGAGAACCGCCTCATCACCAAGGGCTCTAAGTGCGAGTTTTTTAAGCAGGAGTTGGAGTTTTTAGGGCACGTCATCTCCCGCGACGGCATCAAAATCGACCCGGCGAAGATTAAAACCATACAGGAGTGGAAGGCCCCGACTAATGTCACGGAGCTCCAGAGTTTTTTGGGGTTCGTGAATTACGTCCGGCGGTTTATCCCGAATATGGCGGGGATAACCGGCCCGCTGACCGACCTGCTGCACAAGGACAAGAATTTCGTGTGAGGGGAGGCAGCAGAGGCGGCTTTCCAGGAGCTCAAGAATTTTCTCGTTTCCCCTCCTGTGCTGCGCATCGCCGACCCATCGAAGCCGTTCGAAGTCGTAACCGACGCCTCTGATTTCGCCATCGGAGCAGTGCTTCTCCAGGATTTCGGGAACGGGCTGCAGCCGATCGCCTACGAATCACGCAAGCTGCAAGCTGCCGAACGCAACTACCCGATCCACGACAAGGAGATGCTCGCCATAATCCACGCGTTTAAACTGTGGCGATGCTACCTGGTGGGCGCCGACGTCACTGTGCGCACGGACCACAAGTCCCTACAGTACCTGCGAGCTCAACCGAACCTCAACCCGCGACAAATTCGGTGGCTGGATTACATGGAAAGCCACTTCACCTACCGCATCACGTACAAGAAAGGGGCGAATAACATCGCCGACGCCCTAACCAGAACGACCGTACAATCCGCTGCTGTACTGATCACCCATTCGAACCCGCTACTTACAGGACTATTCACCCACGGCTACACTACGGACCCGTTCTTCACGACAGGAAATCATCAGCAGGCCACGACGCAGAAGGGGGATTATTACCTAAAAGCCGGCACCGACAGGATTTGGGTCCCCGCTTACCGGCTGCTGCGTGAACTCCTCATCCAGGAGGTCCACGATTCGAACTACTCCGGACACTTCGGGGTTGATAAAACCCAGAAATTACTGCACCGTCAATATTACTGGCCCGATTCCTCTAACGACGTGCAGCGTTATGTGTCCTCATGCAGGGTGTGCCAAGCCATGAAATCGACACGTCAGCGACCAGCTGGGCTGCTGCAACCCCTCGAGCCACCCGAACGACCGTGGCAACAGGTGACGATGGATTTCGTCACGGGGATGCCAGCTGGGCCGTCCGGCAACGACGCTGTCCTCGTCGTTGTCGATCGCTTCACGAAAATGGCGCACTTCGCACCATGCCGAACGACGATCACAGCCGAAGAAACTGCGCGCCTCTTCATCTCAACGGTCGTGCGACTACACGGCATCCCTTCGGCGATCATCACCGACCGGGACCCGAAGTTTACATCCAAGTTTTGGAAGGAAACATGGGCGCAGTACGGCACGAAGCTACAGTTCTCATCGGCCTACCACCCACAGACGGACGGACAAACCGAGCGAACCAACCAGACGATGGAGCAGCTGATACGGACAAACTGCCCCGACCCCGCACGATGGGAAGATTCCCTCGCCATGTTGGAGTTTGCCTTCAACAACGCACCATCGAGCACGACTAATCACTCCCCGTTCTTCTTGAATTACGGGATGGATCCGACGGTGCCCACGGCAACTTCGCTCGACAACCCGGTCCCGCGATCACAAACTTTTGTGACGGAACTTCAGCACATCCGCGAGAAAGCAGCAGACGCAATTCGCAAAGCGAATATTACTTCCCGCAAGTACACCGACCTCCTACGCCGGGAACTCGTCTTGACCACTGGGCAATTAGTGCTCCTCGACACGAAGAACCTGCATCTGCCCGGCCCATCGAAGCTACGGCCCCGATTTTGCGGACCGTTCAAGATTATCAAGATGGTGACACCTGTCACCGCGAAGCTGTTACTACCGGACGACTGGCGAATTCATGACGCCTTCCACGTCAGCCTGCTTCGCAAGTTCGTGCCAGCCACGACCGACATCGCACGTCGGCAAGCCGTCCCGACAGCTCGACCTGTCCCGGAGCCGACACTCGATCCATCGAAGATTCTCGCTCATCGGGTTCGACTTGACGCAGCTGGCCGACACGTGGATTTCTTAATCCGCTGGACTGATCGCACCAGTGAGGACGACACGTGGGTGCCATCCGCCTCGCTCGACGCCTCGCCACTTGTTGGTGATTATTTGGCACGCAAGCGTGTTTCGGATATTGACCGCCTTACTTAAGGGGGGGGGGGTGGTGTAAGGAATTTTCTCGAATTCCTTATCGGGGTTGACCGCTGCGCGTACTGTCAAATGTTATACCCTGTTGTGGGTCATGCTATATGGGGTACAAGCAGTTAGGGTTAGGCATATGTACCCCAACCCAATCAATGCTACTCATTCCGCTGTTTTCACTTACTGAGATGGTATCAGCAGTAGGTTCTCCGTTCCTAGGCCTCACCTAATTGGCGCCGTTCCTAGACTTAGGTCGCCTCCTAGGATCGACACTTGACCTAAAACGCCTTAGCCCGCGCCACGACAACGCCCACGCCAACGTTTCAGAATAGCTAGGCAAGAATGGATGAACTAGCAGAAGTTTGGGTACAAATATGAAACCCTAGTTGGGGTTGTACCCCATATTGGCTACCCCACTACAGCCTACAAGCATAATACAGTTTAACACACCCCCATAGGCAAAGTGGGGGAGAACAAAGGGTCACAAGACCAGTCCAGCAAAGCAAAGCAAAGCCCAGGGTGGATCACAACGTCACCACACTCCAAGCACAAGTAAAGGCCACAAGGCCAGTTCACATGCAGTGCTAGATATAGTACAAGACAAGCAACACAGTGATCAAAACCTAGCAAGCAAGCAACAAGATATATATAAAGTACAGTACAAAGAATGTCAAGCAGTGAGCAAGTGAGGAAACGTGGACACAAGGCCTAAAGAAGTACAGTGCCGCTGATGATCACTAGGCGGGAGCGCCTTGGTGAAGATATCAGCAGTGTTGGCCTTCGAGTCCATGTACACAAGCCGAAGCTGACCGCGCTGCTGAAGCTCTCGAGCAAGAAAGTAGCGAAGAGCAATGTGCTTCGTCCTATGCTCCAGTCTGTGCTCCTGACACAAGGCAAGAGCCGCCTTGTTGTCACCGTACAGAACTGGAGGAGAACTAGGCCGCTCTCCCAAGTCAGTCAGCAGGTAGGTGAGCCAGCGTAACTCCTGTGCAGCCATGGCTGTGGCGTAGATCTCAGCCTCACAACTAGAGCCGAGAACAGAGGAAGAGCGAGTGGACCGCCACGAGACAGAACCAGAGCCAAGGCTGAAGGTGTAACCCTGTGACGACCGCTGCGTAGCCAGGTCGTCCACCCAAGAAGCGTCCGAGTGACCAGTGAGGACAACTCTGTCGTGTCCTCCAAGCACCAGCCCCATGCCTGATGTACTGCACAAGTAACGCAGCACCCTCTTAGCCGCCTCCCAGTGCTCTCGCCTGTGTCTCCCAGGCGCAACGTAACGAGCAAGGATGCTAAGAGGGTACGCGAGGTCAGGTCGCGTGCAAGTCATCAGGTACATGAGGCAGCCTACAAGCTCTGGGTACGGGCCACTCGGCTCTACGGACTCGTCCGAAGGTGGAGCTGAGAGCGAGTGGCTGGTAGCCAGAGGTGTGGCCTGTGGTGAGGAGAACTGGAAGCCGAAGCGCTGAAGGACCTGCTGCACCATGTGTGACTGAGTCAGGGTGATGGTGCGGCGAGCTCTGTCCCGGGTGATCTGCAAGCCAAGGTAGCTACGCAGTTCACCCAGGTCAGTGCAGGTGTGTCTCTTCTGCAGCTCCGACTTCACACGAGCGAGTGCCTCAGTGTCAGAAGTAGCAAAGACCAAGTCGTCGACGTACACAAGAATGTAGAACGGCGGCAGCGACGTGTCTGTGCGCAGAAACAGCGACGGGTCAGCAGTAGACGGCGCGAACCCAAGAGCCGCAAGTGTAGTCCTCAGTGTGTCGTGCCACTCACGTGGCGCCTGGCGGAGACCGTAGACTGGCCGGCGGAGGCTCCACTGGGTACCAGCAGGAAACGACCCAGTAAAGCCAGGTGGGCGGCGCAGCCAGATCTCCTCGTGCAGGCTGCCCTGCAGGAACGCTGTGCTGAAGTCAAGAGAGTGAAGCTCGTAGTCACGCTGAGCAGCAACGTGCAGCAGAACCTGAAGAGTGGTCATCTTCGGGGTGGGGGAGAAGGTCTGGAAGAAGTCAACCCCCTGACGCTGACTGAAGCCTCTAGCAACGTAACGAGCCTTGAAGACAGGCGGAGAACCTGGCGGCCGCTTCACCCTGAAAATCCACATGCCATCGACGATGTTCGCCCCAGGAGGGGGAACCTCGTCGACGTAGGTGCCTGTGGACTTCCAGGATGCCATCTCTGCGTCCATGGCTGTCTGCCACTGAGAGGAGTAGGGACCCGAGATCGCCTCTGCGTAAGTGCGCGGAGTGGGGATGTCTAGTGCATCCGGGTCTCCCTCAGGGGCAAGCAACCAGGCCACGAGATGAGGTACAGCAGCCGCAAGAGAGTCAAAGTCCTCCTGCCTGTCCTCAAGGACGTCCGTGCCAAGAGCACACTCACCCCCGACGGACGGAGGACAGACAGACGCAGACTCAGGCTCAGCAACAAGGCTAGCAGCGTAGTCTAGACGACAGGCAGCAGCAAAGTCAACCAACTCAGCGACCAGAGCAGACACAGCAGAGGACTCAAAGGTAGGGTCAGTGACAACAGTAGCTAGGAGACGCGTGACTGTAGGGTGCTCAGCGCGATACCGGTCAGACTCAGGGTCCGGAACGGCAGGCAAAGAGGACGCAGGAGGAGACGGTAGAGGGACACGCCGAGGAGCAGTAGAGGGACGCAGAGTCATGTAGTGAGTGCCTGGGACAGGAGGAGGACGCTCATGACGGACACGACTACCAGCGCGAGCAGGACGAACAGGTGACGCAGGACGAGACTCAGGCTCACGACGCTCTGTAAGACCTCTTGTGGGACCAGTGTAAGGAGAGGGAGCAGGGAGAGGCGAGGCAGGCGGTAACTGTGACTGCGGCTGGACAGGCGGAGGACACTCTACGGAGGGAGGAGGACAAGGAGGAGGAGCCTGCCCAAGAACCTGCTGAAGGAGCGGGACGAAGTACGGTCGCGGCCGCGCAGCGTCTCCAGAAGCAGAAGAGACTCCAGCGGCCGGGTCCTCAGCACCAGCAGGAGCTCCAACGGCCGGGTCCCCAGCACCAGCAGCAGCGCCACCGCTCAGGTCCTCAGCTCCAGCAGCAGCTCCACCAGGCGGGTCCGCAGCACCAGCAGCAGCGCCACCCCCAGAGTCGGCAGCTCCAACTCCGCTAGCACCGCCAGCGCCAGGGTCCCCAGCTCCAGCAGCTCCAGTCGCAGTGCTCCCAGAACAACCAGTCCCGGCAGCTCCAGTACCCCCAGTACGAGCACCCCCAGGACGAGCAGCCCCAGCACCCCCAACTCCAGCCGAGCCACTAGGACGGCGAAAGCGCCGGACGTACCAGTCACGAAGCTGCTGCGGTGTGAGAGACTGCTCAGCACCCCGAACCGGAGCACCCCCAGACGCAGTAACCCGAGGCTCCGTAGGCTCAGTAGCAGCACCCCCAGGCTCAGTACCCGCAGGCTCAGTACCCGCAGGCTCAGCACCCCCAGGCTCAGCACCCCCAGGCGGCAAACTCTCAGGCACAGTACCCTCAGCTCCAGCACCCGTAGTCCCAGCACTCCCAGGCCCCGCACCCGCAGGCTCAGCACCCCCAGGCTCAGCACCCCCAGGCTCAGCACCCCCAGGCTCAGCACTCCCAGCAGCACCACCCGCAGCAGCACCTGAGTCACCTGTGAACTCGACAGGCTCAGCGACGGGAGGAGGGTCTACCTGAGAGACACCTGAAGGAGCAGGACCCTGAGGGGGAAGGGGGTCTACCGGAGGGGGACCAGGAGCAAGGAAAAGCGGCGGGGGAGGGAGGGGGGCAGTGCGGTAGGGGAAGAGACGGTAAAAAGGGACCGACTCGTCAAAGGTGACATCCTGAGAGGCGAAGACCCGGCGCGAGGTGGGGTGGTAAAACTGCCAGCCAGGCGCGTCAGGAACAAAGCCAAGGAAGACACAGGGAAGCGTGCGGGAGGAGAGCTTGTCCGCGGACGTATCGCGGACAAGGGCACGAGCACCCCACACCCGGAAGCGTGACGCATCGCCAACCTCCCCCGTCCAACGCAGTGTGGGCGAGGTCTCCGGCAAGGAGACACGGGGCCAGAGGTTGAGCTGATGCGCGGCGTACCGGACAGCAAACGGCCACAGAAAATGGGGAGCCGCCGCGTGGACCAAGGAGGTACGAGCGACCTCCATGACCAGGCCAATGCGGCGCTCAGCAACCCCATTCTGCTGTGGGGAGTCCGGAAGCGTGAAGGTCTGCTCGATGCCCTCCGCCTGACAGAAGGTCCTCAAGAGATCGGAGGAAAACTCACCACCTCTGTCAAAGTGCAGACGCAGGACAGGAAGATCCGTCCGGAAACGGCGGCGGAGCTGGAGACGAACTGTGCGGATCCAAGGGATCAGAACAGCAGGGACCTCACCCTTGGTGCGCAAGGGGAAGACCGTGGTGTAACGCGAGTAGTCGTCGACAACCAGCAAAAAGTACCGCTCACCGCCCTGGCCACGAACGCGGGCTGGGCCCCACACGTCCAGGTGGAGGGTCTGCAGAGGAGCCTCTGTCGGAGGGAACGAGGAGGAGTGAGGAGCGGCGCGCTGCCGCCCCTCGACGCAAGGAAGGCAAGGCGGCGCAGGCGAGGCAGGGAGGGGAGGGAGGGACCTGGGAAGACCAGACACAAGGTGGCGACGGTGCATGCCACGAAGGCGTGGCAAGGAGGGGTGACCCAGGCGGTGGTGCCAGAGAAGAGTCTGGTGCGACAGGGAACGACACTCACAGGCGTGGGCTACCAGACCTGACGCAGACACCTGACCGACAGCAGCGACCTGAGGAGACGCAGTGGTCAGTGTGTAGAGACTCGACCCCGGCCGACGGGTAAACGTAGCCAGGTGACGGCCTGTCCTGGAGCACGTGCAGATCGCCACACGCTGTCCGCCAGGGGTAAAGGTGTCAACCCACTGATCCTGGAGGACAGCGTTGCTCACCAGGTTCGTCGAGAACGAGGGGAGGTGGAAACCCGACAACGAGCCAGACGGAACCGCCGGACAAGGGAGGACAGTGGTGGACTGGGCAAGGACTGGGCCCCCAGAGGGGTCAGCCAAGGAGACTGGGACCGGTGCAGGAAGCGGTGTGAGCTCAGTACTGTCACGAAAGAAGCAACGGGAAGCACCTGAGTCAAGCGTGAAGGTGTGACAGGCCTCAGCCGGTGCGGTACCTGAGAGAGCAGTCTCTGTGGGTGCTGTACCTGAGAGAGCAGACTCGAAACCAGCCAGGACAGCACTGGGGGGGGCAAGTACAGGGGGCACCATACCAGAGAGAGCAGACTCACTAGTACCCAGGGCAGCGGGCTCTATACCTGGGTCAGGCGGCACACACAAGTAACAGTCTCCCTCGGCACTAACAGTCAATGCATACATGGCAGCAATAATAGCATCATAGTCAAGAGCAAAGACATCAACACCAGCCCTCATGAGCTCAGCCCAGCGGGGGCGCTCAACATCCGCGCCCATCTCCTCACGCCAAGCGTCGTCAAGGCGGGAGAAGCAGCGGTACGGGGTGTGGAACCTCCCACACGTCTGTCCCTTGCGGTCACCTGTGCGAATGACATAAGAACAGCGGCCACTGCCCCCCGACGTCCCACGCTGAGCAAGCCACTCACGAAGCTGCTGGGTCGTCTGGGGACGCTGCTGCTGCTGGGAGCTCTGGCCCGAGCCAGTGCCTCCACTCCGACCGCCGCCGCCACCACTACCACCGCTCCGACCGCCACCGCCACCACCGCCACCACCGCCACCACCGCCACCGCCGCCACCGCCGCCGC
Organism: Closterium sp. Yama58-4; assembly: GCA_947470075.1. Classification (NCBI taxonomy): domain Eukaryota; kingdom Viridiplantae; phylum Streptophyta; class Zygnematophyceae; order Desmidiales; family Closteriaceae; genus Closterium; species Closterium sp. Yama58-4. Next base: position 128,646 of record CANIUD010000755.1, on the reverse strand, counting down.
CGCCACTACTGCCACTGCTTCCGCCGCCGCCCCCGCCTCCACCACCGACCCCACTCCCACCAGCGCTCCCGCCACCGCTCCCTCCAGCACCGCCTCCCCCCCCACCTCCCCCACCTCCTCCCCCCCCAGCGCCACCACCACCACCCTTGCCCCCCTTGCCCTTGCCGGTGCGGCGCCTCCCACCAGGAGCAGAAGCAGCGCCAACAGACTCAGCACCAAGGAAGTCAACAGCAGCAGCAGCAGCGTAGGAGGGAGCGAGGGGAGAGGGAGAACACCCCTCAAAGATGGGGGTGCGAGGAGCGCCACGAGCAGCACCAACAGCTACAATGCTCTTTTCGGCCGCGAGCAGCTGCTCCTCTAGGAGGGCGACTGTGAGCTCAGTGGGACAGCGAGCAAGGAAGTGGTCTCGAACTGAGCGGAGGGTGTCAGGGAGACGGGTGACTATGAAGTGGAGTGTCCAGTACAGTGGAGGGGGGTTCTTAGCGCAGAACTCGGTGGGAAGGGCGGCACGCAGGCGAGCATCACTAGTGCGAAGGTGGGTGATAAGATCGGCGACTGTAGTAAAGGTGGACAGATCGGGGAACAGGTACGGCAGCATGAGGCGGCTAAGCTCGGCTGTGGCAGGCGAGGAGTAGCGAGCAACGACAGCATCGTACAGGGCCTTAGCGGATTTGCAGTCGCCAAAATGCTCGAGCTCAGCTAGCGGCAGGTGACTACGAATGGCTAGGCGAGCAGCTGCGTCACGAGTCTGCCAGTGGGAACGAACACTAAGCTCGGCTGTGGCAGCAGGAGCAGCGGCAGCACCAGACGCGTAGTCATAGAGGGAGATGTGGTCCGTGCTATTGCTCATAAGATACAACTGCAGGTCGTCGAGCCAGGAAGTGAACTGCACGGGACGGCCCTCAGCATCGAAGGAAAGAACGCGAATAGAGGCCATAGCTCAGGCGTGAGGGCACAGCAGAGCAGCGGCAGCAGCAGAGGGGACGCAGCAAGCGGGCAGTGAGGCAGCGGGCGGCGCTGCGAAGCAGGTAGCGGGCGGGCGGGCGGCGCTGCGAGCGGGCAGCGAAGCGGGCGGGCCGCGAAGCGGGCAGCGAGCGGGCGGGCGGGCTGCGAAGCGGGCAGCGGGGCGAGCGGGCTGCGAAGCGGGCGGGCCGCGAAGCGGGCAGCGAGCGGGCGGGCGGGCTGCGAAGTGGGCGGGCCGCGAAGCGGGCAGCGGGCGGGCGGGCTGCGTAGCGAGCGGGCCGCGAAGCGGGCAGCGAGCGGGCGGGCGGGCTGCGAAGCGGGCGGGCCGCGAAGCGGGCAGCGAGCGAGCGGGCTGCGAAGCGGGCGGGCCGCGAAGCGGGCAGCGAGCGGGCGGGCCGCGAAGCGGGCAGCGAGCGGGCGGGCGGGCTGCGTGGCGGGCGGGCCGCGAAGCGGGCAGCGAGCGGGCGGGCGGGCTGCGAAGCGGGCAGCAGGACGAGCGGGCTGCGAGCGGGCGGCTCGGCGGGCGGGCGACACTGCGAGGGGCGCGCGAGGGCGCTAGCGAGGGCGCGCGAGGGCGCTAACGAGGGGCGCGCGAGGGCGCTAACGAGGGTGCGCGCGAGGGCGCTAACGAGGGGCGCGCGAGGGCGCTAACGAGGGCGCACGAGGGCGCTACGAGGCTAGGGCACGGGGTAGCGTGGTAACCGCATGCGAGCGGTGGTGGGCCCTTAAAAAAAAACGGTCGGTAGGTCCTAGGGACCTCCTGCTCTGAATACCATTTCAGAATAGCTAGGCAAGAATGGATGAACTAGCAGAAGTTTGGGTACAAATATGAAACCCTAGTTGGGGTTGTACCCCATATTGGCTACCCCACTACAGCCTACAAGCATAATACAGTTTAACACAACGTACCCTCCCGTAGCCCTGCCCGTCGCTCGCGCCTCCCGTAGGCCTGCCCGTCGCCCCGCCGTCCAGCCCGCAGGCCCGCGCGTCGCGTCGCCCGTAGGCCCGCGCGTCGCGCCTCCCGTAGGCCTGCCCGTCGCCCCGCCGTCCAGCCCGCAGGCCCGCGCGTCGCGTCGCCCGTAGGCCCGCGCGTCGCGCCTCCCGTAGGCCTGCCCGTCGCCCCGCCGTCCAGCCCGCAGGCCCGCGCGTCGCGTCGCCCGTAGGCCTGCGCGTCGCGCCGCCTGCAGGCCCCCCCGTCGACCCGCCGTCCAGCCCGCAGGCCCGCGCGTCGCGTCGCTCGTAGGCCTGCGCGTCGCGCCGCCTGCAGGCCCGTCCGTCGACCCGCCGTCCAGCCCGTAGGCCTGCACGCCGCGCCGCCCATAGGCCAGCCCGCCGCGCCGCCCTCCAGTCCACTAGCTGAGCAGCCCTCCTGTCCACATGCTACGCCTCCTCCTCGCCTGCACGCCTGCGAGCTTACATCCTCGCTACTGACTGTCCCCCCCCTCCCGCGGCTGGCAGCCGCGCTCTCTCAGTCTCGCCCTCTATGGCGACCTCCCGAGTACTTCGTTTCGACCCTGAAGGGCGACCTATAGATTTTAGCACGTGGCTTACGCAGGCGCAGCGCCACCTTAAGAGCCAGCGGCAGGATGGCGTGCACTTGTTCGCACACGCATCCGGTACTCAGACCGCTCCCCAGCAGCCTAGCCCGCTGCCCACTACCCCACCGCCTACTCCTGAGCAGGAGGCCGAGTACCAGCGCCAGCTCCTCGCTCGCGACGTGTGGGAGTCTCGTGACGCCGCTGCCTGCCTCGCCCTGACCGACCTTCTCCCGCCGACAGAGGCAGTCCACTTCGCTCAGGTCGAGTCTGCTGCAGATCTGTATAAGGCTATTGTTGCTCGCTACTCTACTCCCTCCTCTGCGTCGCTCAGTCGCCTCCTCGTACCCTTTATCTACCCTGACCTCGCCTCCTTTGAGACTGTCTCTGACCTCGCTACTCACCTGCGCTCCCTTGACGCTCGCTTTCGCGCTGCTTGCACTGAGGACCAGCTTGCCCTTGCCCCGCCCCCTATGTGGCTCACTATTCACTGGCTAGTCACTCGCCTCCCTGACCGCCTAGCCACAGCCCGCGACGCGCTTCTTCTGAAGCACCCCACTGAGCTTACAATCGATCTTCTTGAGACCGCTCTCTCGAAGATCGAGAGTAACCTCCTCACCGTTGCCTCTGCCTCTTCCGCGCCTCCTCCTCGTCTTTTTGAGGGGTGTGCGGTACCACAGCTTCCCACCTTCTCTGCCTCCCTTGCCACTCCCACGTCTTCTGCCTCTGAGGAGACGGCGGCTGTTTCTGTCTCTGGCGGACAGAAACGTGGCAAGGCCGGCAAGAAGGGCGGGAAGGGCGGCGGAGGTACTGGAGGTGGTGCGGGTAGTGGCGGTGGCGGTGGAGCAGGTGGTGGGAGTGGTGGTGGGGGTGGCTCGGGACCTGACGGCCCTCCTTTCGACGGTGGAGTTTTCACTGGTGGTGAGGGGTTCCAGCAGCAGCAGCAGCCGACTCCTCAGCAGCTGCCACCGCAGGGACAGCAGCAGCAGCAGCGACAGGGCCAGCAGCAGCGCCTACCGCAGCAGCAGCCTCAGCAGTGGGGCCCTCCGCAGCAGTGGGGCCCTCCGCAGCAGTGGAGGTCTGCGGGTCCCCCGAGCACTGGGCGCGGTGGCGCCCCCTCCAGTCGGGGACCTCGCGCGGCCGGCCGCGACGTTGGTCCCTGTGAGTACTGGATCCTTACGGGTCCTCGTAGGGACACGTACTGTGGCCGCCCCGACCACTCTGCTGCACGCTGCTTCAGTCGTCTCGACGACCTCTACCGCTTGCACCACGGCCCCTCCGCTCCCCCGCCGCCACGCTGGGGGACGCTGCTTGCTCGTGGTATTGCTGTTTTTGATATGACTATGGATGATGCTAGGTCTTATGCCATGTATGCTGATGTTGACTATAGTGCTCCTGGATCTGTGTACTTGCCTGTACCTAGCTTAGGATCTTTGCCTGTTGCTAGAGTAGGTGCTAGTGTAGGATCTTGCTTAGCTACTAGTACAGGTACTCCCTCGGCGGACACGTCTCTCTCCTTCACACTGGACTCAGGAGCGTCGCACTGCTTCTTCCGCGACTGCACGACTCTCTCTCCGCTACCGGCGCCTGTCCCTGTAGCACTGGCCGATCCCTCCTCGGGACCGGTCATTGCGACTCACGCCACTACTCTCCCGTGCCCAGCTGCTCCTTCTGGTTCCCTGACCGGCCTCCACGTTCCTACGTTCTCTAGGAACCTGGTTGGTGTGGGCACCTTGGCGAGACAGCACGTCGGTGTCTGGGTTGAGCCTTCTGGTGACACCGCAGTCTGCGTCGACGGTGACACGTACGCCCCCTTGGCCACTTTCCGCCAGGAGCCGGGCTCTGGTCTGTACACCCTCCGCACCGACCCCCGTCAGGTTCCCCCGTCCCACCAGGTAGCCGGGTCCAGTCAGGTTGCTGTGTCAGGTGTAGTTGCTGCGTCGTGCTCGTGTCGGTCGCTTGCCCACCCCACCGTTCTGTGGCACCACCGGATGGGGCACCCGTCCCTTCCTCGTCTGCGCGCCATGTCCAGTCAGCGTCTTGTCTTAGGCCTCCCCCGAGTCCTCCCGCCACTCCCGCCGTCCCCAGCTCCTCCGTGCGGTCCTTGTGTCCAGGGTCGGCTTCGCGCCATCCCTCACTCCTCCTCCCTTCCAGACACTCCACTTAGACGTCTGGGGCCCCGCCTCCCGCCTTGGCCCTGAGCGGGAGAGTTTCTTTCTGGTGGTCGTTGACGATTTCTCTCGGTACACCACCGTGTTCCCTTTGGCGAAGAAGTCCGACGTGACTTCTACGCTGATCCGGTGGCTGCTCGCCACCGAGGGCACTCGTGGTCGTCGTGTCAGTTGTCTCCACTCCGACCGTGGGGGTGAGTTTCGCTCCGGCATTCTCGCCAGATTCTGTGCTGAGCAGGGCATCACCCAGTCCTGGACTCTTCCAGACTCTCCACAGCAGAATGGGGTTGCTGAGCGCCGCTTAGGCCTGGTCATGGAGATCGCCCGCACCTCCATGATCCACGCCCGCGCGCCCCATTTTCTGTGGCCCTACGCGGCTCGGTACGCCGCTCACCAGCTGAACCTCTGGCCTCGCGTCTCTCGGCCAGGGGCTTCACCGACCAGTCTTTGGACAGGGTCCCCTGGTGTTGCGTCGAGGTTTAGTGTCTGGGGCTGCTTGGCTCTTGTCCGCGACACCTCTGCGGACAAGATCTCGCCTCGTGCAGTCCCCTGTGTCTTCCTTGGTTTCCCAGAGGGCTCCTCTGACTTCACCTTTTACCACCCACCCTCCCACCGGTTCTTTGACTCTCGTGACGTCCGTTTCGACGAGTCCGTCCCCTACTACGTCAGGTACCCCTCTCGAGGTCTCCCGGTTCCCCCCCCTCCCCTCTTCCTGGCTCCAGCTCCTCCTCCTCCCGCCCCTGCTCCTCCGGTACCCCCCCCTGTTCCCGCTCCGTCTGGTGTGTCTCACGCTACTCCCCCTCCCTCGGTACCCCCCCAGGTCTCTCCTCCTTCCCCACAGTCGTCCTCACCGCCTCCGCAGCAGCCGTCGGCGCTTCCTTCACCGGCCACTGCGGACACTGAGGGTGTCGGTGCTAGCGGTGAGGGCTCTGGCGGTGCTCGCTCTGGGGGTGCTGGCGTTGGAGCTGTTCGTGCACCTACAGGAGCGGCCAGTTTTGGGGGTGCTGGCACTGGCGCTGAGCGTGCACCTGCCGCAGCTGCCCGTTCCGAGGGTACTGGAGCTGGTGGTGGTGCTGGAGCTGGTGGTGTTTCTGGAGCTGGAGAGTCTGGGGCTGGTGCTGGTGCTACTGGGGGCACCACGCCTGGGGGTGCGGGTACACCTCCTGCAGGTGCAGGTCGTGCTGCCGCGGGGGGTACTCGCTCTGGGGGTGCTCAGCCGGGTGCTGTCGAGGGCGGAGCAGGTTCTTCTTCGTCGTCTCCTCACGCTACTCCTCCTCCTCACCCTTACCCGACTCGCCACCAGGCCCGTCTTCGTCTTGAGCGCGAGGAGCAGCAGCGTTTGGAGCGTGAGAGGTTGGAGCTTCAGCAGCGGGTGGAGAGTGAGAGGTTGGAGTTGCAGCAGCAGCAGCCGGAGCAGCAGCAGCAGCAGCAGCAGCAGCAGCAGTAGCAGCAGCAGCAGCAGCAGCCGCAGCAGCAGCAGCAGCCGCAGCAGCCTCCGCCCCCTGTTTCTGGCCTTCGGGCCCTTGGTCTCCCCTCCTCTCCTCCTGTGTTCGGTCCTACGTTTCCTCCTCCGGACTCCACTCCGGCTGTCTTCCCTCGTTCTCTGTCTCCTCCGTCCCCCACTCCTCTCGCCCACACTTGGGCCTCTCGTCCTCCTCGTGCTCGTCCCTCGTCCCCTGTCACTGACCTCCGTACCGTGTTGTTTCGTCCTAGTCCTCCTCGTTCTCCTCCGTCGGCCCTTCCTCGTCCTCCTGAGTCTTCCCTCACTGCCTCCCTGTCCACTCCGGTCACTGACTACTACCGCACGTACCGCCCCACTCTCTCTCGTGTTCTCGCCTCTCTTGTTACAGACCCTCGTGCCTCCCCTTCCTCCGTCGCGGTCCTCACTGCCGCTGTCACTGACTTTACTGCTACGCGTCGCCTTGACTACGCTACTCGTGTTGTGGCCGCTCCTCCTGTCCGTCCTCTGTCCGCCGGGGGTGAGTCTGCCCTTGGCTGTGACGTCCTAGAGGACAGACAGTTTGAGCTAGAGTTCCTGGCAGCTGCTTCGCCTCATCTCTGTGCCATGCTGCTCACTCCTGAGGGAGACCCCGACGCTCCTGACATACCTACTCCTCGCACTTACGCTGAGGCAGTGTCAGGGCCTTGGGCCTCTCAGTGGAGAGCTGCCATGGACGCAGAGATGGCCTCCTACAGGTCCACAGGCACTTACGTTGACGAGGTTCCCCCACCAGGGGCGAACATCGTTGACGGCATGTGGATCTTCAAGGTGAAGCGGCCGCCGGGATCTCCCCCAGTCTTCAAGGCACGCTACGTGGCTAGAGGGTTCAGTCAGCGTGAGGGAGTTGACTTCTTTCAGACCTTCGCGCCCACCCTGAAGATGACCACTCTTCGGGTGTTACTGCACGTAGCAGCGCAGAGAGACTACGAGCTACACTCTCTTGACTTCTCCACTGCCTTCCTCCAGGGCCGCCTACACGAGGAGATCTGGCTGCGTCGTCCTCCGGGCTTCACTGGCACTTTCCCGCCTGGGACCCAGTGGAGCCTCAGACGACCGGTCTACGGTCTCCGCCAGGCACCCCGTGAGTGGCACGACACTCTCCGCTCTACTCTCTCCGACCTCGGGTTTGAGCCGTCTTCCGCCGACCCGTCGCTGTTTGTTCGTCGTGGGCGCACACCTTTCTTCGTTCTGGTCTACGTTGACGACTTGGTTTTTGCCACAGCCGACACAGCTGCACTGGCGGAGGTGAAGTCCGAACTGCAGAAGAGACACACGTGCACTGACCTTGGAGAACTGCGCCGCTACCTTGGCCTGCAGATCTCCAGGGACAGAGCCGCTCGCACCATCACTCTGACTCAGTCGCACATGGTGCAGCAGGTCCTTCAGCGGTTCGGGCTTCAGGACTCCTCTCCTACACCCACTCCTCTTGCTGTAGACCACAGACTCACTGGGCCTTTTCCTGACGAGCCGTTCGAGCCCAGTGGTCCCTACGCAGAGCTGGTGGGCTGCCTCATGTACCTGATGACGTGCACTCGCCCGGACCTCGCCTTCCCTCTTAGCATCCTGTCTCGCTTTGTTGCGACTGGGAGACACCGTCCTGTTCACTGGGCGGCGGCTAAGAGGGTGGCGAAGTACCTTGGCGCGACATCAGGCATGGGGCTTGTACTTGGAGGGACACAGCCAGTTGTACTCACCGGTCACTGCGACTCCTCCTACGCCGACGACGTTGAGACTCAGAGGTCTACGCAGGGTTACTGTTTCAGCCTGGGTTCTGGAGCTGTTTCGTGGAGGTCTACTCGGTCCTCCTCGGTTGCGACTTCTACCGCAGAGGCCGAGATCTACGCTGGGGCCCTTGCTGCTCAGGAGCTACGCTGGTTGACCTTTTTGCTCACTGACCTTGGTGAGCGGCCGAGCTCTGCACCGACCCTGTTTGCTGACAACAGGGCGATGATTCTCCTGTGTCGTGAGCCTCGACTGGAGAGCAGAGTGAAGCACATCGACGTCAGGTACTTCCTCCTTCGAGAGTTGCAGAGACGCGGGCAGGCTCTGTCAGAATGAAGAATGGATGGTGCATTGATGTTGGTTGGGGTACATATAGCTAACCCTAAGTTTTGTACCCCCTAAGACAAACCTCACTACAGGCTACAACATTTGACACACCCCCATAGCCTAAGTGAGGGGTGTCTAGCAGAACCAAACGAGTACGGTCACAAGACCAGTCCAAGAAACAAAGCTCAGGGTGGATCACAACGTCACCACGCAGTCTGAGCACAAACAACAGTGGCCACAAGGCCAGTCCAAGAAGTAACAGAGATATATAGAAAGCAAAGTAAACAGTACACTCAGGTCTAAGCAACACGAGAACCAGTGTCAACAAGGCCTAACTGCACACAGCACCTCTGGTGGTCACAAGGCGGAAGCGCCTTGGTGAAGATGTCTGCAGTGTTGGCCTCGGACTCCACAAACTCAAAGCGAGCCTGTCCACGCCTCTGCAACTCTCGCAGAAGAAAGTACCTGACGTGAATGTGCTTCACTCTGCTCTCCAGTCGTGGCTCTCGACAAAGGAGAATAGACGCCTTGTTGTCAGTGAACAAGGTCGGTGCAGAGCTCGGCCGCTCACCAAGGTCGGTGAGCAAGAAGGTCAACCAACGCAGCTCCTGTGCCGCCATGGCACCAGCGTAGATCTCAGCCTCAGCTGTAGAGGTCGAGACCGAAGAGGAGCGCGTGGACCGCCAGGAAACAGCTCCAGAACCCAGGCTGAAACAGTACCCCTGAGTAGACCTGTGAGTCTCAGCGTCGTCAGCGTAAGAGGAGTCACAGTGACCAGTAAGTACGACAGACTGCTGCCCTCCAAGAACTAGCCCCACGCCTGACGTCGTCGCTAGGTACTTCGCCACCCTCACAGCTGCTGTCCAGTGAGCAGGACGGTGTCTCCCTGGCGCAACAAAGCGCGCAAGAACGCTGAGAGGGAAGGCGAGGTCCGGGCGAGTACAAGTCATCAGGTACATGAGGCAACCCACAAGCTCAGCGTAGGGACCACTAGGCTCGAACGGCTCGTCAGGAAAGGGTCCAGTGAGTCTGTGGTCAACAGCAAGAGGTGTGCGCTGTACTGTGGAGTGCTGAAGCCCGAACCGCTGAAGGACCTGCTGCACCATGTGCGACTGTGAAAGTGTAATGGTGCGAGCAGCTCTGTCCCTGGTGATCTGCAGGCCAAGGTAGTGGCGCAGCTCACCAAGATCAGTGCAGGTGTGTCTCTTCTGCAGTTCGGACTTCACGTGTGCCAAAGCAACTCTGTCAGGGGTGGCGAAAACAAGGTCGTCAACGTAGACCAGAACAAAGAAAGGTGTGGGGCCACGACGAACGAACAGCGACGGGTCAGCAGAAGACGGCTGGAACCCAAGGTCAGACAGGGTAGAACGCAGGGTGTCGTGCCACTCACGAGGAGCCTGACGAAGTCCGTAAACCGGTCGCCTCAGCCTCCACTGGGTCCCAGGAGGGAAAGAGCCAGTGAAGGCAGAGGGACGACGCAACCAGACCTCCTCGTGCAGACTGCCCTGAAGGAAGGCAGTAGAGAAGTCGAGAGAGTGTAACTCGTAGTCTCTCTGTGCTGCTACGTGCAGTAACACCTGAAGAGTGGTCATCTTCGGGGTGGGCGCGAAGGTCTGAAAGAAGTCAACTCCCTCGCGCTGACTGAAACCTCTAGCCACGTAGCGCGCCTTGAAGACCGGAGGAGATCCCGGTGGCCGCTTCATCTTGTAGATCCACATGCCGTCGACTACGTTCGCCCCCGGAGGGGGAACCTCATCGACGTAGGTGCCTGTGGATCTGTAGGAGGCCATCTCTGCGTCCATGGCAGCTCTCCACTGAGAGGCCCAAGGCCCTGACACTGCCTCAGCGTAAGTGCGAGGAGTCGGAATGTCAAGGGCGTTGGGGTCACCCTCAGGGGCGAGGAGCATGGCACAGAGATGAGGGGAAGCGGCCGCCAGGAACTCTAGCTCAAACTGCCTGTCCTCTAGGGCGTCACAGCCAAGGGCAGACACACCCCCGACGGCCAGAGGACTGGAAGGAGGAGCAGCCACAAGAGCGGTGGCGAAGTCAAGGCGGCGGGTAGAGGCAAACTCAGTGACTGCGGCAGTAAGAGCGGACACAGAGGACACAGAGGCACGAGGGTGAGTAACAAGTGAGGCGAGAACACGAGAGAGAAGAGGACGGTACGTGCGGTAGTAGTCAGTGACAGGAGTAGGGAGCGACGCAGTGAGAGCCGACTCAGGAGGAGACGGAAGCACAGACGGAGACGGACGAGGTGGACTAGAACGAAGTAAGGCAGTACGAAGGTCAGTGAAGGGAACAGGAGACGAGGGACGAGCACGAGGGGAGCGACGAGAGGCCCAAGTCTGAGAAGGAGGAGGGGACAACGAAGACTGAGAACGAGGGAAAACAGCGGGAGAGGGGTCAGGAGGAGGAAGCGGAGGACCAGAGACGGGAGGAGAGGGGGAGGAGGAAGGAGAGGGAGAGGGGAGACCAAGGGTCCGAAGACCCGAGACAGGAGGAGGAGACGGCAGCTGCTGCTGCTGCGGCTGCTGCGGCTGCTGTGGCTGCTGCTGCTCCAGCGGCTGCTGCCCCTGCTGCTGCTCCTGCTGCTGCTCCTGCTGCTGTCGCTCCTGCTCCTCGAGCCGCTGCAACTCTCTCTCCTCTCTCTCCAACTCCAGCTGCTCCTCACGAGCACGACGAACACGAGCCTGGAACCTGGTCGGGTAGGGGTGGGGGGAAGGAGTAGTGTCCGGGGCAGCGGCAGCCCCAGAGTCGACCTCCGAAGCACCAAGCACACCACCCCCAGAGGCAGCACCAACACCAGCTCCAGACCCAGGCTCTCCAGAAACCGAAGGAACACCCTCACCCCCAGACGCAGCACCAGCACCCCCAGACTCCGCACGACCAGTACCAGCCCCCGGAGGAGAAGAGTCCTCTGCAACCCGCGGCTCAGCTCCAACTCCAGCACCCCCAGAACCAGAGACCTGTACAGGGACAGTCGTAGGACCAACCTCCCGAGAGGGAGCACCTACAGGAGGCGGTGAGGAAGACTGTGGGGAGGGAGGCTGTACAGGGGGGGCTACCGAAGGGGGAGGGCTAGCCTGAGACACACCAGACGGGGCTGGACCAGGGGGGGGAGGCTGTACCGGGGGAGCAGGCGGGGGAGCGGCTGTCAGGAAGAGGGGGGGAGGAGGAACCGGGAGACCTCGACTGGGGTACCTGACGTAGTACGGGGTGGACTCCTCGAAACGGACGTCACGGGAGTCAAAGAACCGGTGAGAGGGAGGGTGGTAAAAGGTGAAGTCAGAGGAGTCCTCAGGGAAACCAAGGAAGACACAAGGAACGGCGCGAGGCGAGAGCTTGTCCGCGGAGGTGTCGCGGACAAGAGCCAAGCACCCCCAGACACGAAACCTCGACGCGACACCAGGGGACCCTGTCCAAAGACTGGTCGGTGAAGCCTCCGGCCGAGAGACGCGTGGCCAGAGGTTCAGCTGGTGCGCGGCGTACCTGACTGCGTATGGCCACAGGAAATGGGGGGCACGGGCGTGAGTCAAGGAGGTGCGGGCAATCTCCATGACCAGGCCTATGCGACGCTCAGCAACCCCATTCTGCTGTGGGGACTCCGGAAGCGTCCAGGACTGACGAATGCCCTGTTCGCGACAGAATCCAGCGAGAATGCCGGAGCGAAACTCGCCCCCGCGGTCGGAGTGGAGACAGCTGACACGACGACCACGAGTGTCCTGGGTGGTAAGCAACCACCTGATCAGCGTAGAAGTCACCTCAGACTTCCTCGCCAGGGGGAACACTGTGGTGTAGCGGGAGTAGTCGTCAACGACCACCAAAAAGAAACGCTCACGCTCAGGGCCAGGGCGAGGAGAGGGGCCCCAGACGTCCAAGTGCAGCGTCTCAAAAGGCTCGGTGGCCGGACGAAGGGAGGAGGAGTGAGGGGTGGCGCGCAGCCTACCCTCGACGCAAGGACCGCACGGTGGTGCAAGAGACGGCGGCAGCGACGGCAAGACACGCGGGAGACCTAAGACCAGACGCTGACTAGACATAGCACGCAGACGTGGAAGAGAAGGGTGTCCCATCCGGTGGTGCCACAGAACGGTGGGGTGGGCAAGCGACCGACAGGAGCAAGACGCAGCGACTGGACTGGACGCGACAACCTGAGGGGACGGAACCACCTGGTGAGACGCAGGGAGGAGACTAGGGGGAGGGACAGGAACTGGGAGGAGTGGCAGCTGCGACGGCGGCCGCTGTGGCTGCGGCTGCGGCTGCTGCTGCTGCTGCTGCTGCGGCTGCTGCTGCTGCTGCTGCTGCTGCAGTCGCTGCTGAGCGCGCGGGCGAGTGTGAAGAGTGTAGAGACCGGAGCCCGGCTCAGCAGCAAAAGTGGCGAGGGGCTGGTAAGAGTCCCCGTCAACACACACCGCAGTCTCTCCAGAAGGCTCAAACCACACACCCACGTGCTGACTCACGAGGGGTCGCACGCCCACCAAGTTCCGGGAGAACGAGGGGACGTGAAACCCAGTGAGAGACCCAGAAGGAGCAGCCGGACACGGCAAGGTGGTAGTGTGACGCGCGGTGACTGGTCCCGAAGTGGGATCAGCCAGCGCCACAGAAACAGGCGCAGGAAGAGGCGTAAGTGTCGTGCTGTCACGAAAGAAGCAGTGAGAGGCTCCAGAGTCCAGCGTGAACGACAGCGAACCGTCCTCTGAGGTAGCCGCTGGACTAGAGTCTACACAAGAACCTACACTAGCAACAGGCAACTGAGCAAGGCTAGCACCTAAGCTAACAACACCAGAGTAAGCAGAGTCAGAAACACTAGAGTCAACAACAGCATACATAGCATGGGGAGTACCAATCAGATCCACTAACTGCTCAGCAGACATGCCCCACAGAGCGGAGCCGTAGCGCTGAACAAGAGGCAGCCAGTCAGGGGCAGGAGCACCCACCCCGTAGACCAAACGAACCGTGTCAGTGAGCTGAGCAAAGCACTGACCAGGGGGGTGAAACCGGCCACAAGGGTGGCCACGACGAGGGCCTGTCAGAACCTGGTAGGTGCAGGGAGTGTAAGCAGCACCGCGCTGGGTCTGACGCAGCCCCGACCCTGGAGCCAGCTGCTGCCGCTGCTGCTGCTGAGGCTGCTGGGAGGAGAGGGGCTGCTGCTGCTGCAGAAGCTGCTGCTGACGCTGAGCCTGGTACCACGCCGCTGCTCCACCAACCGGGGCAGGAAGTACAGGAGGCAACTGACGAACTCGGGCGTCGCCACCACTAGCAGGCGCAGTGGAGTCACCAGTCACTGCACGAGGCGCCTCTCCAGGCCCTGAACCTCCACCGCCGCCAGGCGCAACGCCACCTCCACTACCTCCGCCTCCACCTCCACTACCACCACCAGAACCGCCTTTCTTGCCACTCCTACCGCGGGACCGCGACGCAGTCGTAACAGCAGCTGCAGTCGCGTCAGTAGCGGCAGTGGCAAGTGAGGCAGTAAAGGTGGGTAACTGCGGGACTGTGCACCCGTGGAAGAGTGGGGGGGGCACAGCACCAGAGGCAGCGGCTACCGAGCGAAGGTTGCTCTCGACGTCCTTGAGTGCAGACTCAAGGACATCGACGGTGAGCTCACTAGGGTGCTTCAGCAGAAGCGCGTCGCGAACGGAAGCAAGGCGGTTAGGGAGGCTAGTGGCGATGAAATAGATAGTGATCGCCATAGGGGGAGGAAGCAGTGCAAGCAGCGCGGTAACTAGCGTCGAGCGAGCGGAGGTGAGCGATCAAGTCAGCAGAGCGCTCAAACGAGGCGAGATCAGGAAACAGGAACGGGAGGAAAAGACGGCCAAGAGAGACAGTAGCGGGAGTAGAGTAGCGGGCCTTAATCGCAGTGAGGTACGCAGCAGCGGTGCGAACCTGAGTGAAGTGGACCTCCTCTGACTCAGGGAGGAGGCTGCTGAGTGCGATGCAGGCCGCAGCGTCACGCGACGTCCAAGCCGTCCTGTCAGCGCGCTGACGGGCAAAGCGAGCCGTAGCAGCATCGTCAGGGGCAGGACCTAAAGCGGCAGGCTCGGGGGGCTCGGGGAGGTCACCAGTAGCGTGCGACCAGAGGGTCTCGCCCCCCTGGACTTGACTCTCTAACAGACGGCGAGCGCGAAGAAGCCAGACGGAAAAGTCAAGAGGTCTACCGTCAGCGTCGAAACGAAGAACTCGCGGAGTCGCCATAGCGAGAACTAACGCGAACGAGCAGGCGAGTAACAGCAGGAGGTAAGAGGCAAATTAGGGTTCAGGTGGGGGGACTTAGTCGCAGCGGAAGAACGGGCTAGGGCGACGGGACGGGGGAAAGGGCGGGCGCGATGCGACGGGGCAGGGCGACGCGACGGGGCAGGGCGACGCGACGGAGCAGAGGCGACGGGACGGGGAAGGGCGACGCGACGGGGCAGGGCGACGCGACGGGGCAGGGCGACGGGACGGGGCAGGGCGACGGGACGGGGCAGGGCGACGGGACGGGGCAGGGCGACGCGACGAGGAGACGGGACGGGACGGGGCAGGGCGACGGGACGGGGAGACGGGACGGGGAGACGGGACAGGGCGACGGGACGGTGAGACTGGACGGGACGGGGCAGGGCGACGGGACGGGGAGACGGGACGGGTAGACGGGACAGGGCGACGGGACGGGGAGACGGGACGGGACGGGGCAGGGCGACGGGACGGGGAGACGGGACGGGGAGACGGGACAGGGCGACGGGACGGGGAGACGGGACGGGACGGGGCAGGGCGACGGGACGGGGAGACGGGACAGGGCGACGGGACGGGGAGACGGGACGGGACGGGGCAGGGCGACGGGACGGGGGGAAAGGGCGCGACGCGACGGGGGGAAAGGGCGCGACGCGACGAAAGGAAAGAGCGCGACGCGACGGGGGGAAAAGGGCGCGACGCGACGGGGGGAAAGGGACGCGACGAGGGGGAAAGGGCGGGCAGGACGCGACGCTAGGAGTGGCGCTAGGCGCGGCACTACGCGCGGTAACAACGGAACCGGGACGAATGAGAGCTAGGATCAGGCTCGGGAGGCTCGAACGGAGAACGGAGGAACGGGATCCCACAGGATCCTAACCTAACTGATACCATGTCAGAATGAAGAATGGATGGTGCATTGATGTTGGTTGGGGTACATATAGCTAACCCTAAGTTTTGTACCCCCTAAGACAAACCTCACTACAGGCTACAACATTTGACAGGCTCGTCTGGACTTCGTGGCCTCCGAGGCCAACACTGCAGACATCTTCACCAAGGCTCTTCAGCCTTGTGACCACCGTCGGTTCTGTCTGCAGTTGGGCCTCGTTGAGACTGGGTCGAGTAGACTGCAGTAGTGAGTGCTTGTCTCTTGTCTTTGCTTGTACAGTATATATCTGCATATACACTCTTGAACTGGCCTTGTGGCCGCTGTTTGCGCTCAGACTGTGTGGTGACGTTGTGATCCACCCTGAGCTTTGTTTTGTCTTTTGTTTGTGACTGGTCTTGTGACCTTAGGTTGCGTTTCTTGTTGCTTGGCATTCCCCACTTAGGCTATGGGGGTGTGTCAAATGTTATACCCTGTTGTGGGTCATGCTATATGGGGTACAAGCAGTTAGGGTTAGGCATATGTACCCCAACCCAATCAATGCTACTCATTCCGCTGTTTTCACTTACTGAGACGTACAACCCGATTTTCGGAGTTCGCACGATCGGGCGATTTCCACGCTGCCGAAGCTCCTCGCGTCGCCTTCGGCATTCCCATCGCCAAACCTGCACCCAACCTCGCCTGTCCGAGGTTTCCTCCTAGCTAGGCTAGCCTACATTAGTTCTCGCATTCATTGTATTCTCAGATTCATTCAGTCACAGTCTCGTTATTCGTTTACCTGCGCACACTCTTTTACAACTCATAACATGGTACATCTTTCTAGGGATAGTCTTGGGACGTTATTTACAACAGAAGTTTTCAGAATAGAGACTTATGAGTTTCTCTCAGGGAGCATACCATGGTAGCCTACCCTCAACATACTGATCACTCCCAACTACTCTATAAAGCACCAAAAACTAGCAAGCCTAGAAATTCAGTGCTGTCAACTTAACACACCTAGCTACAATATCCACTTTCAGTTTGCCACCTAACAAGACCGGCTTCATGAAGACCACACCAGTGGCCTTGTGTTGCCTCCCACCCTTCACTTGTCACCAGCAAAGTGCCACTGGCACTGACCACCACCACTGCACATGCCATGCCATGGCATGCCATCCCATCCACATCACCTCCATTGTTCCAGCCACTCCCGCCACTCTCCACCACCCCCATCACTGAGGAGAGGCAGTGAGTGAGGCGAGCGGAAGGCAGTCGAGGGGAGGGTTTAAGTGAGGCCCACTGAGTGGGGCGACAGCAAGGCAGGGAAGGAGGCTGAGCACCCCAGAGTAAGGAGGTCGAGAGGCAGAGGAGAGGGTTGAAACAACCAGGTTAAAGCGGGCAAAAGGCAGAGGAGGGGGATTCCCCTGCCCCTTCCTCGCTCCAACCTGGGGGTTTCAACCCCCTTCCCCCCCCCTGCGCCTCAACAGCCTTACTCTGAGGGACTCAGCCCCCTTCCCTGCCATGCTGCCACCTCCCTCAGGGGACTTCACCTCCACCCTCTCCCACCGCTCTCCCTCTCTCTCTGTGCGTGCGAGCAGGAGTGGGCGTGGGGAGCAAGGGCAAGGCGTGAGGCCCGCACCGACGTGGCTAGAGGGGATTCCAGCCCAGACCCCCGGCCGCAGGGTCTGAGGAGGTTCCATTAAGCCTTGAACGTGCGGCTATTGGGACAATGCCCCCGCCGCCGCCGCCGCCGCCGCCGCCGCCGCCGCCGCCACCACCACCACCGCCACCACCACCACCACCACCACCACCAACGCCACCACCAACAGTTGCCCCTGGCTGCCTGGCATAGATGGGCCCTGCAGAGCAAGGAGGAACAGGAGGAGAGAACGGAAGGGTATTAGTAGAGCAAACGAGGGTAGGAAACAAGCAGAGGTGAAGGCAAGCGAAGCAAGAAAAGCAGATGCGGATGCATGGGAGGCAGAGTGAGACGCTTAAGCTTACCTTGCAGAGCAGCCAGGAGCAGCACCACTCAGCAGCAGAAGCAGCAGCAGCAGCAGTAGCAGCACCACCGCCAGTAGCACAACCACCAGCAGCACCAGCACCAGCAGCATCAGCACCACAGCAGCAGCATCAGCACCAGAAGCACCAACAGCAGCAGCAGCATCAGCAGCAGCAGGTGCCCCTGCCTGCCCGGCCAAGGTAGGACCTGGAGACTGGGGAGGAGGAGGAGCAAGGGGGGGAAGGGCATTAGTAGAGCAAAGGAGGGTAGGAGACGAGCAGATGTGAAGGCAAAGGCAGGCGAAGCATGGAAAACGGTTGCGGGCGCATGGGAGGCAGAGTACGGCGGTTGGGCTTACCTTGCAGCGCAGCCAGGAGCAGCACCACCACCCTTGACTGCCCCCTCCGCCCTTGACTGCCCCCCCCGCCCTGACCGCCCCCCCCGCCCTTGACTGCCCCCCCCGCCCTGACTGCCCCCACCACAGCCGCAGCCACAGCAGCCGCCTGCAAGGGAGGCATGGCACCTGCAGGGTTCAAGGGGAAAGGGGGGTGGATGGGAGGGGAAAGGGTGCGAGGGGAGGGAGTGAGTGGATGGAGCGTGGGATTGAGAGGGGGCGAGGAAGCAAGGAAGGCGAGTAAGCATGCATGCATGAGGGCATGAGGGCACCTGCTGTAGCACACCAAAGGGAATACCTTGGCTATAAAAAAAAACCTGCACCTGCAGTGGGGGGATACCTGCACCTTAGCCTGTTACCTGAGAAGGGAGCCCTTGAGTGTGCTACATGCACGTGCCGTGATGTGCCATGCCATGTGACATGCCATGCCACACCACACGATGCTAAGACTGAAAGTGCTGCACGTGGTTCAGGGCAGGGTAGGGCACTTATCTTTTTGCTGCTGCTCACAGGAGTGCAGTGCTGAGGCGCCCAAGGCTGCAGCAGCTGGCGCTCCCCTCCCTCTGCTGCCTGCTGCCTCCCTGTCCTGCAACCTCCACGCTCTCTGCTCCTAGCCACCACGACCAGAGCAGCAGCAGCAGCAGCAGCAGCAGGCTTGACAAGGGACCAGAGCAACTGTGGGAGGCGGAGAAGGGGGGAGGAGAGCTCAAGTGAGATTGGATACGGGCAAATGAGCAAGAGATAGGCGATCAACAAGCATACAAGGAGGAGCGGCGGGAGTGAGAGCCTCAGCTGCTGTAGCACACGCAGGGGGGTACCTACCTGGGCTGACCTGCAGAGGGGGATACCTGAGTCTGAACCTCACCTGGGGGAACCTTGGGTGTGCCACAGGCAGCTAGGGCGATGGGAAGTTCAATGCAAGCAAAATCGGAATGATGGAAAAACAGAAGAGCAAAAGGGCGAGCGAGTAGGGGCCATCGTGAGGTGATACTCATCTGTCCGCGCGTGCAGCTGTTCCACTGTCGCTGGAGAGCCAACTGCCTCCCTGCTGCCTCGCCAACCCCCTCCCCTCTCAGCGACCGCCCTGCTGCCTCGCCACGCCATTCCCCTTCAGTGCTGCTCCTCTCCGCCCAGCTTCCCCGCGTGTCTGCCCCGTATGGACTGCTGCTGCCTCCCGCCCCTGCATCCCAGCGCTGCTGCTTCACTCCAACAGCCAACTGAGAGATTTGAGGGGAGGGAGGGGGGGTGCGGGGAAAGGCGTGAGTGAGCGAATGAGGGGGGGTTGGTTAAGGTTCGCTGGGGGTGCAAGAGGGAGAGCGATGGGAGCACATAGCGCGAGGAGCAATGCAAGTGAAAGCCGGGGCAGCAGCGGCACACCCAACACAACGGGGGAACCTTAGTCTGAACCGTACCAAGAACTCACCATACCTGGGCTTAAAATTTTGAACCTACAACCGGGGGAAGGGGAAGGGGGGGGATACCTAGTCCGAACCTGATACCTGGGGGTTGAGTTGGGTGCGGCCCTGAGCAAGCAAGCAGAGCGTGCGGGGTGCGTGCATGCGAGTGGGGTGCGTGCATGCGAGTGGGGTGCGTGCATGCGAGCGAAACAACAAGGCAGGGCGAGTAAAGGGCGGGCGGATACTCATCTCTGCAGCAGGACGCTCGGCAGTCGCCTCCTCCCCTCTGCGCGCCCCTCGCGCACTGCTGCTGCCTCTACCGCTGCTGCTGCCTCCACCGCTGCTGCTTCACTCCAACAGCCAACTGAGAGGGTTGAGGGGAGCGGGGGTGGGCGGGGTGGGGGGAACGGTGCGAGTGAGCGGATGAGGGGGGTTTGGTTAAGGGCCGCTGGGGGAACAAGAGGGAGAACGATGGGAGCAGAAATCGCGAGGAGCAACGCAAGTGAAAGCCAAGGCAGCAGCGGCACACCCAACACAACGGGGGAACCTTAGTCTGAACCGTACCAAGAACTCACCATACCTGGGCTGAAAATTTTGAACCTACAACCGGGGGAAAGGGAAGGGGGGGGATACCTAGTCCGAACCTGATACCTGGGGGTTGGGTTGGGTGCGGCGCTGAGCAAGCGAGCAGTGCGTGTGGGGTGCGTGCATGCGAGCGAAACGACAAGGCAAGGCGAGTGAAGGGCGGGCGGATACTCATCTCTGCAGCAGGACGCTCGGCAGTCGCCTCCTCCCCTCTGCGCGCCCCTCGCGCACTGCTGCTGCCTCCACCACTGCTGCTGCCTCCACCGCTGCTGCTTCACTCCAACAGCCAACTGAGAGGGTCGAGGGGAGCGGGGAGGGGGGGGAAAGGAAGGGTGGAGTGAGCGGATGAGGGGGGTTTGGTTAAGGGCAGCTGGGGCTACAAGAGGGAGAGCGATGGGAGCACATAGCGTGAAAAGCGATGCAAGTGAAAGCCGAGGCTGCAGCGGCACACCCAACACAACGGGGGAACCTTAGTCTGAACCGTACCAAGCACTCACCATACCTGGGCTGAAAATTTTGAACCTACGACTGGGGGAAAGGGAAGGGGGGGATACCTAGTCCGAACCTGATACCTGAAGGTTGAGTTAGGTGCGGCGCTGAGCAAGCGAGCAATGCGTGCATGCGTGTGGGGTGCGCGCATGCGAGCGAAACGACAAGGCAGGGCGAGTGAAGGGCGGGAGGATACTCATCTCTGCAGCAGGACGCTCGGCAGCCGCAAATCGAAGGACGAGGCTGACAGGGTTGACGTTGACCAAGGCAGCCGCGTTGACGTTGACGTTGACTGACCGTAGCACCGGTTTTGACGTTGACCGAAGGCAGCAGCGGTGTTACGTTGACTGGAACAAGGGAGTTGGCGAGAAGGGATAGAAAGGGCGGTGGAGGCGATAAGTGAAGGGCAATGGAAGGACGCCAACCATGAAAAGACAAAGTCAAGAGCGATGAAACATGCAACCTGCAACAGACAAGTGACGAGACAGCGGGACTGCTGCAGCACACCCAGGCGGGGATTACCTCAGCCTGAACCGTACCAAGGCCGAACCTGTACCAGGGATGAAAAGTTTTGCACCTGCATTAGGGGATACCGGCAGTGGGGTACCTGATAACGTACCTAGACGAACCTGAGCGTCGTACCAGAGAGGGGGGGGGGGGCCTTGGGTGTGCTACTGAGCAGCGGCGCAGCGCGGGGTGGCAAGCGGCGTGGCAGCGAGGGGTGCGTGCGTGCGAATCGACAAGACGGTTAAGGGCGGGATGGTACTCATCTCGGTACAGGGAGTCAAGCGCGGCAGAGACGCCTTGCGTCGCAACAGAGACGCCACGCGTCGCACAGAGACGCCTTGCGTCGCAACAGAGACGCCACGCGTCGCATCAAAGACGCCACCCGTCCCAGCAGACAGGCGCCTGGCAGATGCAGCAGCGCCGAGAGTGGACGCCGAAATGCGTCGAGCAGAAACGCGTGGAGCAGCTGTCATGCGCGAATTGAAAGTCGAACAGGCGATCTGCGGGATAAGATACAGTAGAGAACGAGATGTTAGACGGTGGACGAAAACGGAAAATGGCGAAAAAACGCGACTTCATCGCACCCCGCAACCCTCGTATTGCGGCTTACGTCGAAAACTTGGTCGCGAAAATGCGAAGCCGAGGCGACAGGGACGCAATAGCAGCGCCTCCGAAGGGACGCCTGCGGAAGCAGCGAGTTGCAGCGAGCTGATTGCCTCGATTCGAGGCTGCAAGTCGCGCAAACGGTGATGGGAACCTGAAGGAACACGAAACGGGTGTTAGAAAGCGTCGACACAGCAGAACGAAACAGCAGTCTCTCTTGGCGGGCCTATCTGACACCGCATTTCTCTGGGCTTTGTCGCTCACCTTGAAAAGCTTGCGTAACACTGTTTCCGTCGGTAAACACGGATGTCACTAGTGTAGATTGTCGCGTGTATTTTTGCCGTTGCTTCGTTGCAGTGTCCTAATGCGAAGCTGCGTATCTTGAAAGCTACGTTCAACGGACGCAGCTTCCGAAACGATAGCATACGTCAGTTGACGCGGGATAGTAACATGATACGAACGTTGACGCCAAACTCCAGCAACATCAATCCACTCGACGTCTCGAGAGCGAGGCTTGCGCGTGATTTTACCAGCATAAAGACACACTGAAGTCGGAAAATGAAGAAATGAACTAGGAACACACCGTCATGAAATGTGCAATTTCGAGCTGAACGAGTACTAGGCGAGCAGGTCGGGAGAGGATTCTCTAGGCCGCACTAGGCAAGAGGTCGGGAGAGAATTCTCCAGGCCGTGGAATGAGAGAGCGTGGGGTGAGAATCGAGCCGCGAGATGAAGGATACTAAACCGAGTTGGCGGGCTCTACGGCGTCATCGGCGGCGAAGCAGACCAAGGTTCAAGACCATTGGAGGGAGGGAGGGAGAAAAAATCTGGAGGGGGAAGGGTGGCTGACCACCGCTGGGAGGGCAGGAAGAGGTGAACCCGTCACCGACCTTTTTGGTTCGGGAGTTTCAGATTGGGGCAGCCTTTTCTGAACCCTAAACTCAAAACTTGGTTGGGGTGCTACATTCCCCTATTGGGATTCTGCACGATTGAAGAATTTCAGCTTCCCTGTCAGGCATCCTCCTATCACGAGCTTGCCACCGTGACAAAAACGAATGGCTTACCACCATCCCATTGAAGTCGCTGGGACCACATTGGTCGCCAAATACGGTCGTTCGGAAAAGGCTTGGGAGTGATCGGCTCGGCAGCAATACCGGTCCGGGCACAGCTCGCTTGGCAATTTGGAAGAGCGTGATTTGATGAGCAACTGTTGCCGCGCGAATTCAGCCGCGGAACGCGCCTCCGCGGAACTTGATACATTGAATCTGCCTTCGTTTCTCAAACTTTTCACCCCCAGACCCCTGCATCTTTTGTAACCCCGAATTCAGTCGCATCCCCTCCCAGGAATGTATGCAATCACCGAAAAGCATACTGCAAAAGGCTGCCCCAAACTGAAAGTTCTGATCCAAGGGAGGCCGAGAGGAGTTTATCTCCTGCCCTCGCAGCGGTGGTCAACCACCTCCCTGCCTCAAGCAGAACATTTCTCCCTCCCTCCCTCCAACGGTATTCAACCTACCTTAGGGCGCGTGTCTTTTGGTGTAGATTGTCAAAGTTCGAGCCTAGTACCGCTTTGTAACGTGGCGACACGTCTCTCAACTGTATCCTACCGCGTACAACCTTTCTAGAATCTCCACTTTTAGCCAAAGTTCAACCTCAAGGACACGCGCCCTTAGGGGTTCTGTTTCGCCGCTGATGACGGCGTAGAGCCCGCCAACTTGGTTTTTAGTATCCTTCACCTCGCGGCTCGATTCTCACCCCACGCCCTCTCATTCTCTGTCGCAACCTTTTGGTAGGGACATGCCTCTCGTGCCACAGCCTAGTGCATCCATCTCCTAGTCCACGACTTGTAATTGTCCAGTTCGGACATATAGACCTCACAATGCGTTCATTCCTAGTTCATTTCGTCGTTTCCACTTCATTCCGTCTCTGTGCTGCCAAAGTTACGCGCAAGCCTCGCTATCGACGTTAGTAAATCGATGCCGCTGTAGTTTGGCGTCAATGTTCGCATCACGTTTCTACTTCCTCCGTATCACTACATCGAGCGACTTAGATATCTTTGCGAAAGTTTCGTCAGTTGAACGTATTCTTTACGATACACACCAGCGAACGACCAAGCAACGGCAACCAAGGCAACACCAATGGCTTCCACCATTGAAGACGAAGAGGACGAGCTTGAAGGCAATGTGCGGAGGCAATACCACACCAAGTTTAAGATTCGACCAAAACTCAAGACGCGAAGCCCTCACCTTCAGATAAGTACTGTCTACTCTTAACTTCATTTCTGATCATTTTTTGTATGACATCATTTTCATACTTGAGTGCTTACCAACACCGCTGCATGAGCCATTCCCCTTACTGGTATAGTTTTTTTATCAGGTAACCTTTTCTGGTGAGTTCCTAGGTACTCTCTGGTATTTTCTTGGTACTTGGCTCATGTGGCAGTGGCGGTTCGCGCTCTTGTTGTGTGTTTCTGCATATACATCGCATCATTCACATGCATGCTCTTGTTGTTGTGAGTTGCTTTTACTCACTCACCCTTCTCTGTCCTTGTACTGGCAGAGCCTCGTTCGTCATCACCATCGGCCGCTTGGGAGCTTCAAGGTGCTTAATGCATCAAGTGAACGTTCGAGTCGTCCAGCCATTGCTTGGAGCCAACATCGGAGCCTTTTCAGCTCAAGTCTGAGCCCGAAGGCCAACTCTCCTTTTCTGTCATTTCGGACCATCATTTCCGCCTTACATTGCATGGCATTTATGCTTGAGCGCTCACTAGTACAACCACCTGAGTCATTCCCCCTCTGGTAAGGTTTTCAAGTCTCTTCAGGTATTTTCTGGTGTAGGCTCTTGTGGCTGTAATAGTGAGCGCTTTTGCATTCATGCTACTGCACATTTATCCATCATGCACATGCATATGACTTGCTCCTCCGGACCTTCCAGTTCTGTTTTTAATCATTCCTCCTCCTCTCTTTTTGGACTGGCAGAGGCTCTTCCATCACCGCCATCAACCACGTGGGAGCATCAAGGCTCTCAATACTCCGAGTCAACTTTCAAGTCGTCCAGCCAACGCCTGGAGCCTACATCAAGGCTTTTTAAGCTCATGCCTGAGCGCTAAGGCAACGCTGCTCAACCGTCAAGACTTCATAAAAGCTAAGTACCGCTCTTTCCTTAGCTCCTCTTCTGCTTTCTGTTCATATTTATGCTATTTCGAACCATCATATTCACATCTCCGCCTTTCATTGCACGGCGTTTATGCTTGAGCGCTCACTAGTACAACCACCTGAGTCATTCCCCCTCTGGTAAGGTTTTCAGGTCTCTTCAGGTATTTGGTATAGACTCTGGTGGATGTAATGGTGAGCGGGCTTGCATTCATGCTACAGCATATCATCCATCATGCTCACGCACATGACTTGCACGTCTGAACAATCTTGTGACATTTGTACTCATTCACTCCCTCTTTCCTCCTTTGATTGGCTTTGCAGGTTCCTCGTCATTTAAGGCCTTCAATGGCTTCAACGTACATTCTAGGTGCTTAACAGCCACTTATGTTCAGCAGTCAAGTATCTGAAGTCCCTCGAGGTAAATAATCATGATTTTAACATTTGAATCTGATACTTGTATGTCCTGGCTGAAAACTGACCTTCGTTTTCTCATCCTGCAGGTAAACTGGAGGCGGATGCAAGAGGAATCTGCCATGAAGTGATGGCCTAGGGCATTAGGCGGATCAAGGCCCTTAAGATATAACTTCAATCTTTTGGCAACTTTCGTTTGTGACACATTGACTAAATTTTCCGTTTCCATCCTGCAGGTTCTTCAACGCGGGTTTAGGTTTCCAACGGACATCACCACTCAGGATGCTCAACGATTTCTGACGTCAAGTACTCCAGGATCTGAAGTCTTTCAAGGTATAATTTTGTATCCTTTTAGCAGCTTAAGTTTGTGAAAAAGTGACTAACATTTCCGTTTTTATCCTGCAGATTCTTCAAGATGGGAGAGCTTCAATGGGCATCACCACTCAGGATGCTTAACGATTTCTGACGTCCAGTACTCCAGGATCTGAAGCCTTTCAAGGTATGATTTTTATCCTTTTAGCACTTGAATTCATTGCTTCCTTAGTTCTTGCATGCTCTAGCTGAGGACTGACAAATCTTTTTGTCCTCTTGCAGGTAACCTAGAGGATGAAGGCATGAGGCTACAAATGGTGCAGAGGGACCCTTGGGGTTGTCTAAAGACTCGGATCCGGGCCAGACAGGCTGATTCTGTCGGCACAGAGCTGACTGCAGCAGCTCTGTATTGGCAGATTCAGTTCTATGATGGGCTCCCGCATGCCTTGCATTCAGTGACTCCAAGGGTTGGCCAGTCCTCCCTGTGGTGGGGGAGGATGGTCATGACTCAGCAGCCTGTCGCCATGCCTCAGCAGTCAAGCATCTGAAGTCCCTCAAGGTAAATCATTTATCATTCTAGCATTTGAATTTTATACTTGCTGCATTCTTGTATATTCTGGCTGAATACTGACTATCGTTTTGTCATCTTGCAGGCAACCTGGGGGCTGATGCAAGAGGAATCTGGCATGAAGTAATGGCCTAGGGCATGAGGCGGATCAAGGCCCTTAAGGTAAGATTTTAATATTTTGGCAACTTTCGTTTGTGACACATTGACTAACATTTCCGTTTTCATCCTGCAGGTCCTTCAACATGGGTTTCGGGTTTCAACGGACATCACCACTCAGCATGCTCAACGGTTTGACGTTTCAGCACCCGAAGATGTGAAGTCTTTCAAGGTATGATTTGGATCCTTTTAGCAGGTTATGTTTGTGACACATTGACTAACATTTCCGTTTTCATCCTGCAGGTTCTTCAAGATGGGAGAGTTTCAACGGACATTACCACTCAGGATGCTCGACGATTACTGACGTTCAGTACTCCAGGATCTGAAAGTCTTTTGAGGTATGATTTTTATCTTTTTAGCAGTTGAGTTCATTGCTTCCTTTGTTCTTGCATGCTCCTGCCTGAGGACTGACTATCTTTTTGTCCTCCTGCAGGTAATCTGGAGGTAAAGAATGGTGCTGAGGGACCTTTGGGGTTGTTTAAACACTCGGATCCGGGCCAGACAGGCTGATTCTGTCAATACAAAGCTGACTGCAGCAGCTCTGTATTGGCAGATTCAGTCTATGATGGGCTCCCACATGCCTTGGGTTTAGCACCTCTGGGGATTGGCCAGTTCTCCCTGTGGTGGGGGAGAATGGTCATGACTCAGCAGCCAGTCGCCATGCCTCAGCAACCAGTCCTCCCTGTGGTGGGGGAAATGGTCATGCCTCAGCAGCCATTGCCATGACTCCAACGGCCATTTTTTTCAGGCCAGGACAGTCTTCTATCCATGTGAGTCGTTGGTTGCTGTAAGTTGACTGCTTACCTCCTATGTCTGAATACTAACTCGATTCTTTTGTGCTCTGCAGGTACCTTTTTGTTTTGATGATTTGTCAGTAGCAGCAACCTTTGTGGCATCTCTCTACCTACTGATGAGCAGCAGCAATGCTCTAGGACATGCTAATTGTTTGTAACATCTTATTATACTAAACACCTGTGTTTTCAATCATACTTGGAAACCTTAAATCATCTGTCGAACTGTTTGTAAGTTCATCTAAAATGAATACCGTAAAGTGCCACCTATAGGACCCGGGGGACTCTCTACAAATTCTCAAAAAAATGCTAGGGTGGACATTATGGCGGTTGCAAATTTTTAAGACCCGGGGTACACTTATTTATCTATTAACTTTATTAGATTTACCATGTACAAGCTCGTTACAAGGGGGGGGCGCCAGAATCTTTCGCTTGGTGCACAATGTGCGCGTCATCGGGAATGACACGCGGCGAGAATCAGAGCACGAGGGCGGACTGAACGGTGTTTGCCCCGCACCACACATCATCTTGACGTTGTTTCCCGTCAAGATGGGCACGCCAGGTGGCCCCTGACCACCCCATCCTGCCTCTGTGGCAGAATGGGCACTGGACGTGAAGCACTAGGGTTTCACGTCCCACACTCTGCCGAGCACGCAAGCTTTCATCCCCTCCCTTTCCCTGTTTAAGATCTTGCCTGGACCGCTAGCTTCCTTCCCATCTAAATAGCCCGCCATGGCGCCTGCCACTTAGAGTACCGTACCAGAAGTTCTTAGAACTGTATCAGCTCCTCGCCATGTCAGCTTTCGAAAGGCCATGGTGTTCTCGCCGTTCTCCTGTGGGCAGTGGGTCTGGTCAGCCCGCAATCATATTGATTACTAGCCCGGCCCCGCCAGCTCCTCCAGCACCTCCCGCACCTCCGGCACCCCCTGCGCCTCCGGCGCCACCTGCGCCTCCTGTGCTTCCCCCGGGCTTCGTCGACTAGCGCACCACACCTCCGTTGGACCCGCTCGAGGAGGAGGGGTTTCCCGAACCCGTCGCCGAGGACGCCGAGAACGAGAACATGGAAGACGACGTCAGGGATTTCCCGATCCCGACGTTCCCGGATGAGTTGATCCACAACGAGAGCGGGCCTCGCTCCAAGGTTGACGGTGCTCCAGAAGCTCGACCCGCCCGCAAGAATAATCACCGTCGCACGGCGCGAACCATGGGTGAGAAGCAGGAATGGCTCGCGCGGATGGAGGAGGAGAAGCTCTCCGTCCGCGCCACTGCACGACTTGCCGGGGTGCAGCCTGTCAGCGTCCGCCGGTGGATAAGGGCGGCGGATCGGATTAAGAAGGCAGCACCGTCCAGGCGCCGACTGAGTGGTGGAGGAAGAAAGGCGAAATATCCCGACATGGAGGCGCACACCTACAAGCGGCTCCTGAACTTCCGCGGACGTGGCTTGGCCGTGCCTATTCGTCTCATCAAGCACTGGAGCCGGTGCTACATGAAGGCGCACTACCCTGATGTGAGGTGGATGGCGTCCAACAGGTGGACGTTCCGCTTCCGCCAGCGTTTGGGCCTCGCTATCCGCGTCAAAACGAAGATGGGTCAGCGTATGGCAGCGGGTGAGTGGTATGCTTGCGCTTCCGTACATGTGTGTGTTTCTATCGTTTGCACAGCGACATGTTAGACTCATGCTTAACACACCACCGTCACTAATGTCTTTCTCCCGCCTTGTGGTCGTCCATGGCAGACTGCAAGCCGAAGTGTGAGCAATTCTTGGCGTTCACGAGGCGGAACATCATCAAGCATAGCATCGACACATGGAACATTATCAACGCCGACCAGACGCCCGTTTTCCTGGAGATGCCGCACGAGCGTACCCTGCATCATCGCGGAGAGAAGACGGTGCACGTCAGGAGCGCGGGCTATGAGAATGACAGGGTGACTGTCATGCTCGGGATCACCGCGGACGGGCGCAAGCTCCCCGCCATGGTTATCTTCAAGCGAAAAACGATCCCGAAAATTCGGGTCCCGACAGGTGCGTTGTAAGAGTTGTAACCAGCACGGGAGTTTCTATGCGTGGCAAACTTCTAACCACGTGCGCTGTTTCCCTTGCAGGAGTCATTGTCCGTGCGCAGGCGAAAGGCTGGATGGACGCTAAGCTCGTGGACGACTGGGTAAACAATGTTCTCCTGCCGTTCATCAAGCCTCCGCGCGGAATCCAGCGGTCCAAGACGCTTCTCGTCGTGGACTCGTACCGGGGCCACCTCACCGATGGCGTTCTCACCAAGATGAAGTGGAACCGGGTAATCCCGGCCATCATTCCCGGGGGCTGCACCCCACTGCTGCAGCCCCTTGATGTGAGCGTTAATCGCTCATTCAAGGCACTGCTCCGTCAGCTCTACAACGACTGGTTCGCCGAGTTTGGCATCAACACGTTCACGAAAGCCGGTGAGTTTTGGTGGCTTTCTAATTTCCTCGCCTTATGACTTGTTCGTAGCTGCTTGTTTGTAAGATACCGTAACTCCCATGTGCGCGCCGTGCCTGTTCATCACCGTTTACATGGCAGGCAACCTGAAGAAGCCGCCAGCAGAGACGGTCCTCAAGTGGATTGCGAGTGCTTGGGCGGCTGTCCCCGAGCACATTATTGAGAAGGCGTTTCTCATGACGGGCATCAGCAACTCGGTCGATGGGAAGCAGGACCACCTCGTCCTTGCCCACATGCGCGACGCGGGCGAGGTCGAGGTGGCACAGGACGTGCACGTCGCCCCTGAGGTGGAGGAGTGGGTGAACCCGCTGTTCGCCACAGCCGCGGAGGATGAGGAGGCGGCAAAGGCGGCGGATGCAGAGGACGCCGGGGACCTGCAGGAGGAGGAGGAGGAGGAGGAGGAGGAGGAGGAGGAGGAGGAGGAGGAGGAGGAGGAGGAGGAGGAGGAGGAGGAGGAGGGGAGGAGGAGAGGAGGAGGAGGAGGAGGCGGAGGGTGGGCTTGAGGAGGCCGCGGACGCGCAGTGAGGAGTAGGGGGGAGGGGAGGTGGGGGTTGACTGGTTCCTAACTAGAGTGCCTGATGGAATCCAACACGACCAGGTCGTAGATGTAGTGACCACTAGATGTTGAGATATGTGTAGTAGGTTATTACAGTAACAATGATAACTGCACCAAAATAAACAGGGCCTTACATGGAAGGGGGGTCTTATAATGATTAGCTACAAAGGGGGGGTCCTCACAAAACCTGCCACAATAAGAGTCCCCCAACCCATTCAAGAGTCCCGGGGACCCTCTTACCGGCGGGTCCTATAGGTGGCACTTTACGGTACCCCCATACAGGTTCTGGCTGTTCCTCATACGGTTACTGGGAAGCAGCAATGGGTGGAGCATGAAAAGCTGCCAGATCCCTTAGGTGGATTCTCCCGAGGTGTGAGATTTGAAATTCGGAGGTCCACCCCGCATCCCTGATTGCTGAGTTTACAATTTCGTAGTACATCTTTTCAGGGAGTCTTGCACCAAACATTCGTAGTTCTTAGCCAAATCACCGAGCGATTGTTAGAATGCATATCGTTAGCGATACTACAGACCCTTTCGCCGTTCGTATTTGAAGCTTCCGTTTTCTATCAACCTCATGGCTGCGTCAAGTAACCTCGAGGGCGATCCGGGCGGAAGCTTAGGCGGAACGATTTTTCGCGATAATGAAGAGCATATTCCGGATTCGACAGAGCCGGAAGGAAGGTAGGCCGACGCTAACGAAGAGGTTAGGGGCCTAGAATCTCAGAGGGATGGTCGAATCGAAGGCGCGTCCGGGATGGATTCACAGCCGAACGGCGAGCAAGGAGAGATTCCCCGCCAGGATGATTCAAGCGAAGAGGTTGAGATGCAAGTCGATCAGGTCCGTTGGCTTGGCTTTGAGACCGCTTTTTCGCTTCTGAACGTTATCTACCCTGTTCCGTCCCACGCGGCAATTATGTTCTGTATACCTCCATCATCTGTTCTTGTTTTTCACTCCCTGTTTAGTATTTGTTCGCTGGTTTGTTTTCTCTTAACTTTGCATTTGCATTTCCCGTTTTTCGTCCCGGTCTTCGTGTTTCCTCCATGGCCTCTGTCAGGTGCTGGAGGACGCGTTTGTGAGCACGTCGCAGGAGGCGGCACAGCATTTACAAGAAGGCAAGCACATGAATGACCCCTTAACCACGCCTTAGCTACGCCTGTTCGTGAAATCCACGTCATGGATCCGCCGTGACTTGTCAATCACGCCAGCAGTCAGCTTACAACTGGTGTTTCCTAGACAGACATCCCAATTTCTCTATTTTTAGGCCTCCTTTCGCGCTTTATGACCCTGCCAGTTTCGTTCTTCAGTGCACCACCCCCTCCCTTCCCCTCCCTCCCTCTCCCCTTTCCCGGCATCTCTCTCTCCCCCCCCCCCCCCAATTTCCCACACGCCGCCCCCCGCTCCCCTCCCTAACCTCCTCCTTTCTCGCTAGCAGGTTGGGAGGGTGTGACGGTGGAGGTCCCTCTTGATGACGTGGCCATGCCAGACTGGCACGATGACGCCATAGATCTGACGTGGCAGAACAGCCAGTCTCGCCGCAAGGAGCCCTATCCCAGGACTTCTCACAACTATTTTCCCAAGACATTAAGCCAGATATCCAGCCATTTGCCGCCTACCCACCTGCGGTGCCTCCTCCCGTGCCTTTATCCGAGCCTGCTGCCGAACCTGGAGCTGGTGGATCACAGGAGACGAGGAGGTTTGATGCAGCTGCGGCAGGTGGGGAGGAGGAAGTGAGTGGTCCAGGAGGGGCGGATAAAGGGGTTGAGAGGGGTGGGGTTGCAGCAACAGGCGTAGGAGGTGCAAGGGAAGCATGCACCGTTCTCACTGATGCTGACACTGATATTAGCACCCACACTCGCATCTCAGCCCATGCTGATGCGAACACTGACATTAACATACACGCTCACACGGCTGCGCACGTTGACTCTGACACTGGATTTGGAGGTGTGGGGGGTGAGAGTGCGAGTGGGATGCACACGCAGCCATTCTCCACGGGCGCGGACACACACGCACACACTGCAGCCCACACTGACTCTGACAGTGGGTTTGGAGGAGTGGGGGGTGCCAGTGCGCGTGGGATGCACACGCAGCCATTCTCCATGGACGCGGACATGCACGGCCACCTGTCGCCAGACGTGCGTCTGCTCAGCCTGCAACAGCACGATGAGGACAAGCACGCGGGCTCCGATGCCCATGCTCAGGCCAACCTTTATGCCCATGCCGACACCAATGCCGATGCTCATGCTCATGCTGATGCTGATGCTGAAGCTAACGCTCATGGTGATGCGGAGGGTGGGCTGCACGGCCGGGCACAGGGACCAGAAGGCATGGATGTGTTACAGCAGGTGTGTGGGACATGCAGCGTGCGCTTTGCTGGGAGCTGTGCGGAGGATTTTTGGTGAAAAATGCTATTTTTTGGAAACCAAATTTTGTTTTCCTCCTTCTGGGTCTGTGCAGGTATCAGAGGAAACTGTTGAGAGAGATTCAGTGATTTCAGCTGCCGTTCCTGCTGCGGCTACAACAGCCACCTGTGCTACACCTGCTGCCACACCTGCTGCCACACCTATGGAGATTTTCGATGCTAGACCTGCTGCTGCAGCTGCTGCTTCTGCTGCTGCTTCAGCCGCTCCTCCTGAGCCTGCCACTGACACTTTTCGCCTTCCTGCTGATAGTGTAGCTCATGGGCCTGGTGCTAACGTGGCTGGAGTGCCCGGTGCTGATGTGGCCGGTGAGCCTGCTGCTGACGAGGCGCAAGTGGATGAGGGTCCTGCAGAGGAGGCTCGCTGGCTCGCCACTGATAGCTATGGGTCGTTTGGGTGAGTTCGGAACCCACATGACACGATCCGTGCATGCAATGCTCACATCCCATGTTGCACTGACTCTCACATGTTGCACGCATTCACTCATGCCTTGCATGCACTGCTGCGCATTCCATATTCTTCCTCAAACCATCTCTTCTCCAACCCAAACGCGCCAGTGCAGGTGGCAGTGACATCACTCCTGCCACCTTTCCTTGCTCTGCATGGGCTGCATGGCTCATCTGATCGTGCACGAACTTAATTTCTTAAGACTTGCGCCCTCGTGTCCTGCCTCTGACTGGCATGCGTGCAGGTGCAGCAGCGTTCAGCCCGTGGTTTAAGGGTTCAAAGACTCAGCTGACCTCATCCCCTCCCTAACTGATCATGCCACAACTTGCGCTCAACCCATGCGGTCTTTCCCTCCCGTGCACTTTCCTGTCCTCCCCTGACTGGCATGTGTGCGTGCAGGTGCAGCAGCGTCCAGCCCGTGACTCAGGACTTTCCAGACTCTGCCGACCTCTTCCCCCTGCCTCCTGAGCACACTTACAGGCTGGACGATGGGGACAAGGATGATCATTCAGATGCTTCTATGGGGGCCAAGGACAATAACGCAGCTGCCTCTATTGGGAATGAAGAGGATAATGCTGCTGAGCTGGATGGGGCCGAGGAGGGGAAGGTGATGAAGGACAGTGGTGGAGCAGATACTAACGGGGACGTGGCAGATGCAGAGATACATGGCAATGCAGCAGCTGATAACGGGGATGAAGGCGGTGGGATAGGTGAAGAGGGGACTAGAGAGGGGCACGTGGGGAGGGAAGGTGGGGGAGGGATGGGGGGAGCAAGAGATGGGGATAGAGAGGGCAGGCGGGAGGACGAGGAGTTAAGTGGTGAGTGCGGTGGAGTGACTGGGGGTGGGGAGGAAGTGGACGCACGGAAGGAAAGGGGTGGTGGGAAGGAAGGGGAGCGGGGCGATGGGGCAGCCGAGGTGCGGATTGGAGAAGCGGAGGCAACAAGCGTGGAGTTGGGGAGAGGAGGTGAAGGGGGCAGTGGCCGACTGGTGGGACGCGAGGCAGAGAGGGGTGAGGCTGGAGGGGCAGGGGTTCGGGAGGGAGGGGAAGAAGAGGCGGATGGGGAGGAGGAGGATGGTCGGGGAGTGGAGGTGGATAAGAGAGTAAAGGAGGGGGAGGAGGGGGGAGAGGGAAAGGAGACGGAGGAGGGAGGGGAGGGGAACGTAGTGGAAGGGGCAGAAGGGGGTGAGGAGAGGAAGGAGGCGGAAGAGGTGAGGGACAGTGAAAGAGAAGACGAGCAGCAGGATGGAGACGCAGGGCGAGCTGAGTATGCGCTTCCTGGGTCGATGGCGATGCCTGTGACACGCCTTAGTGAGGAAGGGGGCAGTCCTATTAGTCAGGCAATGGAGGATGAGAGTGAACGAGGGCAGGCTAGCAGGGATGCCGAGGGGAAGGGCATTGGGCAAGAGGGGGGGAATGATGTGGAGGATGGGCAGAGGGGAGGGGATGATGTGGAGGAAGGGCAGGGGGGAGGGGATGATGTGGAGATGGGAGAAGCGGGTGTGAAGCCGACGTTTGAGGCGTGGCTGTCGGGGGATGGGGCGGAGGAGGGCTCATATGAGACGCAACAGAGAAAGGATGTGATGCATGCGGACGCAGATGCTTCTGCTGTTGATATTGGGGATGTGCCTGGAGCCCCCTCTGCTGATGATGTCCCCATGGCACTGGATGGTGATACAGGTAAAGAAGGGCAGGAGGAGGGAGCGAAGGAGGCAGAGGGAGAAAAGAAGGTGCTGGGAGAAATGGAGGTGGAGGGAGAAGAGGAGGTGAGGAGAGAGGAGGTGGGGAATGAGACAGCAAAAGAGCATGGGCAGGAGGAGGTGGAGGAGAAGAGGAGGGCGGAGAGGGTGGGGGGTATAAGTTCAGTGTACGGCTCTTTCACTCGCTTTGCCAAGAGCCTCTTGTCTGGTGGCTCTAGCGCCAACGCCGGGGGTGGCGCTGGTGGTGGCGAGCGCGTGAGCGCTGGTGGTGTCGCTGCAGGTGGCTATGAAAGAGGAGAGAGGGACGGGGATGTTCCTGCTGCTGCTGCTGCTGAAGCTGCTGCTGCTGCTGTGTCCACAGGGGCTGATGCTGCTACTGCCACTGCTGCTACTGTTTCTACTGCTGCTACTGCTGCCACTGCTGCGACTGTTGCTACTGCTGCTTCTGCTGCTACTGCTGCTACTACTACTGCTTCTACTGCTGCTTCTGCTACTGCTGCTACTACTGCTGCAACTGCTGCTGCTACTGCAACCGCTGCTACTGCTGCTACTGCTGCTACTGCTGCTACTGCTGCTGCTTCTACTGCTGCTACTACTGCTGATACTGCTGCTACTGTTGCTACTGTTGCAGCTGCTGCTACTACGGCTACTGCTGAATCTGTTGCTGCTGCTGACGAGGAGACGCAGGACGCGGAGGGGTTGGTGCCAGTGCAAGAGGAGGCGGAACTGCAGAGGGCACAGGAGGAGGACGTGCAGTGGAGAGAGATGTATGACACCCAGGAAACACGTGGAGGTGAAGGGCAGGAGCTGTCGTCTGTTGAGAAGATGACTTCTGAGTTGACTCAAGAGGGATTGGCACTCGGGGAAGAGGAGGCGGAACTGCTGAGGACACAGGAGGAAAAGGACGTGCAGTGGACAGACGCGTATGACACCCAGGAAACGGCTGCAACGACAGAGCTTTTCAAGGAAGCGCCTGCAACAACAGGGCGTCATGACGAATCTCCTGCAGCAACAGAGCGCACTCAAGAATCGCCTGCAGCGACCCAGGAGGAGAGAGATGGATTTGCAGCGCAGGAGGTGGAGGAGGGGGAGGAAGGGCATGCGGAGCATGCAGAGGAGGCGAACGAGGCTCGAACCAACCCCAATGCCCCGATTTCCCGCCCAGCCAAGGCTTCCCCCATACTACCACCTTCGCTTTCACTTGAATCGTCACTTCCTTTTTCGTGGTTGAGTTTGTTAATTTTACTCTCCCCTTTAAAACTCATTAACATAAGGCCTAATATTCCTGTGCGGGAGATCCAGTATCGAGGATGTCGCCTGGTCAATATTCGCTTCTGCCATTTATAATTTTCTTGCGCTGTGGCGCCGCGAATTTGGGCAGCAGTGGCAGCATTCCTCCGGATCTTGGCAGGGTTTGCCCTACACAGCAAAGCACAATGAACCAATCCGGACACTGGAAACAACGGTCTGGCACGGGAGAAAAACACGGCAAAATCTACAATCACGTGTTTGGAGATTGAATTTGGAAGGGAATTTACATGTGTTTTCTGACACCCCACAACATACACCCTCGATAAATGTACTGCATGTTTTTTTTTTCCTCCCACAAGAAGAGGTTTTTCAAGTACAGCACGTACCGGGTTCGCAAAACGCCAGTGCCGCATGATCGAATGCAAGAAAAGCTGTAACGTGTACAGTAAAGTGCGGACAGATTCACCATCCATTCGCCGCGGCAGCAGAGCAACATTCACAGAGTTTTCCTCGCTTCTGCTTTCCAGGGCGTACCATCCTCATACGCGGATTCCCCCTAATCGTTTGCACCACAGCAGGCAAAGCGATGGTTGCGTCGCAAGCTGCGTCTGCACTGTTGGGAAAAGGGTCGTCCACGGGGGAAAACGAGGCGAAAACGAGGCGACTCACACAGATCGTCCACACTCGCAAGTGTGCCAACTGTTAGCATGTTAGTGGCCCAAGTAGTACCCAGCTTTCGTCGAACGAAGCTGTCCTGGTCGTAAGAGGTCGCACACGGTCGTTCATCGGTCATTTGTGGGAACATGGCTTGTTCGCCATCAGTCGTCAGGGTGCGACCAAATGCTGCCTGCCTATCTCGGCTGATGGCAGCTTGCTTCATTGCATATTGTCTGTCTCGTCAGCGTAGGTCAAGCCGCCATAGTCTTGACTCTTCTCTCCTCCCAAGCGAGTTCGTCGTTTCCCGCGAATCTGTAACTCTCGTAAGCGGTCTTTCTTTCCGCATTTTGGGATCTCTGAAGTCGGAACAGAAAGTTAGGGAATTCTCAACCACGGCCTCTGTAGCTTCAACTTTTGGAGCACGCGTCTCCTTCGGCCATGATCTTCGGCACTTTCTGCATGTTACTGAGATCCGCTCCGTGTAACATATACAATGCATCGCCGCAAAAACGCGGGTAGAGAGACTGGTATTGAGGAGCCTCGGGAATCATGTTAGATCCGATCCGTCGAGCGCGTATGTGTCCGTTTCAACAGTCTCAGTGAGCCATGGAATATCATCAACCAGTGAACTGTATTCAACCGGGCTACGTTGCGTTTATCGAGAAGCTCCTCCCCCCCTGCCCTTGCGGTTGCGGCGTGCACGAGTCGTGCCCAGCGGCCAGAGCGGCTTCCGCTCCCCCCTCCGCCGTAGACGCGCGCGCAGCCGCTGCGCTGCCCGCTAAGCCTCTCATGAGGCATCTCTCGCGGCAGATTGGGGAGGCTCAACCCGCGCCTATCCCCCCCCAGCGCCCTTCCGCTCCGCTATTGGCGGCGATACCGCGAACCGCCAGCTTCGATACTGGGTCCGCCATGGCGGCGGCCGGCCGCAGCGCGCCGAGCGGTCGCGCCGCTTCCGGCGCGGGCGGCGCAGCGCGACGCCTGGATCTGATGGCGCTGCTGGAATCGTGGGAGAAGGAGCTGGGAACGTCGTCGGATGAGGAGTCCGTTGAGGGGGGCAGGGTTCCGCGTTACGGCGCGGGGAGGCCGCGCGATGAAGGGCATCCGGCGAATAGGATTACCAGATTCTCGTCGTTTAACGGTTCTTCTTTCGCCGCGAGAACATCCGCATCCGCGGAAGGATCGGCGGAGGGCGCTCCAGAGGGTGTGAAGCGGAACGAGGGTTTTATGTCGCAGGGGAGCGCGGCGGCGGGGGTGGCGGCGACGGCGGGGTCGACGACGTGGAATCACAGCAGGATGGGTAGAATTACCAAGTGGCGGAATGCCGCAGATGCCGCTCCGACGAATCCGGCGGACGGCGGACTCTCGGGATCCTTCCGCACGCGCGAGTTTCGGCGGCAGGCGTCTTTTGTAGAGCCGTCGCGCGCCGCCGCGAAGTTGCAGCCGTTCGGCGCGCCTAGTAACGGATCACCGGAGCATGCCTTTGTCGCGTACATGGCTGGGCAGCGGTCTAGCCTGGAAGACCTCGAAGGCGCCGCGTCGTTTTTCTGCGGCGCCGCGCACCACTCGCGCTCCGGCGAAGATACTGCAGTAACGAGTAACGATCTTGATAAAATCGCTTCCGGTGGGATCGCGAGCAGAAATGCCATTCAGACGGCGTCTGACAAGGCGGGAGTGTTTGGGAGTTCCGCGGAAGCAGCGGTGGCCGTAGATCCGCCAGAGGAAGTAAGCCGCGCGCTGGCGGTGCTGTCGCAGTGGCGCGCCAAGGCGCGGAGCGGACGCGGCGAGGACGGGAGACAGCAAGGCGGAGGCAATGCCAAATCTCCTTCGTCCGCCGGTCCATCGGATAATGTTGCTTCCGCCGCTCCTGCAGGGCCCGCGGCTTCCGCTGCGTTCTCGTCAGTGTTCCCTCTCTCATCCGCCGCTTCCCCTCCCGCCAGCCCTTCCGCCCCCGCGCACTCCGCCACCTTCCCCGTTTCCCTCGCGGGGTCCCCCGGTTCCCCCCCGTCCGACTCTTCCCCCACCCGCACTTCCTCCACCTCGTCTTCCGCCGTCCCCATCGCCGCGCCTATCTCGGATGCCAGGGCGGCAGCCGCCACCGCGCTCGCCATCATGCCGCTCATGTCTAGGCACGCGCACGCGCGGGGGCTGGTCGGCGCACAAGCCCCGCGCAAAACGCGCGCGGACGGCGCAGATGGCCGGATGTTGTCCGCTGGGGAGTCAGGCGCGCTGCCGTGCGCGCGGAGGGGAAGCGGGGAGGGGGAAAAGGCAGCCGATCTGGCCAACCATAGCGGCGGGATCCAGGCGCTTAGCAGGGGCTGGGGGAGCGCGGGGGAATGCGATGAGGGGCAGGCGGGACGAATCGGGAGACTTGGAGGGGTCGCGGTCGCGGTCGCGGGCGCAGGCGCGGGGATGGTTCCCCCCCGCAGCCACGTGCAGGCGCTGCTGGAGGATGCGCGGAGCCGGCGCGAGGCGTATCTGCGCACCCGAAGCCGCAGCGCGTCGCTTTCCGTATCCCCCTTAACGTTCGCCCCGCATACAGTCACTTCCGCGCCCTGCCCTCCCCCCGCGACTGCCGCGCCCGTTCCAGTCACATCCCGCGTGAACACGTTTTCCCGCCTAGACATCCCCTTGTCTCCCCACGGCCTTTCGTCCACCTCCCCTTCCCCCTCGCCTTCCCCCTCCGCGTCCCTTCCCCCGCCGCTCGCGCTGTACGCTGGCGCAAACTCCCCCCCGCTCTCCCTTGCGCACATTCAGCTGCTGTCGCAGAAGCGCGGAAGCTCTTCTGAAACGTCTGGGGGCGAAGAAGGCGGAGAGGCAGGGGAGGGGGGGGGAGCGGGAGCAGCGGGGGAAAGGGATGTTGGACCCGCGCAATCCCAGCACCATATCTCCGCCGCGGCTTGCATCGCGGCCGCCTCTACGGGCGCAACCGGCGGAACGCTGGGCGGAGCGGAGGCGGTGCAGGCGTGGCGGAATGGGGAAGGGCAGGCGCAGAGGCGCAGCGGCATTCCGCCCCTGTCCCCGCGGTCTTCCGCGCCGCCAGGGTTCACGGTCTTTGGCGCGCGGGGAAGGCCTGCGCAGAAGCCAGACGCTGCGCGCCCTCTCTTCGTCTCCACCTCCCCCTCCGCCTCCTCCCCCTCCGCCTCCTCCCCCTCCGCCAACTCCCTCGCGCCTGCTTCCCCCTCCGCCTCCCCTTCCCCCCGCACGCTCCTCCCCGGTGGGGTTTCCCTCGCGCGCATCCCCATCAGCCCGCCTGTTTCCGCCAGCAGCCCGCGCTACCCCAGCGGCGGCGCAAGCGGAGGCGGAAGCAGCATCTTCAGCGGCGAGGGTGGCGGGATCACGAGCAGCTTCAGTAGCGACGCCATAAGCAGCAGCAGCAGCGGCAGCGGCAGCGGCGGCGGCGGCGGCGGCGGTGAGCCGTCTGGGCGCATTCCCGCGAGCCGAAGTTTCGACCTCAGCGCCATTCGCGGCCGCGGCGGCGGCGGGGGCGGCGACGGCAGGGACAGCAGCAGCGGAGGCAGCGGGGGAGAGGGCGGCGGGAGAGGCGCGGGTGGTGGCGCGGGGGCGAGGGGGGGACGGCGGGGGTGGGCGAGCAGAGAGGCGAGTAAGAGCGCCAAGTGGGAGAGGGGCACGGTAGGCGCGGGGGAAGCTACCGGCGTGTTTGGCACGTGGTCAGGGGGGAGATTGGCTCGCGCGGTAGTGGTGGAGGGGGAGGGGCGGGAAGGGAAGGAGCAGCATGGGGAGGCGTGGCAGCGGCAGCAGCGGATAGGCAGGCGATCGGCCGTCCATGGCGTCATGCATGGTGGTGCACGCACTGCAGGCAGGGACGACATGCACTCACACTCGCACTCGCACTTACACTCTCTTTCGCGCGCGCACGCGCATACAGCAGTAAAGCAGAGTTGCTCCAGCCCGCTCCCGCTGCTGCACCCGCCATTAGAGGCGCCTAGCAATGCGCCCCTCTCACACCCGCCACCCGCCCCTGTCTCGCCACCACTGCTCTCACCTACCCCCTCGCCTCCCCCTTCCTCTTTCTCTGGCCCTCTTGCCTCCTCCTCTTTCTCCGGTCCCCTCTCCTCCTCTCCCTTCTCCGGCCCTCTCACCTCCTCCCCCTTCTCCGGGAATCTCTCCGCCTCTTCCTCCTCATTCTCCGGTCCCCTCTCCTCCTCGCTCCCCTCCGCCTCGCCCCTCACGCGCGGCTTCGCCAAAGTCTCCCTCAAGCGCGCCCCCTCCCCCACCGCGCGCCACGAGTCAACGCAGTCAACGCAGTCAACGCAGAGAGCGCCGTCGCCGCGAGAGGGCTTCGAGTGCGGTCAGAAGGCGCCCTCCCCCCGTCTGCGAGGCAGTGGCAGCGCAGCCACAGGCGCAGCCATAGCCACAGAGGCAGAGGCAGGCATGGGCACAGCTGCAGCGGCAGCTACAGGCACAGGGAGCGTGGCGCTTGGCAGTACACTGGCTGGCGATGCTGCTGCTGGCAGCAGCGCTAGCGGAGTTGGCAGCTCTCGCTTCCCGTCGAGCCGGTCAGTTGATGCAGGCAAATCAGGCGCTGCTGCTGGTGGTGGTGGAGCAGTGGGCTCGCGCGCGCGCAGGCTGATGAAGGGCAGCAGCGCGCAGGAGCGCGGGCTGGCGCGCATAGGCGAGCGGGAGGAGTCGTTGCTGTGGGGCGGTGCTGTGCCTTGTTCCGTGTCCGCATCTGCAGCAGCCGTGGTGTCCGGATTGACCTCAGCATCAGCATCAGCGGCAGACGCAGTAGCAGCAGGTGCAGCGGGTGCAGGGGTTGCAAGGGGTGCAGCTGGATTGGGAGGGATAGCAGAGGCAGCAGCAGGGAGCAGGGATTATGTGAATCGGAGATTGCAGATACCACATTCTTGGAAAGCCCCTCCGACCATTCTGGTCCCCTCGCCCTCCTCTTCATCCCCCTCCATCTCCTCTCTCTCCTCCATCCCCTCTCTCTCTTCCATCCCGTCTTCTTCCTCCATCTCTTCCTCCTCCTCTATTCCCTCCTCCTCCTCCTCTCTCGCATTCGCCTCCCCCGCTCTCTCCAGTCAATCCCCAGTGGTGACGTCAGCTGCTATTGAGGTTGTTTCGCCTCAAAATTCCTCCCTAGTGGAACCTGAAACGGTACCTGAAGCTCCTAGTGTCACTTCTGAGGCGACTCACAGCAACTCCTCCTTCCTCCGACGACCTGCCACCCCATATCTGGCTCCAGCTGCGGCACCTGATGGATCACCTGACGAGACACCTGAAGCGGCACCTGAATTGGAATCTGAAGCTCGCAGTGTTACTTCTGAGGCGACTCACAGCAACTCTTCCTTCCTCCGACGACCCGCCACCCCGTACCTGGCTCCACCTACCATTACCGAACCAGCCACACTCACCGAGCCTGCTGCTGAGGCTCGGGGAAGGGCAGGCGGGTTCAGCGAGCCAATGAAGCGGGTAGTTCGGTTCGGCAAGGATGGTTCGGCCGCTTGCAACGAGCAGCACCCCCAATCAGGTTCTCTCTCAGGCTCTTTCCCTGCTGTTGCGCGCTCGCAGGGGGGTGGGCGCAGCGTCCGCTCTCAGGGCTCTTTCCCTGCTGCTGCGGGTGCCGGGCAGGTGAGTGCTCTCCAGAGAACGGTGGCAGGGACTCGTGACGGTGGCAGTGCCAAGCATGCTGGCAGTCGGCTAAGCGGGGTGCAGGGGAGGCAGTCCGGTGAGACTAAGGGCGGTGGGAGGAGTGGTGGCGAGAGGAGTGGTGGTGAGAGGAGTGGTAGGGTGAAGGTGGGAGAGTGTTCATCTGGAGAGGAGGAGGTGGTGTCTAGTCCTGCCTCCTCCACTTCCTACTCCCCCTCCTCCTCCCCTTCCTCCGCCTCCTCTCCCTCCTCCTGTTCTGACCTTATTGAGGCAAGTAGCAGCAGTAACAGCGGCACCAGTGGCAACAGCGGCGCTAGTGGTAGCAATACCAGCGATGGGCGAGTGAGGAGGACAGAGAAATCACTAGCGAAGGAAAGGCAGGGTGGGAAGTGGAGCCAGCAGCAGCAGCAACAGCAGCAGCAGCAGCAGCAGCAGCAGCAGAAGGAGGAGGACGAGGAGGAGGAACCAGGGGTGGAGAGTGCGAGGCGCTATGTGCTGCGGCGACCGTATTCAAACGTGCATGCCGCCTACAGCATGGAGGGGGAAGGAGAGGGCGCGGAGGGAGCAGAGGGAGCAGCGGCAGCAGCAGTGGCGCGTGAAGCAGCAGGGGTGGTGGAGCGGGTGTGTGTGTGCAGGAGGACGGGCAGGCAGTACTGGTGCCGCTCCCTGTGCAAGGCGGCTCTCAGGAGCGCTGCAGCGGTGGAGGCGGTGGGGCGGAAGGTGGCCATGCTGGAGATGGTGCGGGGGGCGCCGCATGTGGTGGCCTTGCTGTGTGCGTTTGAAGACACACAGGTGAGTGGGGAAGGGGGGGAGAGCAGGTGAGTCTAGGGAGCAGCGGGCAGGTGCATGTGAGGTTAAGAAGCAATGGTGGGGCGGAAGGTGGCGATGCTGGAGATGGTGTGGGGGGCGCCGCATGTGATTGCCCTGCTGCGCGCATTTGAAGACCTGCAGGTGAGGTGGGGGGAGCACGAGGGTGGGGGTGGAGAAGGTGGGCTCTGGGTGGGAGCACGTGGGTTGGCCCAGGCAGCCTTCATCAACGAGTCGACTTCACATTCCCCTTCCCTTTCCCACCCCCCCACGTCAGGCCATCCACATGGGCATTGGAGCACTGCCCCAGAGGCAGCCTCTTTTCATGCATTTACTATATTATCCATTTTTCTGTCACCCCCCACCCCTCCTTTCCTCCCCACCACCAGGCCATCCACATGGTATTGGAGCACTGTCCCGGAGGCAGCATCGCCGACCGCCTGGCCTCCTGCCGGGCCTTCTCCGAGCCTGACGCCGCGGCTGTGGTTCGGCAGGTGGCGGCAGGTCTGGCGGCGTGCCATGAGATGGGGGTGGTGCACCGGGGGGTGAGAGCGGAGGCTGTGCTGCTGCTGGGGCAGGAGGGCAGTCCTGTGGACGTGCGGCTATCGGGCTTCCAACACGCCACCTTCTTTGAACCCGGTGAGCTGAGAGGGTGGCGTTTGTGATTCCACCAGTGGCGTGCCATGACATGTGGGGTGAAAGGGCTTCCTTTGCTGCCATTCTCGTCATTGCCCCCAATATTGGAAGTGCTGTCATCCAGGCTCTCTCCCTGCATGTTTATCCCCACCAGGTCACCTGCACACGGAGGCAGTGGGAGCACCGGCATACAGGGCACCGGAGATGATCCAGGGGGGGTACGGCCCGCCAGCAGACGTGTGGAGCCTCGGAGTGCTGCTGCACCTGCTGCTCTCCGCCCGCCTGCCCTTCTCCGCTGCCTCCCCCGCCGCCCTCGCCTCCTCCATCCTCAACGACCCTGCCGCCCTTCTTGCTGCACCAGCTACCAGTGGCGCGCAGCCCGATGGGGAGTCGCTGCCCCCGCCCGGAGCTGTGCCGCCCGGTGCACTGCCAGCCGGCGTGGAGCCGCCCGGTGCAGGGCGGTCTGGAGAGGGTGTGGTATCGGCGCCGTCGTCTGCTGCGTCCTCGCCAGGCTCAGCGGCCTCCCAATGCTCGCCCTGTTTCAGTTGGTCCCCGTCTCCTGTCGCCACGTCAGCCGCTGCAGCAGCAGCAGAGGTAGTCGTGGGAGGGGGGCTGTGCACTGATGGGTATCAGGCACCAATGGCAGGGGGAGTGACTGTGTCTGAACCAGCAGTGGATACAGAGTCGGTATCACAAGCCGTTCCCAGTGCGC
This sequence comes from Closterium sp. Yama58-4, assembly GCA_947470075.1. Taxonomy (NCBI): domain Eukaryota; kingdom Viridiplantae; phylum Streptophyta; class Zygnematophyceae; order Desmidiales; family Closteriaceae; genus Closterium; species Closterium sp. Yama58-4. The sequence goes on along the minus strand of CANIUD010000755.1, from coordinate 84,725 downwards.
CTGGAGCAGACACTACTGGCGTGGCAGGTGGGAGTGATGGTGATGAGAGTGGTGGGGATGGTGTCAGTGGGGTGGAGGGTGGTGTTGAGGAGGGTGTGGGGCAGGTGCAGCTGTCGCACCCTGCGGTTGACCTGCTGCGCCGCATGCTGGAGAAAGACCCTGGGAGGCGCATAGACCTGCACCAGGTGCTCCTGCACCCCTGGATTCAGCGCTCTTGATGAGGCGCTCTGGATTCGGCGCTCTTAACGACTCTTTACACAGATGCCTGCTGTGGTGCTCTCTGGGTTGTCGGGCAGTAGCTTATGTTGGGCGTGTTAAACTGATGAATTATGTATTATGTGTTATGTATTAGGGTTTGCTGTTTATGGTGCAGTCCAGATTAGTATGGCTGGGTCTCTTCGGCGGTGTGGGAGAGTGATACATAGTTATAGGCAATAGCGTGGAGAGGATACAGTACGATTTTTTGGACCTGCCCAAAGGATGTTGCCCCGCCTTCTTGCATCCGTTATTAATACGGGTCGTTGGTGCAGCTCGGTCATCTATGCTGGACCTCCTCACATAAGCAATTATATTCGAGTTCTGCCTACAAGCATTTTTGTGTTTTTTTTTGGGATGAGATACATTATACAATGTATCTTTCCGGTCGTAACTGGTGTACGACCATTCTGGCCTCGAGTTGCCCACAGGCCACGAAATCAACACAACCGGCACAGTACACTTCATCAATTCCTCGGCCCTCAATTGGTGCACGATGTATGCTCACGTGTTGTAACGAGGGAAAAAGTTTCGGAACAAGCCGTTCGTCTTGACTGACACTGTTCACTTCATGTTCAACGCGAGTGAGTGTGGTGGTTGTGGGGAGATGAGCTGACTTGTCAGCGTTACGGCGCGTGGGGTTTGCAGCATTTCTAAACACGCTGGATTAGGGCAGCTTCGCACCTGTACACAGAAATGTAACAGTGGCAACTAGCATGTACAAAAGAGGACATTCAATTGGTTCAGAACTGTAACTGCCTTGCTTTCTTGCTAGACTTGCTGGGCTTTCTTCGCCCTAAAAGAAGCAGAACCACAAGGTGTGGGGAAAATGATTTCAGTGTTTACCTTTTGACCACCACGAGGGTCGGGGTTCCTCAAAACTGCTTTCTGGTCCGTTCTTTTTGCCACTCCGTTCCATCTCATTCAATGCACACCCATCCTCTCCCCACCCCACCACCACAAACATGTCAGCGGCAGCATTTCACAAGCACTAGATTTTCGACACTGTCTCATGTACACCATTTGAGAACCTGATAAGCTTGGGGTAGAGATCCAGTTCGTGGACAGATCGATTGTACATCAATTTAGCCGTTTAGAATGCTTGGTAAAATCCATCAGAATAGGTAAAATGACACAAGATGAAGTCATTGATGGGAAATTCGGAAAACTTTATAAAGGGGTGATAGTCGTACATATATGATGAACAAATAGAGGCATTATGCGAATGTACATTTATGAGCAGAAATACTGTTGTACCAGGAACTGTACTCTTGTCCTTGGGTGTCTATCCCCGCCGCTTCCAAGCTGGTTGCCTTGCCTTCCACTGCTGTCGTTTGCTCCATCTCGCCCATCGATCCGAGGGAATGACGGAGCGCCCTGGTTTCGGGTTTCCGATTCCTTTGGGCAGTGGTTTTGACAGGGCGAAATCGCGCGCATCGGCGGAAATCGTGTTTGTCTCAAAAGAATCGACCCAAATTGCTCCCCGCTCGCCACGTGGGCGTTTTTCTCAATTGATTCGACCCCCTTTCCCCCCGCCCCCCCACCCCGTTTTTCCCGCCCTTGCCCTCCGAAATTCGGGCACCCGCTAGAATTTGGTAAAATCACAAAACGTCACGAATACATGTTTTTTCGTAACGCTAAGATTCCCGGGGGGGGGGGGCGGGGGGAAAGGGGGTCGAATCAATTGAGAAAAACGCCCACGTGGCGAGCGGGGAGCAATTTGGGTCGATTCTTTTGAGACAAACACGATTTCCGCCGATGCGCGCGATTTCGCCTTTTGACAGCGCCTCGCTTCGCGCTCGCGTCCGATACCTTCGGTCAGTAAATTACGCTATTTTCCCATTTGGAGTCCAGAAACTACAACTTTGTTTTATTTAATGGGACAAAAAATATAAACCCCTCACGGGGGTGCGCCGTCAGGGAGGCATCAACCCTAAACACCATGAGGCAAGGTGTTAAGGACGCGTCACAAGTAGAACATCGATCCTGCCTAGAATCGGTGTTTAGGTGGTTACACATTTTCGTTTATTTTCGCTAACGTACAGTTTTCCCTTCTAAGTCAGGCGATCGATGTGCCCCTGTCACACATCGATCGTGCAATTTCGTCCACATCGGGCAATTTTGCCCCATGTTTTTACGATCGTGTCACTTGAAACTTCAAAGCAGTCGTGACACACCGATATGGCGATCGGTTTGACAGGTTCGGTGAACAACCCTGATCCTTCCTCGATATTTTACTTGTGACGCGTCCTTAGGGTTGATGCCTCCCTAATGGCCAGCCCTCCGAAAGGGGTTTATTTTTTTTCACTGGCCACTAGACTAATACCAGGTAAACTTTATAAATTTTCTGGTCACCGGAAACTGGAAATGTCGAAATCAGCTGCCCCAAGGAATCGGACTCGAGTGGAAAAGCGAGGCGGTGTCAAAGCCACTGCCCAAAGGAATCGGAAATCCGAAACCGGGGCGGTTCGTCATTTCCTCCATCGATCCGCTCCATAATCGCGTCGCATCGCATGCACGGACCGTGTGATCCCTCCCTCCCACTCCACCCACACCATCCCATCTGTGACCAGTGACCGCCAGATTGCTCTGCGCTCTGCCATGGACAGCAGCAATCGGTCAGTCGTGTGACGAACGGGGCTGCCGAACAAACTTGTCCCCTCCTCGTACTGTAATCGGCATGCTTGCTCTGTGTGGCATGGCTGCTGGTCGAAATGCAACTGTTGCTTCCCATCACCGCCACCCCACACCCTCCTGCCAAGATCGTTTCCCCTGTCACCACCTCTTGGCAGCATTCACCTTTTCCAATAGCAATTGCTCGATGCTTGGTGGAACCCTCGCCGTAAATTGCGCAACCTCGCCGTAGCTCCTTCAAAACACCTTATGTAGCCATGGGAGCGAGCAACATATTCCCCGCCGCGCTCTCGATTCATCCCACCGAGACCTTGGAGCATGTACGAAGTACTCCGACGTCGGATGGTGACGACATTGACGCCTTCTCACCCCGCCGCACCTCGGCAAAACGCACAGAAACGCGACAGATGTGTCACGAACCGATCTGACCGCATGTCGACATTCGACGATAGCGAACTCAGAGCCCTAAGAACGTGTATCTCAGTCCCTCTTTAGCCTCGCCGTATCGACGCGTCTAGGCCGGGAAGAATCGCAGCAGCCGAGCCGCGTCCTTCCGAATGGGCATTCTTATAGCGCCGCGAGCAGACATCATTCACAGCGGCGATTCTGCCGAGCACGGCTCCAAGCTACAGTACGCAGCGCCCGATTACAGACCTCCAGCCGGCCGGTCGCGCCGCAGAAGCTTCAACGAGCCTTCGTTCGAATCGTGGCGCGTAAGCAGGCCTATTTCAGACTCTGCGGCCTGCCCTGCCGAGCCTGCAGCTTCGGATCCCTATCCTCGCGCCCAATCAGCCTCGGCCTCTCCTGCTGCTTCTGGGTCGTCGTCGCCTGTCGCCGTCCCTTTCGCGAACAGCAGCAGCACCAGCAGCAGCAGTCGCAGAAGCCCTCCTAGTGCCGCGGTCGCGTTCCCAACGTCTCTCTCGTCTCCCGTCGGCTCTCCGCAATCCACCTCCTTCCTCTTCTCACGCTCCACGCTCCCGTTTCGACTCGACCGCCCTGATCCGCTCAGCGTACCGCGGCCCTCCTCGAGAAGCATTGACGTCACCGTGACGGACGGCGCGTCGCGGTCGTCGTATGAGAGCTTCGGTTCGACGCCTGTTGACCCTCTCTCTCCCGCATTCGGCGCGAGCGCATCCCCGCCCGGCCCCTCCTCCCCCTCCTATCACTGCGTTTTCCCCTCGCCGCCTTCTAGCCCGCCGTCCGAGCCGTATCTTAATAGCCCTTCGATTTTCGACAATCTTCCACAATCACGTAACCCCTCTCTTGAATCGCACCCTAGCAGCCCATCTCTCCAGCCGTACCAGACTAGCCCCTTCCAAACCTCCCCCCGGAGTCCTCATGGAAGGGCGATACGATCCCTCGGGAACTCGCCACGTGGCAGTTCCGCGTTGACTGCGGAGAGCGAGCGGCTCGGCGGAAGCTGTCGCTGGACCGGCGGGCCGGCAAATCCCTCTCCCGCTTCCGCCTCACCGGCCGGCGTTTCTTCCGCCTCCGCTCGCAGTCGGCGCTCGACGCGCCACCTCCCGCCGCTCGCGCAGGAGCCGACTTCCTCCGCCTCGCCACTCGCGGTCGTCACCGCCACAGCGGCACTGGCGCAAGCGCGACGCCTGAAGCGCGCATCGTCGTCTTCCTCCGGACTTGAGGGGAAGGGCGGGTTCTCTTTCCATCATCCCGCCGCCCCCTCCCCGCCCATAGCAGCCCCCCCCCAACCGCCTAGCAGTACCGCATTCCGCTTCCACCGCCGGCACGGCTCCGCCGTATCCTCTGGCTCCGGATTGTTACCCGCCTCGGGATTGCCGACGCCGTCTCGTGACTCCGCCTCGCGGCCTGCCGCGGTCGTTACGGCGGACGACGGACCCCGCGTATCCGCGGAATCGACTCCCGACGCTACCGCGGCTTGCGCGGGTGAGAGCTCCCCCGCGCCGTCCCCCTCCGCGAAGGACTATTCTCCCCGCTCCCCGCTCTCCGCCTCATTCCGAGGACAACCGATTCCCGCGCGCCGTAGCAGCAGCAGCAGCGGCGGCGACGGCGGCATTATCAGCAGTAGCGCGAGGCGCGCGTTCGATCCGCTGGACCAAGCGAGCTCCCCGCCGGGCGCTCTCGGCGGCGTGATGCGGCTCGGGCTAGGTGATAACCCATTAATAGCCGCAGAAGAATCTGAGCGCGGCGGCGCAAACGAAACGCGGAACGGGAGAATGCTGAACGAACCCCACAGCGGCAGCGGCACCGGCGGTGGCGGCTCCCTCTGCGCGAAGAGCGGCGGCGAGGCGCGGAAGAACCGGTTTCTGGGCGGTCCGCGCAAGTCGCGCACGTTCGACGTGCTTCCGCAGGGCGCGGGGGAGGAGCCGACGGGCCGCGGGATCCGCGGAATCGACGCTCCAAGGGAGAGGGTAATGGGCGGAGACGAAGCGCGCGATGCTGCGGGCGTGGCGGCGGATCGCAATGGGCGGCAGGCGCGCGGAGCAGGGCCGCGCGGAGCAGAGCTGCTGCTGCGGCGGGGTAGCGCGGGGCTGGCGGTGCGGGTGGAATCGGCAGATCATCATTCTCAGCAGCAACCGCCGCCGCCGCAGCAGCAGGTGTACGGGAGCGGGCACGACGCGGCGGCGGAAGGGGGCGGCGAGCGGGGGAGGCGGCTACTCAAGGCGACGAGCAGCCGCCACATGGACCCGCCGCAGTCGCTCGCGTCGCCCGCGCTCCTCACGCCGCGCGAGCGCCGGCTGCTGCTCAAAAGCGGCAGCGGGCGGTGGGGCGGGCACGCGGGCAGCGGCGGGCAGGGGGGCAGCGGCATCAGCAGCAGAAGCGGCAGCGGCAGGCAGCGGGAGGGAGAGGGGGAAGGGGAGGAGGCGGATGATGAGCGCAGCAGAGAGATCCCCCTGATCGCCTCCCCTGGAGCCCTCCGCGCGGACGCTTCTCCGCCAGCGCACTCCCCTACCGCCTCCCGCCGTCCGCCCCCCCGCTCTCCCCCCAGAGACGGCGCAGCTGGCGCCGCAGCAGACGCAGCCGCAACGCCCGTCGCGCCGTGGCGATTCACCAAGTCGAAGTCGGACTCAACAGAGGGGCCCGCTATAGCGGGGATGTACCTGTCCCCCTCGCCGCTGCTCTCCCCGCGCGCGCGCAGGCAAGCGCTCGAGCTTCCCCCCTCGCCTCCCCCCGCGGCGCGCAGGCACGCCCTCGGCTCGCTGAAGCTCTCCCTCGCGTTCCTCGACGCGCTGGACAGCCCCCCCGCTGCTGACGCGGACTTGCGCCTTGCTGACGCGGACTTGCGCCGTGCTGACGCGGACTTGCGCTGTGCTGACGCGGACTTGCGCCGTGCTGACGCGGACTTGCGCTGTGCTGACGCGGACAGCGACGTGGGTGGTGGGAGGACTGGCCAGGTGGTTTGTCAGGTGGGTGGGCGGCTGAGCGGTCGCGTGGGCGGCAGCATGACGGATATGTGGGAGCACATGGAACGAGCGGGAGTGGCGCCGCAGAGGGAAGTGCGAGGAGAGCACGCATTGCAGCAGGCGATGCAGGGGGTAACGCGTCCGCAGTGGGAGCAAGAGCAGCAGCACTCATTGGTCAAAGATCCCGCCACCTTCTTGCGACGTGCATCGTACGCATCATACGCACAGGAGTTTGACGCCACGTCAGCGCACCGGCGAAGGTCTATGGGAGGGGCTGCTGACGTGGAGAATGGGAGCAGGCGAGATGGCTTGTATCAGGAGCAGAATGGTGACTATAGCGAGAGTCAGGGCGTCTGGGAGCAGAGGGCGTTGCACGAGAGCATGGGGTGCAGTGGAAGCCATGACGTGCGGCAGCAGTGGCGCGATTGGCGCGAGCTGATCCGGAGCAGCAGCAGCAGCGGCGGCGGAATGGGCATTGGCATGGACGGGGGGAACAGCAGTGGTGGTGGCAGCCGGGGTGGCAGTGGGGACAGGGGTGGTGGTGGTGGAAGGAGTGAGAGGGAGAAGGAGATGGAGGCCCTGCTGACGTCATGCCACCTGCTGCGCCACTCACTCGCCTCCTCCGCTTCCTCTTCCTCCTCTGCCTCCGCCCTCGCCGCCTTCCGCTCTGCCCTTGCACATTCTCATGCTCATGCTTATGCAGACGTCACGTTTGCTAGTAATGACGCCAGCAACGCGGACGCTGACGTTGGTGCTGCTGATTCTGCCGCGGGTGCTGCTGCTGTCCAATCTGCAGGGTCGTTGTCAGGCCCGCTCCCTCGCACCGGCCTTGGTCGGACCAGTAAATACTGCACCCAGGGCAGTCAAGGCAGTCAACGCAGTCAAGGCAGTCAAGCAAGTCAACGCGACCACAGGAGCAGCCGGATAAGCCGAGTCAAGTCGGGGTCCTGCACGAGCCCGCTGGACTATGTTGCTGGGCGTGGGGAGGAGGGGGGGGTGTCAGGTGGGGCAGGACGAGCGGGCTTTGGTAGGCTGGGGTCGAGAGTCGGGTTCTCTCCCCGGAGGAACGGGCTTGGGATTGGTGGTGTGAGGAATGGGAGGAAGTGGGAGGATGATGAGGAGGAGGATGAGGGGGGGGAGGAGGGAGAAGGGGGAGAGGAGACGGGGTGGGGAGGGGAGGGGAGCTGGTCGGGGTTGGGAGGAGCAGAGGGTGCGAGTGCGGAGAAAGAGTGGCGAGTGTGGCTGGCGAAAGGTGTGACTGCTGCCTCTGCGGGCGCTGCTAGTGCTGCTGCTGCTGCTGCTGCTGCTGCTGGTGATGGTGGTGGTGGTGGCACTGGTGGTGGTGGTTTTGCTGCTGCTGCTGGTGATGGTGACAATGCTGGTAATAGTGGCGGTGGTGGTGGTGGCGAGGGGGATGGCGATGGCAGTGGCAGTTTCAGGGAGTGTGTGTTGCGCATGCCATACGAGGCGCTACAGAGGCGGTACCACGTGGTGAGGGGGCGGATAGGCGAGGGCATGTTTGGCCGCATCCACACGTGCGTCGAGCGGTGCTCGCGCCGTGCCTTTGCGTGCAAGTCCATCAGCAAGAAGAAGCTGCAGTGCGTGGAGGATGCGGCTGATGTGCGGCAGGAGGTGGTGATGCTGCACATGCTCAAGGGCCACCCGCACATCATTGGGCTCAAGGAGGTTCTTGAAGATCCCAAGGTGAGGCGTGGAGATCCCAAGGTGAGGCGTGGAGATCCCAAGGTGAGGCGTGGAGATCCCAAGGTGAGGCGTGGAGATCCCAAGGTGAGGCGTGGAGATCCCAAGGTGAGGCGTGGAGATCCCAAGGTGAGGCGTGGAGATCCCAAGGTGAGGCGTGGAGATCCCAAGGTGAGGCGTGGAGATCCCAAGGTGAGGCGTGGAGATCCCAAGGTGAGGCGTGGAGATCCCAAGGTGAGGCGTGGAGATCCCAAGGTGAGGCGTGGAGATCCCAAGGTGAGGCGTGGAGATCCCAAGGTGAGGCGTGGAGATCCCAAGGTGAGGCGTGGAGATCCCAAGGTGAGGCGTGGAGATCCCAAGGTGAGGCGTGGAGATCCCAAGGTGAGGCGTGGAGATCCCAAGGTGAGGCGTGGAGATCCCAAGGTGAGGCGTGGAGATCCCAAGGTGAGGCGTGGAGATCCCAAGGTGAGGCGTGGAGATCCCAAGGTGAGGCGTGGAGATCCCAAGGTGAGGCGTGGAGATCCCAAGGTGAGGCGTGGAGATCCCAAGGTGAGGCGTGGAGATCCCAAGGTGAGGCGTGGAGATCCCAAGGTGAGGCGTGGAGATCCCAAGGTGAGGCGTGGAGATCCCAAGGTGAGGCGTGGAGATCCCAAGGTGAGGCGTGGAGATCCCAAGGTGAGGCGTGGAGATCCCAAGGTGAGGCGTGGAGATCCCAAGGTGAGGCGTGGAGATCCCAAGGTGAGGCGTGGAGATCCCAAGGTGAGGCGTGGAGATCCCAAGGTGAGGCGTGGAGATCCCAAGGTGAGGCGTGGAGATCCCAAGGTGAGGCGTGGAGATCCCAAGGTGAGGCGTGGAGATCCCAAGGTGAGGCGTGGAGATCCCAAGGTGAGGCGTGGAGATCCCAAGGTGAGGCGTGGAGATCCCAAGGTGAGGCGTGGAGATCCCAAGGTGAGGCGTGGAGATCCCAAGGTGAGGCGTGGAGATCCCAAGGTGAGGCGTGGAGATCCCAAGGTGAGGCGTGGAGATCCCAAGGTGAGGCGTGGAGATCCCAAGGTGAGGCGTGGAGATCCCAAGGTGAGGCGTGGAGATCCCAAGGTGAGGCGTGGAGATCCCAAGGTGAGGCGTGGAGATCCCAAGGTGAGGCGTGGAGATCCCAAGGTGAGGCGTGGAGATCCCAAGGTGAGGCGTGGAGATCCCAAGGTGAGGCGTGGAGATCCCAAGGTGAGGCGTGGAGATCCCAAGGTGAGGCGTGGAGATCCCAAGGTGAGGCGTGGAGATCCCAAGGTGAGGCGTGGAGATCCCAAGGTGAGGCGTGGAGATCCCAAGGTGAGGCGTGGAGATCCCAAGGTGAGGCGTGGAGATCCCAAGGTGAGGCGTGGAGATCCCAAGGTGAGGCGTGGAGATCCCAAGGTGAGGCGTGGAGATCCCAAGGTGAGGCGTGGAGATCCCAAGGTGAGGCGTGGAGATCCCAAGGTGAGGCGTGGAGATCCCAAGGTGAGGCGTGGAGATCCCAAGGTGAGGCGTGGAGATCCCAAGGTGAGGCGTGGAGATCCCAAGGTGAGGCGTGGAGATCCCAAGGTGAGGCGTGGAGATCCCAAGGTGAGGCGTGGAGATCCCAAGGTGAGGCGTGGAGATCCCAAGGTGAGGCGTGGAGATCCCAAGGTGAGGCGTGGAGATCCCAAGGTGAGGCGTGGAGATCCCAAGGTGAGGCGTGGAGATCCCAAGGTGAGGCGTGGAGATCCCAAGGTGAGGCGTGGAGATCCCAAGGTGAGGCGTGGAGATCCCAAGGTGAGGCGTGGAGATCCCAAGGTGCATCATCAGAGCGTTTCCATTTGCGAAGCAAGCATCCCATGTCAATCAATTTATCACATCCCTTACCTCAGCTAAAGAACCCCATTTCCACTCTATTGCACTCTCCCTCTCTTTCCCCCCCTCTCTCTTTTCTCTCTTCCAGTCCATCCATCTCATCATGGATCTCTGTTCGGGCGGGGATCTCTTCGACGCAATCAAGGCCAGGAAGCACCTCCCCGAGCCGCTAGCGGCACGACTCCTCCAGCAGCTGGTGGGGGCGCTGCAGCACTGCCACGCCACCGGCATCGTCCACCGCGACGTCAAGCCCGAAAACATCCTCCTCGTCTCCTCCTCCTCCGCTGCTGCAGCGCGCCGCACGGCTAGCACAGGGAGCAGTGCCACGTGTGCAGCAGCAGGAGGAGGAGAGGGGAGCAGTGTTCGTCTGGGTCTGGGTGATGGGGTTGGTGATGCTGGCGAGCACCTGGGGTTGCTGCGGAAAGGAGCCACGGTGGGCAGCAGCACAGTGTCGTTTCTTGGTGATGGGGAGTGCGATCTGCACATCAAGCTCATTGACTTTGGCGTCGCTGCCTTCCTTGACCATGGTGTGGCCAGAACCCTCTCTTGTGCCACTCTCTCCCCGTGCACTTCCAAGCATGCCTACTACCACTCCCATGCGCAGCCTCCCCTCCCTCCCACACCTCCATTCGCAAACGCTACCTCATGCTTCGCTTGGTGTTACCATACATCCCAACTAGCCCCCATCCCCCCATCTTATCACCCATCCCCCATCTACAACCCACCCAACCTCCACCCAACCCAAACCCACCCAACCCCACGCCACCCCATCTCCACCCCACACCACCACCAGACGGCATGTGCAGGCACACGGCAGGCACCACAGAGTACATGGCACCAGAGGTGCTCTCAGGGGGACGCTACTCCCCTCTGGTGGACGTGTGGAGCGCGGGAGTCGTGCTATTCGTCATGCTCTCAGGCGTGCTCCCCTTCTGGCCGTCGCAACGCGAGGGCCGCTCCACAGAAGATGCGGTGCTGCGCCAGCCGCTGCGCTTCGGCCACTTCCGCTGGGCCGCGGTGTCGGGGGCGGCAAGGGACCTCGTGGCGAGGATGCTGACGAGGGACCCTGAGAAGAGGATATCGGCCCTGCAGGTGCTCGGTGAGTTGTAGGCTCGGTTGTACGGTAGGCTTGGTGGTAGGCTTGGTGATTGGTAGGCTTCTCAGTCACTCTTGCCTCTCTGTTTCTCCAGTCTTCTCACTTCTCGCCTCTCGCCTCTCTTCCCATGCAGAGCATCCCTGGATTCGCCAGCACTGCTGCAAGTGACCTGCGTGCTCCCACGCTGCACAGTGCACATGAGCTGGCAAGTCGTATTTGTGCCGTGGCCGTGGTGTACTCTTCAAGCACACCCGTCACCCGGGTGTACTCTTCATTCATTGCTAAGGCCGCATGTGTGTGTGCCTTGGGTTGCAACCAGGGGTCAGGTCAGGGCTCTGTACTGTAGGCATGCTGATATACAGTGCAACTTGTTTTGCATATAGGTACTAACTCGTGTTGCTGATTACTTGATTTGCTATGCACTGTAGCTTAGATCCAAATGCCTATGCACTTGAGGTCATTATCATGGCTTTTTGCCATCACATACGGTAGGACATTCTTGCCACAAAGCATCATGCCCTTTTGATTAAGAACGTTATACATTTTGTCCATAACACTAACAATAGTTATGATTAATAATACGTGTACACACAAGGCAAGATCCTTGTTCCTGAAGCACAGAAAGACCAAGATCTGCACAGGGCAGAAATGAGGAGAGCTGCATCGCATGTCAGCCTGATACGGTAGGTTTGCTTATCTACGGTATACCTCTGTGAGTAACCCCGCAGACCAGTCCCATCCTGAACATACCATGATCTAAACGCTCACAATTGCTCTGATGTCATGGGTCTAGACTCTTCGCAACCAGACCAAGCAGCCACAACTACATGTGGCATGGCACACAGTTACGTCACACCCGATACACATGCGATCTTTGAGAGTAAAAAGCATGTAACGTAATGGTTACAATTAACACACAAGGCTGTAGTGGGGAGCTCATACGGTATCACAGGGGGCTATGATGGTGGTGAAGGTCCCGTAGTGGTGATCACGTGATGGGGTCATAGGGGTGAGAGAGCCAGGGGTGTTTGAGGGCCTGGGCGGCAGAGGGGCGTTTGTCGGGGTCCACCTGCAGCAGCGACGCCACAAACTGCACAAACCCCGCGTCGCCCCCCTGCAAGCGGTGCTGCAGCGACGTCTTCTTTGGCACCAGATACTCCAGCTGCTCCGTCTCCTGTTAAGGTTGAGGGGGAAGAAAGGCGTAAAGACGAGGGGGAAAACGAGAGGGAGGGAGACGATAATAGGGTGGAATGGGGATGGTGAATTAGTGAGTTGGTTCCTGGCCTTGCAGACTCAGACTGTGAAGTATGATGCAGCACAGCATCGCATAGCACCCCACACCACACCATACCACACCATACCACAGGAACTGACAGGCTGCACCCCACCACACTGCACCGCACAGCACCACACCTTATCACACAGTGACCGGGGCGCGTTCATAGAACACCATGCGATTGTTGAAGTACCTAGCCTTGCACAGCACAGCGGTATGCAGCGTGCAAGCACACAATAATACACTGTACCACACCGCACCCATACCACTGCACTGCACTGCACCGCACTCAAACTGACCGGGTTGCGTTCATTGAGCACGTTGCGCTTGGTGAAGTACTTGTGGCAGTCCCTGGCCTTGCGCAACACGGCACAGCAGCATGCAGCATGCAAGCACATCACTGCACTGCACCGCACCCTAATGCACTACACTGCACCGCACCACACTGCCCTGCACTCACTGGGTTGCGTTCGTAGAGCACGTTGCGTTTGGTGAAGTACTTGTGGCGGTCGCGGGCCTTGTGCAGCAGACGCGGGTCGATGGGGCCTATGATGCCCACCACGCGAGCCAGCAGCGTCGCCAGCGAGTCGTTCTGAAACAACACCTGCTCGCACACACACACCCAAGGAACAACCATGAACGATTGGACACACAAGCCAATGAAAAAACAAACAAACACGATGTCAATCCTGGGCCTGTAGGGCAGCCCCAGGATGACCTCGGGCAGCAGTCGAGGTGGTCTGTGCTTACCCACCCTCTTCCCTCCTCGCGATCCCCCACCCCTGCTCTTCCCCCCACCCTCTCCTCCTTCCTCCTCCCCCCCTCTTCTCCCCCGTCTTCTTCCCCATGCTCACCTGTCCGGAGCACAGTTCAGCGAGGATGCAGCCGAGGGACCAGATGTCGATCTTGGGGATGACATCGGGTAGCAGTCGCGGTGATCTGTGCTCACCCACCCACTCCCCCCCTCTTCTCCCTCGTCCTCTCCCCATCCGTCTCACCTGGCCGGAACAAAGCTCAGCGAGGATGCAGCCGAGCGACCAGATATCGATCTTGGGCCCGTATGGAAGCCCGAGAATGACTTCGGGCGCGCGGTATGAGCGCGACTGCACGTAGGAGCACAGGTGGTCCGTGGTGAAGCAGCTGCTGCCGATGTCGATGACTTTAACGAGGCACCGCGAGTAGCTCTTAATGAGGATGTTCTCGGGCTTTAAGTCGCAGTGGATTAAGCCGAGCGAGTGCATGAAGCGCAGAGCTTCGAGGATTTGCTTGGCTATGGACTGGCACACACAAAGGGGAAAGAGGGAGTGGGAAAGCAGGCGGGAGGGGTGTGGAAAGGGAGGAATGGAGAGGGAGGTTGGTGGGGGCAGGAGCAGAGCGAGTAGCTCTTAATGAGGATGTTCTCGGGCTTCAAGTCGCAGTGGATCAGGCCGAGGGAGTGCATGAAGCGCAGGGCCTCGAGGATCTGCTTGGCTATGGACTGGCACACACAGGGAGGAGGGTGGGCTTGCAGGCCCAGGGGGATTGTGGGAGATGGGATAGAAGACGCATGAAGGTTTCAACGCAAGGGTATGAGTCCCTGTGAGTACCTTCATGGCCTCTAGGATCTGCTTGGCAATGGACTGGCTTACCCTGGGGAAACGAGGGAGTGGGGGAGCGGGAGGGGTGTGGGAAGGAAGCAATGAAGATGGGGATGGGAGTGGGGGTGGAAAGTGGGAATGGAGCACCGCGAGTAGCTCTTTATGGGTATGTTCAGGGTTGAGGTCGCAATGGGTGAGAGCCTCAGTAAGTGCATGAAGCGTGGTGCTTCCTGGAAGCGTTGCGGAGCAGGGCCCATGGGGGAAGTGGACGACGGGATGCAAGGGGCTTCACATTGCAAAGCAGTGGATAAGCCCAGATTATGGATACGCTGACGTGGCATGCACCTGAATGCGCTGATGTGGCATGCACCTGAATGCGCTGATGTGGCATGCACCTGAATGCGCTGATGTGGCATGCACCTGAATGCGCTGACGTGGCACACACGCACCTGGATGCGCGGCATGTTGAAGTAGGCCTCGCCGCCCGACTCGCGGTTGTACTTGTGGAACTCGTAGAGATTGGCACGTAGCAGCTCACAGATTATAAACAGATGCTCCTGACGTGGGGATAGGGAGGGGAGGAGGGAGGGAGAAGCCTCATTGAAAGGGGCCAGTCAACGGGTTAATGCTGGCCAAGCAATGTTTGAGTTGTTCAGTAACAAATTTGTTCAATCGCTTCTGGAAATTTGCAAAACCAACCCACCCACCTGATGGTACAAGCAGTCGTAGCGCTACAGCAGGTGGTTCTCGTCTGCGGGGTCATGCCTCCTGAGGCATGCACACACACGCAACCGCTCACCCACTCACCGACCGCACTCACCCACTCGCTCGCTCGCTCGCTCGCTCACCCACTCACCCGGTGGTAGAAGTAGTCGTAGAGGCGCAGCAGGTGGTGCTCGTCCGCAGGGTCATGCCGGTTGATGAACTTGAGCAGCTTGATCTCATCTAAGCTCTGATCGAAGAAGTCCTTGTTGTTCTTTATGATCTTCATGCACACGTCCATGCCCGTGTGCAGGTCGTGCGCCTGGATGGCCTTGCTGAAAGCCGCTGAACCGAGATATTCCGTGACGTAGTAGCGGCCAGCTATAACTGAGTTGAGCACCACTGGGAAGTCCTTCTCCTCCTCAAATCCCGTTCTGGAATGGGCATGAAAAAAGGTGGGGAAGGGAATGAGGATGGCATGTAAGGATGGTACCGGGGTGAGAACACGAGGGAGGGCTTGACATGCACACGTTTATGCCCGTGTGCAGGTCGTGCGCCTGGATGGCCTTGCTGAAGGCTGCTGACCCCAGGTACTCTGTCACGTAGTAGCGCCCCGCTATCACCGAGTTGAGCACCACTGGGAAGTCCTTCTCTTCCTCGAACCACGTTGTGGTGGGGACGTGGGGGCACACAAGGAGGGGAAGGGGGCGAGGAAGACATGCAAGGAGGGGAAAAGGGCAAGGGAGCGTTTGATCTTCATGCACATGCCCATGCCTGTGTGCGGGTCATGCACCTGGATCGCCTTGCCGAAGGCTGCTGATCCCAACTACATGGGGGAGAAGGGAAGGGGGAGGGGAGAAGCAATGGGGAGACATGGGCAATGCTTGGGAGAGGTTACCCTGTCAACATGGGCTGTAAACATCAAACCATCCATGTTCAGCCATCTCTTCCGCGCTCACCTGTTCTTGCGGTGGATGACTCGCAGGTTGAAGATCTCAAACTCCTCCTTCTCCTCGCCACCCCCTCCCGCCTTCTCCTCCCCCTCCGCCCCCTTCTTCGCCCCCTCCACCTCGCCTTCCCCCTTCTCCCCCGCTTCCTCCTCGCCCTCATCCCCCTTCTTTCCCGCCCCATCCTTCCCCTCCTCCTCCCCCTTCGCCCCTTTCCCCTTCCCCTTCCCCTTCTTACTCCCCCCACTCCCCTTCACTGCCACATCACCATCCGTTTGCATGTCATCACCGCCCCTGCCGCCCACCTCCGCATCCCCTTCCTCCTTCTTTCCCCCACTCTTCGCCCTCTTCTCCTCCCCATCCGCACCAGCACCACCCGCGCCAGCACCCCCAGTGCCAGCAGCAGCACCACCACCACCACCACCAGCAGCAGCAGCAGCAGCAGCGGGGGGATCCCAGTCCATGGCTGTGACTTTAGCGAATGTGCCACTAGCCTGCCGTTTCCACACCTCCAGGGTACTATCCGCCACGCTCCCCATCCGCTCCAGCCCGCTCGCCAGCTCATCCGCCAGCCCCGCTTCCCCCGCGCCCCCTCCCCTCCCCCCCCCCCCCCCCCCCTCCGCCCCCCCTCCGCCCAGAGTATCCGAAGGGCTGATATTCACCGCATCCCCCCCAGGCGTCCCCCCGCCCCCCGACCACCCAGAACCCTCCCTGGAAAGCCCTTCACTGGACGGCGACGGGAAGGAGAATCCGCCTGAGAAGGAATCGCCAAACCCGCCGCTGCCCCCGCCAGCAGCATCAGCAGCGGCACTGGCGGCCCCAGCAGCCCCGCCCTGCCCTCCTCCTGCTGCTGCTGCTGCGGTAGACACAAACAGCCCTGCGCCTGCGCCTGCGGCTGCGCCTGTGCCCCTCGCGCCTGTTACCTCGTCCACAATCCCAAACGACGCACTCCCCACGTCTCCGCCCTTCCAGCTGCGCCGCTTCCGCGGACCCTCCGCGCCCTCCTCCTTCTCCCCCGCGCCCGCGCCCCCCCCGTCCCCCATCTCTATCTCCACCCCATCCGCCCCACCTTCCGCCCTCTCCCGCATCCCCTTGCCCAGCCCATCTTCCCCTTCCCCCTCCGCCTCCCCCTCCGCCTCCTCGTCACTGAGAACGCCAAGGCGGGGGCGGGAGCCGGTGGGGGTGGGGTGCGCGCAGTCCTCGTCCAGATCCTGCACGGAACCCAGCATGGAGCTCCCCGCATCCGCGCCCACCGACTGCCCCTCGTAGAGCTCCCCCTCCTCGCCCTCGTCGTCTTCCCCGTCCTCCTCCTCTTCACCCTCGCCTTCCTCCTCCTCTACCTGCCCGCTCAACTGCCCCTTTCCGCCCTGCCGCTTCTGCCGCGCCCCTGCGCCCGTCCCCTCCGCTCCGCCCCCGTTCCGCGCGCCTTTCGTCCCCTCCGCGCCCCGCCCTTCGAACATCCCATCCCACGCATCCACCACCCCAAAGCTCGGAACCGATCGGTGCCCTTTCCCCCCCGCAGCCTCTTCGGCTTCGCTTCCCCCGTCGCCCCCCGCCCCTTCCTCCCCCCCCTCCGCTTCTTGATACGAGTCCTCCCCCGAAAAATACATCTCCTCATCCCCCCCTTCCGAATCCCGCTTCCCCTCTTTCCCACCCTTCCCTGCTTCCTTCCCCTTGCTCCCCTTCCCTTCCAAGTCCCCACTCCCGCTACCCTGCTCCCCCTTTCCCCCGCCAGCTTTCCCCTCACCTTCCCCCTTTCCGCCCGTCGCGCCCTCCCCCTCCTCCGCGTCCTCCAGATCATCCCCCGGATCCGCCTCTATCAACATAAACTGCTCCTCGTTCCCCACTGCCCGTCTCACATACCCTAAGTCCTCCTCATCGTCATACATATCCTCGTTATCATCCGCTCCTTTAATCATTAAAAGAGACGATAGCAAGTACCCGCCCACAACATACACTCCTTCTTTTCCCGCCTCCCTTCCTGCTTTCGCGGGGGGGCTTCCCCTGCTCAGTCCGCTCATCCCGTGCCTCCCCATGCCGAACCTCTTCTCCGAACCTCCGCCCGAGCTTCCGCTACCGGGCGAGCGCTGCAGGCTCGGCAACGGCGGCTGCTGCTGGTTAGACGGCAGGGACGCGTGGCTGATTGGCGGACGAGGCTTGCGCGTCCCCAGCGGCACGGAATTCAGGCTTGGAACAACCTCCGAGCCTACAACAACCGGCCCGAACGTGATGGTAGGCACGGAGGAAGCCCGAACGAGAGGCTTGGCAGCATCAGCAGGGTTAGCGGCGTGCGAGGTCCCTCCAAACGAGTTAGGGCTCTTTAAAGCGCCAGTCGCGCCGAAAGACCCGCTACCCCCTGCTGACAGTAACCCCCACCCCGCCAGCACCGACGCCGCGTCCCCCGCCCCTCCCGCCGCTGCTCCCCCTGCCCCTGCGCCTCCCCCCACTCCGCCCACTCCCCCCGTTGATGGTGATGCACCGTGGCCCGTACTCCCATGGCGGGGTCCTAACGTGTCTCTTCCTCCCCCTCCATCGCCAACAGAAAACACTTCCCCGCTACCAGTCATATCTACTGACCCGCGCGGTGTGCTGTTATTGCTCGAGTTCGCAAACGCCTGGTCAAACAGCCCGGGGGAAGCGTCTCCGCCTGCGCTTGCATTCTCCCCTCCGCTCCCCCCGTCCCCCCCGCTCCCCCCGACCCCGCCAAGCCCGCTGGAAAAGTCCAGCTCTTCCCCGAACCCTCCCCCTTCCGTGTCCCCCGCGGGGGTTCCGCCCGCGCTGCTGCTCTTCGCCATTCCGCTGGGCGGAGTCTCGTTTCCGCCGCTGCTGTTGACGTCATACGGGCGGGAGCTATTGCTGCGCAGGGTCGACCCTATCTTAGGCGGCATTTCTGCGTCCAAGACACCTAATGCGCCTTTCCCGCCGCCTGTTGCGGCGGCTGCTGCGGCGGCCGCGGCTGCCGCAGCTGCCTCTAAAGACCCGCGAAAAGGGTCCGTTGTAGTCACTTCGCCGAATAGAGGGACTGGCGGCTGCTTTGCCGGCGAGCCGAAGAACACAGCATCACCATCGTCAAGCAGCGGAATAACCGCAGTCGCAGAAGCCGCCGCACTGCTCGCATTACCCTCGTTATTACCCTCTCCGCTATTCTTACCATCTCTCGTTCCTCCGCCCGCCTTTCCCGCCTCCGCCGCCTCCGATTTCGCCGGCGCAGAATCCGCATCCTCGGCTCCCAAAAATACGTCCTCCTCGGGAACTACGTCGAGAGACGCGGGGGAGGGCAGCGAGGGGGACGTAGGGAAGAAGGACGGGGAGAACGGGTGCTCGCTTCCCCCCGCGCGCGGCGGCTTAGAGGCCTCCGCCGCTGGCGCGGGGTCGAACATACCTCCGGCGGGGGGAGAGCTGGGCGGAGACCATTTGAGCATGGCGTTTTGAAGAAACTGTGGCGGAGCGCTGTTGCCTCGCGCGATCGGGTGGAAACCCGAGAACCCGCCGCCAGTCCCGCTCCCGCCCGCATCTCCGCCTGCGCCATCCGCCGCCCCCGAGAGCCCCGAACCGGAGAATGCCGCACCGAATATGCCTCCGCCTGCCGAGCCTGAGCCCGAACCTGATCCCGAACCTGGTGTCGAGGCTGAGTTGGAGAACATCTGTTCGTGCTTCATCCAGAGGAACATGTTGACGTCATTATCGGAGGCATCGGGAGGTGGGAGGGAAGGGGAGCCTGGGTAGGGGGAGAAGGACGGAGAGAGCGGCGGGAGCGAGTGGCTAGAGGCAAGAGTGTTGGGTCTCGGCTGCTTCTTGTTGGAGATTTCGGAGCGTAGGGCTGCTGCCGCTGAGAGGAACTTATTCCGTTCTAAGTACTCGACTATAGCGCCTAGGGTGTCTCCCATTGTTGTCGATTGCGAGCTGTGCTGAGAAAATAAGTCGAGAACGAACGATATGGGCTGGTTAAAGGCTAATATAATGCAATGTATTATTTTACCAGAACTTCACCTTATGAACCGACGAGAGGAAAACCTAGCGCCAGAAGAGCACAGAAAGTTTCCAAAGCTTGATTCTTAACCTTCGATATGAGGTAGACATGGTGGCGAGCTGCACGAGAATCGCAGTAAGAGCCGACCGTTGTTTAAGGAGCTCGCTCAAGGTCCGTCAGCGTGTGCGGCACGTACTACAACAGGTCAAGGACGTCGCACACACAGAACGCCTTGTCAGGCATTCCTCTCATGCAGCTGGCAGCCAAAACACAACTAATAAATCACTACGCAGTAAGTATTACTCTCTACTACTGCTCCTCCATTGTGAGCTTTTGCCTGGCGGAGTAGCGTGGCAGGTAGTCCCACCCAACGAGTTTCAAAAAGGAGCACATGTCTCACCTTCCCCTCCCAAGCCTCTTTCCCCGCCTCACCAACCCCCACCCAACCATCGCTCGTTGGCCCTGTTCGACAGGCACCTCGATGGCTATGGTAAGGGAAATAGGTACCTTCGTGCCCCTGCTTTTTTAGGTTCGAAAATGCGGTCAGCCCTAAAACTTGTCTCGAGCCTGCCATTTTCCGTCCGAACCAAACGGAAAGTAGATGGCTGCAGAACACCCGAATTCCACCACGGAATTGCTGATCTCGAACGCGAGACAGACCTTCCTACCCAGGCAAACACCACTTCCGCCTCCAGCCCTTCTACAAACCACTCAATTCGCAGAACTCTTGCTGGCATGGAACGGAACAGGTGGAGGACAGGATACCAAGGGTTTACCCTGCAAATCACTCCTGGACACATACACATGCCTGCAACTGGTTTGTTCTCATGAAAAATAAAATGCTCCCAACCAAATCCCCATCATCCAGGGGCAGCCAACCTGGTAGTACCGTACTTGAACCGAAACTTATTTTGGTTCGAATGACCTTCGCTGCCATCCGTTGCCTTGATTTTGCGTATGCCATTTTTGAAGTACACTCCCTCGTATTGGCGAAGTTGGGGGTTGGGTTTCTGCATTTTCCGTCCGAAGGTTCTGTCAAAAGGAGCGAAGGAAGCGGTGGCATGACGTCAGCAGGTCCGGTTGGCGTGGTAAGAGGGGAAACCTCGGCGGAAGCCTCATCCACTTCCGTTTCCTTTCCGTGGCTATGTGCCTGTCGAACAGGGCCGTTGGGTCGGTGGCGAAAGGATGAAATCGAGGTTGCGGAAGAGCGAACCTAGCCTCCTCGAGGTTGGTTGCCGCCAAAAAGCACCTCCATTTCCGCCAGCTCAGCGCGCAAGTGCTGCCCCTGTGCCCCTCGCTTCCGGTGCGCGCAGTAAATGTGCACCACTAACTTCTGCCGAGGTCCCCCCCTGACCCGGCCTGGGTCCTGGCCTGACCTGACCCATCCGTTTGGTCCTCCCCCCGTGCACAGCGCACGGCGAATATGCCGTGGAAGTTTGTCGCAAGCGAGCGACCTATCACGGACGGACGGTATTCCAAGCCGCTCGATCTGCCGCACGCACGAATGTGCGACGCTGGTTGGGCTGTTCACTACAAAACCACCTTCTATTCACCAAAAGAAAGTCCCTCTTTTAGAACACTGCACAATAGGTATGCATTTTGACATTAAAATAAAAATGCACCAGAGTTATTCATGCTAGCTACTGATCTAGCCAGTGGCACCTTCATTCATTGCTGTCGCACCAAAAGCTGCCAGATCTTGCAGCTCGGTCACATTTCTAGACGCTGACACGGAGCGAGCAAGACCTAAAAAATCCCTGGTCACTGTCCCAAATGCTCCAAGATCATGGCCGCCTTGCTGCGCCCTTTGCAAGGCAGCAGTCAGCGAGTCAGTGTTAAGACCTGCACTCTGCAAGAGCTGCTGTTGCTGCTGCAGCTGCGGTGGCTGCTGCTGCTGCTTGAACTGCTGCTGTTGTTGTTGCTGCCTGGACATGAGCATATTCTGCAAAGCAGAAGGCATGTCACCTCCAGCACCGAGCAAGCCCCCGCTGCCATCCCCTCCAAAAGCCCCCGCCAGTCCACCTGCCAAATCTCCATTGCTAGCAGACAGCATCGCAGCCATCACAGAGTTCTGGCCTCCTCCAGAAGAGAATATATCTTGAATGCCCGAAATCCCCTGTTCCAGCCCACCACCATTGCCTCCACCCATGCCACCCCCACCCCAACCATCTGCATTTTCCCCTCCCACCATCCCCACTTGCTGTTGCTGCTGCGGAGCTGCGTTAAAACCACCTCCTCCTGAGAGCAGGGTGTTGAGCGCAGAAGACAGAGCCCCGTTTGCGCCAAGCTCAGGGTACATGCTGAGGGCAGACTGCAGTGTGTCCACGTTCAGACCGGGCGGCAGCTTATCCGCCAATCGCTGAATCAAATCATTTGGAAGCTGCAGCTGTTGCGGTTGTTGCTGCTGCTGTTGCTGCTGCTGCTGCTGTTGCTGCTGTTGCTGCTGTTGGTGTTGCTGCTGATGCCCTCCCATCATCCCTCCACCCCCACCATTATTCACTTGGTCTTGCTGCTGCAACGACCCTGCCAGAGCACCAACCGCCCCACCAAAGTTGCCCTGCCCTCCTCCTGCCAGGCCAGCAACAGCATCCAGAAGACCCGAGTTCTGCCCCCCACCAAGCGGCAACCCCTGACTCGCCAACGTCTCAATTGCCCTCGTCAGAAGCGACGACCCCTGGCCACCCGCACCTCCCAGGTTGCCCAGACCTCCGGAGCGGGCGAGCACTGCGCCTGCTTGCTGCAGCAGGTCTGGGAGGTTGACACCCGAGAGCCCTTGCAGCCCGTCCTGCTGCGCGCCCTGCCCTAGACCGTCATCATTGGCTGGCGCAGACCCGTGCAGACCAGCGCCACTGGAATTGTAGGGATCTCCCCCCATGCCCACACCAGACAGCCCCCCAGCAGGCCCTGAAATGTTACCCTGGTTACCACCACCACCACCATAAACGTTACTGTTTATGTCACCGCCACCACCAGCGTTAGAAGCGTATCCTGGGTCCAGGTTACCCCCAGGAGCCGTGCTGCCGTTGGAGCCGAGAAGGGAGGAGATTAAGGAGCCAATGTCCTTACCTCCAGCTCCGCCGCCCAGGGACGAGAGAAGACTGGAGACTTTAGAGAGGTCGAGGTTCGCCAGAAGCTGATTGGATCCTCCCATGTTGCGAAGCGCCTGCAAAAGCACTTGCTGCTGATCCTGGGGCTCCTGTTGCTGCTGCTGCTGTTGCTGCTGCTGTTGCTGTTGTTGCTGCTGCTGTTGCTGCTGCTGCTGCATCAATAACTGCTGCTGTTGGTCTGACTGCTGTTGCTGGTGCTGCTGCTGATGATTCTGCTGATTCTGCTGCAGCAGTAACGCCGCCGCTTCCCCGAGGGAGCCACCTCCAGCACCAGCCAGCAGGCTCGCCATGTTACCGCCACTATTGTTGATCGCCGCAAGAAGAGCGCTCGGGTTCAATCCTCCCTGCGTCACAGCCTGCAGCATCTGCTGCTGCGGCGTCATACCCTGATTCTGCCCTCCGCTGTTGGATCCTTGGCCGAGCCACAACCCCATACCGCCCCCGCCTTGCTTGTTCATGGCTCGGCTGACCAGATCTGCGAACTCCTGCGACGAAAACTGCTGCTGCGAGCCCTGCTGCTGCGACGCTTGAAGCCCCTGCGACTGGAAATTTTGCTGTTGACCCGGCAAAAGAGCCGCGCCAGCAGCGGCGGCTTTCGTGACGTCATCACCGAACATGACGGCAGCGCCTCGCATCGTGTCTCCCTCGAACCCCGCGCCTTTGTGGTTGAGTCCGCCGACGCTCCCGGGGCCGGTGCCTGTAGCAGCGGAGTCGCCAGGCTCGGGTTTAACGCTGGTGGGGCCTGTGTCCGCGAGCGCGTCGCAGAAAGCTCTGTGCGTTATGAAGCTGTCGCGCCTGCGGAGAGGATACCCAAAAAAGAAAACACGAAGGTTTTAGTGACGTAAAAAAATGATGGAATTTCCCTAAGGGGGAAAAAAAGGGCGAGGACGTTATAGAAAAGGCCAAACCGACGCGCAAATTGAAGAAATCGGTGGGGGTGCGGGAGGAGGAAGGGGGGGTTGGGGCGCGGGAAGCTTAATATCAGGTTAGAATGAAGAGAGCCGAATTTATTACCTTGAAAAAAGAGTACCGCAATCGCATCGATACTCGCGAGTACCGCACGTCTTCATGTGGGCCTTCCAATCCGACTGCACGGCGTACTTCTTCGAACACTTTTCGCACTTGTACTTCTTTTCCCCATGCTTGCGGCAAAAATGCTTCTTGATCCCGGTCAGATCTCCAAGCGCTCTGGACGGGTCGTGGTGGATGCAAGTAGGCTCCGGGCAGACGTAAACCTTCTTCCGCACTTCCTGCGTGGTCCGCTGGCGGAGCTTCCAAGGGAGGTTGTGGCCGCGGCGGTGCAGCTGCAGGTTCTGGTCGCGCTGAAAGCCCTTGTTGCAAATCTCGCACACGAACCGGTTGGTGGCGAGGAGTGTGCGCGGGGACAGAGCGACAACTTCCGCGTCCGGATCTGCGAATAAGAACGGAGAAGAGAAATGCGAAGCCAGAGAGAGAAACATTGTTAAGAAAGCGTTCCATCGGAAGCGTTAGGCGACAGGAGGAGGTGCATCCGCACATAAAAGCAGACTCACCTTCCATATAAGGTTTGGAAAGAAAAAACAAACCTTGCTTTCGTACATTACTACGCGTCAATGCCGTACCTGGGTTTCCAGGGAGGTTGCGCTTCCGCTTCAAGGAACCACTCGGCGTTCCCGTGTTCTGAGTCTCCTCTTCCTTCTTCGCCACGCCGTCTGCGCCGCTGCCATCAGACGAACTGCCGCCTCCCGCATCGTCCTCAAATTGGTTCGGCGGGAGCTGAATCGTCAGCGCCTTAGGAGGAAGCGACATCGACCCTTATTCTCCAAGACAATAGCTTAGATTGGAGAAAGTTGCGAGACTCCTTTCGGCGGAACTCCAGATCTGGATACACATTGGACACGGTAGTAGAGGAAAAAAAAAAGGACATGGTAAGGGAAATTGCATCAAGAATAACATCGCGAAGCATCAATGGGAGAAGCAGACACAAAGCTCAAGTCTACTAGTATGCACAATGGGGACGGCCGAAAAGCGCAGGAAGACAACAGCATATCAGCAACACGTAATGGTGCTTTGAAAAGCCATTGTGGAATATAGAATCCAACTATGGACATGAGCTCCTCATGAAAGGGCGTACCAATATCAATAAATGGGTGGAAGCCGCTTTGCCCACCTTGTCAAGTTTGAACAAAGAAGGCCGAACAGCAAATTGGCTTATCTTCAGCTGGAATCGGATACTAGCGCAAACAGCAATCGGTACCAACAGGCAAGGGGTGGGCCCTAGGACGACGACAAGAACGGGAGAACAGCACAGGAAGAAGCCAGGAGTTGAGGACAGGAGAAAGACAGGACAGGAAAGGACAGAAGAACTCTGGCTCTCCTAGACCAGCCTCACAGCCTTTTGGCTGCTTCTCTTGCCCGCCCTTCCCCTGCGGCACAAAGACTTTTGATTTCACCGCACGCGAGGGATGACCTCGAGGGGCTGTCCAAGCGCCGCCTGGCTACCTTGCGCCGAGGGTTTCGTTTGGAAGCGAAGAGTGCGCGTATGGGGGAGTTGGGGGGAACCCGATGGTGTTGGAGATTCTGCCCCTTCCGTTACGGTCAAGGTGAAGGATCATGAGCACCAATGGCAACGCTCAATCGAATGTTTTTTTACAGTGTCGAGAAAGGTCAAGATCTCGATGCTCTTCTCTTCGGAGTTTTGCGAGGATGGGATTTGGGATGGCGCGCAAATGGGGGTTGAGTTCGCGCGTGGGGAGATGCCGGTTGCGGAAGCTTTGTGCGGTGGAGACCTGTGTTGCGGAAAACTGTTTCCGCCAGCGAGGAAAAGCGGGGTTGGAGCCTCTTGGCAATGGGTTTTGGCTTGGGCGACGATGGCCAACCAGGGAATTGACTGAAGGGAACAAGGTCTGATCGCACGGTACGTGATGCTTGACACCAACCTTATCGACGGTTCACAGCATGTCTCGGAAGCGATAAGGTTGGGCAGCCGAAGTGCAACCACTTGTTTCCAAGCAGCCAGCCTGATGCTGTTGCATGCAGCCATTCTGCCTCCTTCGCGAATCCAAGAAGGCTGCGAGCAGCCATGGCCATTAGCGAAACCGACGGAGCGACGAGGGCAAGCAAAACAAAACAGACTGACAGGTATCTTGTCGCCGACACCAAAGAATGCATCTAAATTCGTTCGTGTTGATGGAGCACATCGCACACTTGCAATCGGTAAACGCCAAGCCCCGTTGAGAGTTTACAGCACGGGGTTGGAAAAAAAAATACAGTATCATCATTCAGCGACAACGTCAAAAGTGTAGAAAATCGTCAGCCAGACCTTCCAGCCAGCACAACCAGGGGGGATGCCAGGATTCTGCCAGGAGGTTCTGGTCCGTTGAGAATGACGCGAGCTTGGCCAGTATCCCTGTTTTCTTACAGATTTTACTCGGTCACCCTTCGATTTGTAGTACAGTCATTTTTGGGAGCTGCTTTGTCCGAGCTGGCAAGAACAAAAAGCAAATGGCAGAGACGCACAAACATCTGGACGCCACGCCACACGAGTCATCCGTTACAAGCTCGATGAATCCGACTACGCCAAAAATATATGTACAACCAGCGTACTACAAAAAGAAACTGAAAGTGCAATAAACTGTTTATTTTCAAAACTGGGTGTGGCGCCGATTTCTTCGGGACGGCAGTGGTAGGGATACCCCCGCACTCATCAAGACATCCAGAAGGTCCCAAGATGGATCAATCTGTGCATCATCATCCATCCGAGACGCCGCTCCCGAACTATCTTGCCTAACCGAACCTCCACGACCGTCGGGCGTATCGTACAAGTGCTGCCACCACTTCTTCCTGATCGTAGGCGGCGCAGACGCAGGACCGGAACTTACAATTGGAGCATTTGGAGTGACTGGCAAAACTCCTTCCCTGGAACCACCCGCACCCTCACCACCAGCGAACGCGGAGACTCTGGCTGGCGTTCCACCAGTAGAGGCTCTAGTCGGATCCATGGCGCCACCTCCTGACACTGGTTCACCTAACAGAGGTTTCTCAATTCTTTCTTTCTCGTGCCTACTCCTCCCATGCTTCAACCCACGGGCTCGTTTTCTTCCCTCGCTTGCAACCTGCGGCCTTCCTTCCAAACCACCCTCGTCAGCATCATTCCCAGCACGGCCCCTGCCTGCCCTTGGAGTTGTCGTGGGTGTGTCAGCAGGGCTCCCTGTGCTCTTCCTCCTCCGCCCAACCACCACCACTTCAAACTCCAGCTCTTCCGCTGCTGAGCCCTCACCCAATCCCGCCACCACGGCGCATCGGGTAGACTTGAAAAGCACATCTCCATCCTTGGCGGCACCCTTTCCCCCCTCCGCCTCACTGCGTCTCCCATCCTTCTCCTTTTCGCTGCTCTGATCCTGGGCGGCAGAACCTGGCCTTTTCTTGGCTCCATCAAGCCCAGCAGCAATGGCTGCTGCCACCTCAGCAGCCATTTTGGAAGCTAGCGTCTCGGCGATCGTGTCGGCAGCAGCAGCCGTCACTCCCGGCACATTCACCTCCACTCTCGCTGACATGTCGATTTCTGAGATCTGCTCGCGGCGCAGTAATGCGGCTGGACCTTTCGCAGCTGACGCTCTTTCTCCCGCCTCCCTCGCTCCTGCCTCTCCTGCTCCTTTCTTCTCCTCTCCCCTTGCCCCCCAGCGCACAGACTCTTGCACTCCTTGCTCTCCCTCTCCTCCCCTTGCTTCCGTCCCTTCTTCAGGAACCACCGCCTCGACCTGCATCCCACTCCAAGCACGGCCGGCACGGGCAGCATTGTCAGCACCAGCCCCCTGCTTCTCACGTATCTCAAAAGAACTCCTCTTGCCACCACCTGCACTGCCACTGCCAAATCCGAGGGCAGCCAAGCCCGTCTGTGCTGTCTGCCTGTCCTCCCCTGTGCCCTCCTCTTCGCTCCGACTCTTCCCAATTACTCCTACCTGCTCTCTCACCCTTACCCCCTCAACTGCTACTCTAGCCCCCACTTGTTCCCCCCCACCCATCACCCCTGTTGCCCCACCTCCCGTCCCCCCCACATCCATTCTCACTCGCCCTCCCGTCCACCCCACTTCCACCACTAGGTCCGCCTCCTCACCTGCACTTCTCTCCCCTCCTCCTCCTCCTCCTCCTCCTCCTCCTCCTCCTCCTCCTCCTCCTCCTCCTCCTCCTCCTCCTCCTTCTCCTAGATCCACCCCAGGCTCACGGCCCGCCAACAACCTCTCCCCTTCCTCATCCGCCTCAACTCCCTCCTCCTTCTCCTTCTCCTTCTCCTTCTCCCGCTCCCCCTCAGCTATCCCTCCAGCCCCATTCACCCCTCCCACACCAGCCACCACATGCGCTTCCTCTGAGCCCGCCTCATTCCCTTGTTCTGTGTCCGCCTCATTCGCCTCCTCTGCATGCTCCTCAAGCGCTTCCTCCTCCTCCTCCATCTCCTGCGCTGCAACTCCATCTCTCTCCTCCTGGGTCGCTGCAGGTGATTCTTGAGAATGCTCTGCTGCTGCAGGAGATTCTTCATGACGCCCTGTTGTTGCAGGCGTGTCCTTGAAAAGTTCTGTCGTTGCAGCCGTTTCCTGGGTGTCATACGCGTCTGTCCACTGCACGTCCTTTTCCTCCTGTGTCCTCAGCAGTTCCGCCTCCTCTTCCCCGAGCGCCAACCCCTCTTGAGTCAACTCAGAAGTCATCTTCTCAACAGACGACATCTCCTGCCCTTCACCTCCACGTGTCTCCTGGGTGTCATACGTCTCTGTCCACTGCACGTCCTCCTCCTGTGCCCTCTGCAGTTCCGCCTCCTCTGGAAGTGGCACCAACCCCTCCGCATCCTGCGTCTCCTCGTCAGCAGCAGCAACAGCTTCAGCAGCAGCAGTAGCAGCAGCAGCAGCAGTAGCAGCAGTAGCAGCAGTAGCAGCAGCAGTAGCAGCAGCAGCAGTAGCAGCAGCAGTAGCAGTAGCAGCAGTAGCAGTAGCAGCAGCAGTAGCAGCAGTAGGAGCAGCAGTAGCAGAAGCAGTAGTAGAAGCAGTAGTAGTGGCAGCAGTAGCAGCAGTTGCAGCAGTGGCAGCAGTAGCAGCAGTGGCAGTAGCAGCATCAACCCCTGTGGACACAACAGCAGCAGCAGCAGCTTCAGCAGCAGCACCACCAGCATTCTCGCCCTCGCCACCGCCAACGCCACCCCCAGCGTTGGCACTGGAGCCACCAGAGAAGAGGCTCTTGGCAAAGCGAGTGAAAGAGCCGTAGACCGAACTTATACCCCCCACCCTCCTCTTCTCCTCCACCTCCTCCTGCCCACGCTCTTTTGCTGTCTCATTCCCCACCTCCTCGCTCCTCACCTCCTCTTCCCCCTCCACCTCCTTTTCTCCCAGCACCTCCTTCTCTCCCTCTGCCTCCTTCGCTCCCTCCTCCTGCCCTTCTTCACCTGTATCACCATCCACAGCCATGGGGACATCATCAGCAGAGGGGGCTACAGGCACATCTGCCGCAAGGGCAGTAGCAGAGGCATCCGCGTCCACATGCATCACATCCTTTCTCTGTTGCGTCTCATATGAGCCCTCCTCCGCCCCATCTCCAGGCAGCCACGCCTCAGACGTTGGCTTCACACCCGCTTCTGCCATCTCCACATCATCCCCTCCCCCCTGCCCATCCTCCACATCATTTCCTCCCCCCTGCCCATCCTGCACATCAATCCCTCCCCCCTGCCCATTGCCCTTCCCCTCGGCATCCCTGCTCAACGGCTCGTGCTCCTTCTCCTCCATTGCCTGACTCACAGGAATGCCCCCTTCCTCATGAGGGCGTGTTACAGGCATCGCCATCGACCCAGGAAGCCCGTACTCAGCTCGCCCTGCGTCTCCATCCTGCTGCTCGTCTTCTCTTTCACTGTCCCTCACCTCCTCCGCCTCCTTCCTCTCCTCACCCCCTTCTGCCCCTTCCACTACGTTCCCCTCCCCTCCCTCCTCCGTCTCCTTCCCCTCTCCCCCCTCCTCCCCCTCCTTTACTCTCTCATCCACCTCCACTCCCCGACCATCCTCCTCCTCCCCATCCGCCTCTTCTTCCCCTCCCTCCCGAACCCCTGCCCCTCCAGCCTCACCCCTCTCTGCCTCGCGTCCCACCAGTCGGCCACTGCCCCCTTCACCTCCTCTCCCCAACTCCATGCTTGTTGCCTCCGCCTCTCCAATCCGCACCTCGGCTGCCCCATCGCCCCGCTCCCCTTCCTTCTCTCCACCCCTTTCCTCCCGTGCGTCCACTTCCTCCCCACCCCCAGTCACTCCACCGCATTCACCACTTAACTCCTCTTCCTCCCGCCTGCCCTCTCTATCCCCATCTCTTGCTCCCCCCATCCCTTCCCCACCTTCCCTCCCCACGTGCCCCTCTCTAGTCCCCTCTTCATCCCCGTTATCAGCTGCTGTATTGCCATGTATCTCTGCATCTGCCACGTTCCCGTTAGTATCTGCTCCACCACTGTCCTTCACCACCTTCCCCTCCTCGGCCCCATCCAGCTCGGCAGCATTATCCTCTTCATTCCCAATAGAGGCAGTTGCGTTATTGTCCTTGTCCCCCATAGAAGCATCTGCATGATCATCCTTGTCCCCATCGCCCAGCCTGTGAGCGTGCTCAGCAGGCAGGGGGAAGAGGTCGGCAGAGTCTGGAAAGTCCCGAGTCACGGGCTGGACGCTGCTGCACCTGCACGCACACATGCCAGTCGGGGGAGGACAGGAAAGTGCATGGGAGGGAAAAACCGCATGGGTTGAGCGCAAGTTGTGGCATGATCAGTTAAGGAGGGGATGAGGTCAGCTGAGTCTCTGAACCCTTGAACCACGGGCTGAACGCTGCTGCACCTGCACGCATGCCAGTCAGAGGCAGGACACAAGGGCGCAAGTGCAAGGGGGGAAGGCCGCATGGGCCGCAAGTCTTAAGAGATTAAGTTCGTGCATGATCAGATGAGCCATGCAGCCCATGCAGAGCAAGGAAAGGTGGCAGGAGTGTTGTCGCTGCCACCTGCACTGGCGCGTTTGGGTTGGAGAAGAGATGGTTTGAGGAAGAATATGGAATGCGCAGCAGTGCATGCAAGACATGAGTGAATGCGTGCAACATGTGAGAGTGAGTGCAACATGGGATGTGAGCATTGCATGCACGGATCATGTCATGTGGGTTCCGAACTCACCCAAATGATCCATTGCTATCCCTGGACAGCCAGCGAGCCTCCTCTGCAGGACCCTCATCCACTTGCGCCTCGTCAGCAGCAGGCTCACCGGCCACGTCAGCAACGGGCACTCCAGCCACGTCAGCACCAGGCCCTTGAGCCGCACCATCAGCAGAAAGGCAAAAAGTGTCAGTGGCAGGCTCAGGGGGAGCGGCTGAAGCAGCAGCAGTAGCAGCAGCTGCAGCAGCAGGTCTAGCATCAGGAATATCCACAGGTGTGGCAGCAGCTGAAGCATCAGGTGTGGCAGCAGGTGTAGCACAGGTGGCTGTTGTAGCTGCAGCAGGAACGGCAGCTGGAATCACTGAATCTCTCTCAACAGTTTCCTCTGATACCTGCACAGACCCAGAAGGAGGAAAACAAAATTTGGTTTCCAGATAATATCAATTTTCACCACAAATCCTCCGCACAGCTCCCAGCAAAGGGCACGCTGCATGTCCCACACACCTGCTGCTGCACATCCATGCCTTCTGGTCCCCGAGCACGCCCGTGCAGCCCACCCTCCGCATCACCATGAGCGTTAGCTTCAGCATCAGCATTGGCATGGGCATTGGTGTCGTCATAAAGGTTGGCGTGGGCATGGGCATCGGAGCCAGCGTGCTCGTCCTCATCATGCTGCTGCAGGCTGAGCAGACGCACGTCTGGCGACAGGTGGCCGTGCATGTCTGCGTCCGTGGAGAACGGCTGTGTGTGCATCCCACACGCACTGGCACCCCCCACACCTCCAAACCCAATGTCAGAGTCAGTGTGGGCTGCAGTATGTGCGTGCATGTCCGCGTCCGTGGAGAATGGCTGTGTGTGCATCCCACACGCACTCTCACCCCCCACACCTCCAAACCCGATGCCAGAGTCAACGTGCGCTGCCGAGTGAACGTGTGTGTTACCGTCAGTGTCAGAATTAGCATGAGCTGAAACGTGAGCGTGTGTGCAAGTGTTAGTGTTAGCAGCATCTGTGCGAACAGTGCATGCTTCCCTTGCTCCTCCGCCTGCTGCTGCCCCTCCATCCCGCTCAATTCCTTCTTCCGCCCCTCCCGGACCACTCACTTCCTCCTCACCACCTGCCGCTGCTGCACCGGGCCTCCTCGTCTCCTGTCCTCCACCAGCTCCAGGTTCGGCAGCAGGCTCGGGTACAGGCACGGGAGGAGGCCCCGCAGGTGGGTAAGCGGCGAATGGCTGGATATCCGGCTTAATGTCTTGGGAGACTAGCTGTGAGAAGTCCTGGGATAGACCTTCTTGCGGTGAGACTGGCTGGCTGTTCTGCCACGTCAGATCTATGGCATCGTCGTGCCAGTCTGGCATAGCTACGTCATCAGAAGGGACCTCCACCGTCACGCCCTCCCAACCTGCTAGCGAGAAAGGAGGAGGTTAGGGAAGGGAGCGGGGACAGCGCGTGTGGGAGTGTGGGGGTGGGGGGGAGGGGATACGCCAGGAAGGGGGCGGGGGGAGGGGAAGGGAGGGGGTGGTGCACTGAAGAACGAAACGGCAGGGTCATAAAGCGCGAAAGGAGGCCTGGAAACAGAAAAAATAGGATGTTTGTCTTGGAAGCACCGGTTGTAAGCTGACTGCTGGCGTGATTAACAAGTCACGGCGGATCCATGACGGGGATTTTACGAACAGGCGTAGCTAAGGCGCGGTTAAGGGGTCATTCATGTGCTTGCCTTCTTGTAAATGCAGTGCCTCCTCCTGCGACGTGCTCACAAACGCGTCCTCCAACACCTGACACAAGACGTGAAGGAAACAGGAAGACCGGGACGAAAAACGGGAAACGCAAATGCAAATCCAAGAGAAATCAAAGAAACAAACAAATAGGAAACAGGGAGTGAAAAACAAGAACAGACGATGGACGTATACAGAGCATCATTGTCGCGTGGGACGGAACAGGGAAGATAACGTTGCGATTCGAAGAAGCGGTCTCAAACAACGCAACAGACCTGATCGACTTGCATCTCAACCTCTTCGCTTGAATCATCCTGGCGGGGATTCTCTCCTTGCTCGCCGTTCGGCTGTGAATCCATCCCAGATGCGCCTTCGATTCGACCATTCCTCTGAAATTCCAGGCCGTCGGCATCCCTTCCTTCCGGCTCTGTCGAATCCGGAATATGCTCGTCATAATCGCGAACAATCGTTCCGCCTAAGCTTCCGCCCGGATCGCCCTCGAGGTTACTTGACGCAGCCATGCGGTTGATAGAAAACGGAAGCTTCAAATACGAACGGCGAAAGTAAAATCTGTAGTATCGCTAACGATATGCATTCTAACGATCGCTCGGTGATTTGGCTAAGAACTACGAATGAACAACCAGATTGTAAACTACGGATGCGGACCTCCGAATTCCAAACCTGACACCTCGGGAGAATCCACGTAAGGGATCTGGCAACTTTTCCGGGTCCACTCATTGCTGCTTCCCAGTAACCGTATGAGGAACACTATTATGAGTTGTAAAAGAGAGTGCGCAGGTAAACGAATAACGAGACTGTGACTGAATGAATCTGAGAATACAATGAATGCGAGAACTAATGTAGGCTAGCCTAGCTAGGAGGAAACCTCGGACGAGCGAGGTTGGGTGCAGGTTTGGCGATGGAAATGCCGAAGGCGACGTGAGGAGCTTCGGCAGCGTGGAAATCGCCCGAACGTGCGAACTCCGAAAATCGGGTTGTACGCGCAGTAGTCAACCCCGATAAGGAATTCGAGAAAATTCCTTACACCACCCCTGTCAAAATGAAGAATGGATGATGCATTGATGTTGGTTGGGGTACATATAGCTAACCCTAAGTTTTGTACCCCCTAAGACAAACCTCACTATAGGCTACAACATTTGACACACCCCCATAGCCTAAGTGAGGGGTGTCTAGCAGAACCACACGAGTACGGTCACAAGACCAGTCCAAGAAACGAAGCTCAGGGTGGATCACAACGTCACCACACAGTCTGAGCACAAACAACAGTGGCCACAAGGCCAGTCCAAGAAGTAACAGAGGTATATAGAAAGCAAAGTAAACAGTACACTCAAGTCTAAGCAACACGAGAACCAGTGTCAACAAGGCCTAACTGCACACAGCACCTCTGGTGGTCACAAGGCGGAAGCGCCTTGGTGAAGATGTCTGCAGTGTTGGCCTCGGACTCCACAAACTCAAAGCGAGCCTGTCCACGCCTCTGCAACTCTCGCAGAAGAAAGTACCTGACGTGAATGTGCTTCACTCTGCTCTCCAGTCGTGGCTCTCGACAAAGGAGAATAGACGCCTTGTTGTCAGTGAACAAGGTCGGTGCAGAGCTCGGCCGCTCACCAAGGTCGGTGAGCAAGAAGGTCAACCAACGCAGCTCCTGTGCCGCCATGGCACCAGCGTAGATCTCAGCCTCAGCTGTAGAGGTCGAGACCGAAGAGGAGCGCGTGGACCGCCAGGAAACAGCTCCAGAACCCAGGCTGAAACAGTACCCCTGAGTAGACCTGTGAGTCTCAGCGTCGTCAGCGTAAGAGGAGTCACAGTGACCAGTAAGTACGACAGACTGCTGCCCTCCAAGAACTAGCCCCACGCCTGACGTCGTCGCTAGGTACTTCGCCACCCTCACAGCTGCTGTCCAGTGAGCAGGACGGTGTCTCCCTGGCGCAACAAAGCGCGCAAGAACGCTGAGAGGGAAGGCGAGGTCCGGGCGAGTACAAGTCATCAGGTACATGAGGCAACCCACAAGCTCAGCGTAGGGACCACTAGGCTCGAACGGCTCGTCAGGAAAGGGTCCAGTGAGTCTGTGGTCAACAGCAAGAGGTGTGCGCTGTACTGTGGAGTGCTGAAGCCCGAACCGCTGAAGGACCTGCTGCACCATGTGCGACTGTGAAAGTGTAATGGTGCGAGCAGCTCTGTCCCTGGTGATCTGCAGGCCAAGGTAGTGGCGCAGCTCACCAAGATCAGTGCAGGTGTGTCTCTTCTGCAGTTCGGACTTCACGTGTGCCAAAGCAACCCTGTCAGGGGTGGCGAAAACAAGGTCGTCAACGTAGACCAGAACAAAGAAAGGTGTGGGGCCACGACGAACGAACAGCGACGGGTCAGCAGAAGACGGCTGGAACCCAAGGTCAGACAGGGTAGAACGCAGGGTGTCGTGCCACTCACGAGGAGCCTGACGAAGACCGTAAACCGGTCGCCTCAGCCTCCACTGGGTCCCAGGAGGGAAAGAGCCAGTGAAGGCAGAGGGACGACGCAACCAGACCTCCTCGTGAAGACTGCCCTGAAGGAAAGCAGTAGAGAAGTCGAGAGAGTGTAACTCGTAGTCTCTCTGTGCTGCTACGTGTAGTAACACCCGAAGAGTGGTCATCTTCGGGGTGGGCGCGAAGGTCTGAAAGAAGTCAACTCCCTCGCGCTGACTGAAACCTCTAGCCACGTAGCGTGCCTTGAAGACCGGAGGAGATCCCGGTGGCCGCTTCACCCTGTAGATCCACATGCCGTCGACTACGTTCGCCCCCGGAGGGGGAACCTCATCGACGTAGGTGCCTGTGGATCTGTAGGAGGCCATCTCTGCGTCCATGGCAGCTCTCCACTGAGAGGCCCAAGGCCCTGACACTGCCTCAGCGTAAGTGCGAGGAGTCGGAATGTCAAGGGCGTCGGGGTCACCCTCAGGGGCGAGGAGCATGGCACAGAGATGAGGGGAAGCGGCCGCCAGGAACTCTAGCTCAAACTGCCTGTCCTCTAGGGCGTCACAGCCAAGGGCAGACACACCCCCGACGGCCAGAGGACTGGAAGGAGGAGCAGCCACAAGAGCGGTGGCGAAGTCAAGGCGGCGGGTAGAGGCAAACTCAGTGATTGCGGCAGTAAGAGCGGACACAGAGGACACAGAGGCACGAGGGTGAGTAACAAGCGAGGCGAGAACACGAGAGAGAAGAGGACGGTACGTGCGGTAGTAGTCAGTGACAGGAGTAGGGAGCGACGCAGTGAGAGCCGACTCAGGAGGAGACGGAAGCACAGACGGAGACGGACGAGGTGGACTAGAACGAAGTAAGGCAGTACGAAGGTCAGTGAAGGGAACAGGAGACGAGGGACGAGCACGAGGGGAGCGACGAGAGGCCCAAGTCTGAGAAGGAGGAGGGGACAACGAAGACTGAGAACGAGGGAAAACAGCGGGAGAGGGGTCAGGAGGAGGAAGCGGAGGACCAGAGACGGGAGGAGAGGGGGAGGAGGAAGGAGAGCGAGAGGGGAGACCAAGGGTCCGAAGACCCGAGACAGGAGGAGGAGACGGCAGCTGCTGCGGCTGCGGCTGCTGCGGCTGCTGCTGCTCCAGCGGCTGCTGCCCCTGCTGCTGTCGCTCCTGCTCCTCGAGCCGCTGCAACTCTCTCTCCTCTCTCTCCAACTCCAGCTGCTCCTCACGAGCACGGCGAACACGAGCCTGGAACCTGGTCGGGTAGGGGTGGGGGGAAGGAGTAGTGTCCGGGGCAGCGGCAGCCCCAGAGTCGACCTCCGAAGCACCAAGCACACCACCCCCAGAGGCAGCACCAACACCAGCTCCAGACCCAGGCTCTCCAGAAACCGAAGGAACACCCTCACCCCCAGACGCAGCACCCCCAGACTCCGCACCAGCACCCCCAGACTCCGCACGACCAGTACCAGCCCCCGGAAGACAAGAGTCCTCTGCAACCCGCGGCTCAGCTCCAACTCCAGCACCCCCAGAACCAGAGACCTGTACAGGGACAGTCGCAGGACCAACCTCCCGAGAGGGAGCACCTGCAGGAGGCGGCGAGGAAGACTGTGGGGAGGGAGGCTGTACAGGGGGGGCTACCGAAGGGGGAGGGCTAGCCTGAGACACACCAGACGGGGCTGGACCAGGGGGGGGAGGCTGTACCGGGGGAGCAGGCGGGGGAGCGGCTGTCAGGAAGAGGGGGGGAGGAGGAACCGGGAGACCTCGACTGGGGTACCTGACGTAGTACGGGGTGGACTCCTCGAAACGGACGTCACGGGAGTCAAAGAACCGGTGAGAGGGAGGGTGGTAAAAGGTGAAGTCAGAGGAGTCCTCAGGGAAACCAAGGAAGACACAAGGAACGGCGCGAGGCGAGAGCTTGTCCGCGGAGGTGTCGCGGACAAGAGCCAAGCACCCCCAGACACGAAACCTCGACGCGACACCAGGGGACCCTGTCCAAAGACTGGTCGGTGAAGCCTCCGGCCGAGAGACGCGTGGCCAGAGGTTCAGCTGGTGCGCGGCGTACCTGACTGCGTATGGCCACAGGAAATGGGGGGCACGGGCGTGAGTCAAGGAGGTGCGGGCAATCTCCATGACCAGGCCTATGCGACGCTCAGCAACCCCATTCTGCTGTGGGGACTCCGGAAGCGTCCAGGACTGACGAATGCCCTGTTCGCGACAGAATCCAGCGAGAATGCCGGAGCGAAACTCGCCCCCGCGGTCGGAGTGGAGACAGCTGACACGACGACCACGAGTGTCCTGGGTGGTAAGCAACCACCTGATCAGCGTAGAAGTCACCTCAGACTTCCTCGCCAGGGGGAACACTGTGGTGTAGCGGGAGTAGTCGTCAACGACCACCAAAAAGAAACGCTCACGCTCAGGGCCAGGGCGAGGAGAGGGGCCCCAGACGTCCAAGTGCAGCGTCTCAAAAGGCTCGGTGGCCGGACGAAGGGAGGAGGAGTGAGGGGTGGCACGCAGCCTACCCTCGACGCAAGGACCGCACGGTGGTGCAAGGGACGGCGGCAGCGACGGCAAGACACGCGGGAGACCTAAGACCAGACGCTGACTAGACATAGCACGCAGACGTGGAAGAGAAGGGTGTCCCATCCGGTGGTGCCACAGAACGGTGGGGTGGGCAAGTGACCGACAGGAGCAAGACGCAGCGACTGGACTGGACGCGACAACCTGAGGGGACGGAACCACCTGGTGAGACGCAGGGAGGAGACTAGGGGGAGGGACAGGAACTGGGAGGAGTGGCTGCTGCGACGGCGGCCGCTGTGGCTGCGGCTGCGGCTGCTGCTGCTGCTGCTGCTGCTGCAGTCGCTGCTGAGCGCGCGGGCCAGTGTGAAGAGTGTAGAGACCGGAGCCCGGCTCAGCAGCAAAAGTGGCGAGGGGCTGGTAAGAGTCCCCGTCAACACACACCGCAGTCTCTCCAGAAGGCTCAAACCACACACCCACGTGCTGACTCACGAGGGGTCGCACGCCCACCAAGTTCCGGGAGAACGAGGGGACGTGAAACCCAGTGAGAGACCCAGAAGGAGCAGCCGGACACGGCAAGGTGGTAGTGTGACGCGCGGTGACTGGTCCCGAAGTGGGATCAGCCAGCGCCACAGAAACAGGCGCAGGAAGAGGCGTAAGTGTCGTGCTGTCACGAAAGAAGCAGTGAGAGGCTCCAGAGTCCAGCGTGAACGACAGCGAACCGTCCTCTGAGGTAGCCGCTGGACTAGAGTCTACACAAGAACCTACACTAGCAACAGGCAACTGAGCAAGGCTAGCACCTAAGCTAACAACACCAGAGTAAGCAGAGTCAGAAACACTAGAGTCAACAACAGCATACATAGCATGGGGAGTACCAATCAGATCAACTAACTGCTCAGCAGACATGCCCCACAGAGCGGAGCCGTAACGCTGAACAAGAGGCAGCCAGTCAGGGGCAGGAGCACCAACCCCGTAGACCAAACGAACCGTGTCAGTGAGCTGAGCAAAGCACTGACCAGGGGGGTGAAACCGGCCACAAGGGTGGCCACGACGAGTGCCTGTCAGAACCTGGTAGGTGCAGGGAGTGTAAGCAGCACCGCGCTGGGTCTGACGCAGCCCCGACCCTGGAGCCAGCTGCTGCCGCTGCTGCTGCTGAGGCTGCTGGGAGGAGAGGGGCTGCTGCTGCTGCAGAAGCTGCTGCTGACGCTGAGCCTGGTACCACGCCGCTGCTCCACCAACCGGGGCAGGAAGTACAGGAGGCGACTGACGAACTCGGGCGTCGCCACCACCAGCAGGCGCAGTGGAGTCACCAGTCACTGCACGAGGCGCCTCTCCAGGCCCTGAACCTCCACCGCCGCCAGGCGCAACGCCACCTCCACTACCTCCGCCTCCACCTCCACTACCACCACCAGAACCGCCTTTCTTGCCACTCCTACCGCGGGACCGCGACGCAGTCGTAACAGCAGCTGCAGTCGCGTCAGTAGCGGCAGTGGCAAGTGAGGCAGTAAAGGTGGGTAACTGCGGGACTGTGCACCCGTGGAAGAGTGGGGGGGGCACAGCACCAGAGGCAGCGGCTACCGAGCGAAGGTTGCTCTCGACGTCCTTGAGTGTAGACTCAAGGACATCGACGGTGAGCTCACTAGGGTGCTTCAGCAGAAGCGCGTCGCGAACGGAGGCAAGGCGGTCAGGGAGGCTAGTGGCGATGAAATAGATAGTAATCGCCATAGGGGGAGGAAGCAGTGCAAGCTGTGCCTCAGTGCAAGCAGCGCGGTAACTAGCGTCGAGCGAGCGGAGGTGAGCGATCAAGTCAGCAGAGCGCTCAAACGAGGCGAGATCAGGAAACAGGAACGGGAGGAAAAGACGGCCAAGAGAGACAGTAGCGGGAGTAGAGTAGCGGGCCTTAATCGCAGTGAGGTACGCAGCAGCGGTGCGAACCTGAGTGAAGTGGACCTCCTCTGACTCAGGGAGGAGGCTGCTGAGTGCGATGCAGGCCGCAGCGTCACGCGACGTCCAAGCCGTCCTGTCAGCGCGCTGACGGGCAAAGCGAGCCGTAGCAGCATCGTCAGGGGCAGGACCTAAAGCGGCAGGCTCGGGGGGCTCGGGGAGGTCACCAGTAGCGTGCGACCAGAGGGTCTCGCCCCCCTGGACTTGACTCTCTAACAGACGGCGAGCGCGAAGAAGCCAGACGGAAAAGTCAAGAGGTCTACCGTCAGCGTCGAAACGAAGAACTCGCGGAGTCGCCATAGCGAGAACTAACGCGAACGAGCAGGCGAGTAACAGCAGGAGGTAAGAGGCAAATTAGGGTTCAGGTGGGGGGGGGGGGGGACTTAGTCGCAGCGGAAGAACGGGCTAGGGCGACGGGCCAGGGCGTAGGGTCGACGGGACGGGGGAAAGGGCGGGCGCGATGCGACGGGGCAGGGCGACGCGACGGGGCAGGGCGACGCGACGGGGCAGGGCGACGGGACGGGGAAGGGCGACGGGACGGGGAAGGGCGACGCGACGGGGCAGGGCGACGCGACGGGGCAGGGCGACGGGACGGGGAAGGGCGACGGGACGGGGAAGGGCGACGCGACGGGGCAGGGCGACGGGACGGGGAAGGGCGACGGGACGGGGAAGGGCGACGCGACGGGGCAGGGCGACGCGACGGGGCAGGGCGACGGGACGGGGCAGGGCGACGGGACGGGGCAGGGCGACGTGACGGGGGGAAAGGGCGCGACGCGACGGGGGGAAAGGGGGCGACGCGTTACGCGACGGGGGGAAAGAGCGCGACGCGACGGGGGGAAAAGGGCGCGACTCGACTGGGGGGAAAGGGCGCGACGCGACGGGGGGAAAGGGACGCGACGAGGGGGAAAGGGCGGGCAGGACGCGACGCTAGGAGTGGCGCTAGGCGCGGCACTACGCGCGGTAACAACGGAACCGGGACGAATGAGAGCTAGGATCAGGCTCGGGAGGCTCGAACGGAGAACGGAGGAACGGGATCCCACAGGATCCTAACCTAACTGATACCATGTCAAAATGAAGAATGGATGATGCATTGATGTTGGTTGGGGTACATATAGCTAACCCTAAGTTTTGTACCCCCTAAGACAAACCTCACTATAGGCTACAACATTTGACAACCCCCCCCTTAAGAAAGGCGGTCAATATCCGAAACACGCTTGCGCGCCAAGTAATCACCAACAAGTGGCGAGGCGTCGAGCGAGGCGGATGGCACCCACGTGTCGTCCTCACTGGTGCGATCAGTCCAGCGGATTAGGAAATCCACGTGTCGGCCAGCTGCGTCAAGTCGAACTCGATGGGCGAGAATTTTCAATGGGTCGAGTGTCGGCTCTGGGACAGGTCGAGCTGTCGGGGCAGCTTGCTGACGTGCAATGTCGGTCGTGGCTGGCACGAACTTGCGAAGCAGGCTTACGTGGAAGGCGTCGTGAATGCGCCAGTCGTCTGGTAGCAACAGCTTCGCGGTGACAGGTGTCACCATCTTGATAATCTTGAACGGTCCGCAAAATCGGGGCCGTAGTTTCGATGGACCGGGCAGGTGCAGGTTCTTCGTGTCGAGGAGCACTAATTGCCCAGTAGTCAAGACGAGTTCCCGGCGTAGGA
This sequence comes from Closterium sp. Yama58-4, assembly GCA_947470075.1. Lineage (NCBI taxonomy): Eukaryota > Viridiplantae > Streptophyta > Zygnematophyceae > Desmidiales > Closteriaceae > Closterium > Closterium sp. Yama58-4. The sequence goes on along the minus strand of CANIUD010000755.1, from coordinate 43,789 downwards.
GGTCGGTGTATTTGCGGGAAGTAATATTCGCCTTGCGAATTGCGTCTACTACTTTCTCGCGTATATGCTGAAGTTCCGTCACAAAAGTTTGTGATCGCGGGACCGGGTTGTCGAGCGAAGTTGCCGTGGGCACCGTCGGATCCATCCCGTAATTCAAGAAGAACGGGGAGTGATTAGTCGTGCTCGATGGTGCGTTGTTGAAGGCAAACTCCAACATGGCGAGGGAATCTTCCCATCGTGCGGGGTCGGGGCAGTTTGTCCGTATCAGCTGCTCCATCGTCTGGTTGGTTCGCTCGGTTTGTCCGTCCGTCTGTGGGTGGTAGGCCGATGAGAACTGTAGCTTCGTGCCGTACTGCGCCCATGTTTCCTTCCAAAACTTGGATGTAAACTTCGGGTCCCGGTCGGTGATGATCGCCGAAGGGATGCCGTGTAGTCGCACGACCGTTGAGATGAAGAGGCGCGCAGTTTCTTCGGCTGTGATCGTCGTTCGGCATGGTGCGAAGTGCGCCATTTTCGTGAAGCGATCGACAACGACGAGGACAGCGTCGTTGCCGGACGGCCCAGCTGGCATCCCCGTGACGAAATCCATCGTCACCTGTTGCCACGGTCGTTCGGGTGGCTCGAGGGGTTGCAGCAGCCCAGCTGGTCGCTGTCGTGTCGATTTCATGGCTTGGCACACCCTGCATGAGGACACGTAACGCTGCACGTCGTTAGAGGAATCGGGCCAGTAATATTGACGGTGCAGTAATTTCTGGGTTTTATCAACCCCGAAGTGTCCGGAGTAGTTCGAATCGTGGACCTCCTGGATGAGGAGTTCACGCAGCAGCCGGTAAGCGGGGACCCAAATCCTGTCGGTGCCGGCTTTTAGGTAATAATCCCCCTTCTGCGTCGTGGCCTGCTGATGATTTCCTGTCGTGAAGAACGGGTCCGTAGTGTAGCCGTGGGTGAATAGTCCTGTAAGTAGCGGGTTCGAATGGGTGATCAGTACAGCAGCGGATTGTACGGTCGGTCTGGTCAGGGCGTCGGCGATGTTATTCGCCCCTTTCTTGTACGTGATGCGGTAGGTGAAGTGGCTCTCCATGTAATCCAGCCACCGAATTTGTCGCGGGTTGAGGTTCGGTTGAGCTCGCAGGTACTGTAGGGACTTGTGGTCCGTGCGCACAGTGACGTCGGCGCCCACCAGGTAGCATCGCCATAGTTTAAACGCGTGGATTATGGCGAGCATCTCCTTGTCGTGGATCGGGTAGTTGCGTTCGGCAGCTTGCAGCTTGCGTGATTCGTAGGCGATCGGCTGCAGCCCGTTCCCGAAATCCTGGAGAAGCACTGCTCCGATGGCGAAATCAGAGGCGTCGGTTACGACTTCGAACGGCTTCGATGGGTCGGCGATGCGCAGTACAGGAGGAGAAACGAGAAAATTCTTGAGCTCCTGGAAAGCCACCTCTGCTTCCTCCACCCGCACGAAATTCTTGTCCTTGTGCAGCAGGTCGGTCCCCGCCATATTCGGGATAAACCGCCGGACGTAATTCACGAACCCCAAAAAACTCTGGAGCTCCGTGACATTAGTCGGGGCCTTCCACTCCTGGATGGTTTTAATCTTCGCCGGGTCAATTTTAATGCCGTCGCGGGAGATGACGTGCCCTAAAAACTCCAAAACCTGCTTAAAAAACTCGCACTTGGAGCCCTTGGTGATGAGCCGGTTTTCTTGCAGCCTTTTAAAAACTGCGTCCAGTTCGCGGAGGTGTTGTCCAAATAGACGATGACACATCGGTCTAGAAGATCGCGAAAAACCCTGTTCATGGTCAGTTGGAATGTCGAAGGCGCGTTCGTGAGGCCGAAAGGCATCACTGTAAATTCGTAACTCCCGTAGCGTGTACGAAACGCGGTCTTGTGACAGTCGTCGGCGAAGACCCGAATCTGGTGGTAACGGCCACGTAAGTCGAGAAGTAGCGAGCGCCGCGAAGTTGATCGAGGAGGTCGTCGGTGCGTGGGATTGGGTAGCGAGACTTGATGGTCACCCTGTTCAACGCGCGATAATCGATGCACATGCGAAGCCCGCCGTCCTTCTTTGGAGTGAACAGGATCGGTGCCGCGAACGGGGAGGTGCTCGGCCGAATGAAGCCTTTCTCCAACAGTGCAACAATTTGTCGGCGTAGCTCCTCGAGTTCCGGTTGGGTCAACCGCCACTGTGTCCGAACAGTAGGTTGCGCGCTAGGTTCCAGCTGGATTTTATGGTCTTCGGGTCTTTCGGGTGGCAGCCCAGGTGGCAAATCGTCCGGGAAAATGTCGGGGTACCGTCGAATTAGCTCCGCTAAATCCGGAGGAACAGCTGCACACAGCTTTTCGATGTCCTTTCCGTCGGTGTCGACTGCCAACTCGCGCAAGCAGACGGCGAACAGCTGCGCACCCCTGTTGAAGTGGTGGGCGATGGTGATGGCTTTGACGCACGGGGCTTGTATGTAGTCAGGTGTCCATGCAGAAAACTTAATTAGCCCCTCGTGCTTGCTGACGCAGCACGATCCCGTTGTCCAGTCGATGACGGGGTTGTGTCGTCGCAGCCAATCGCGTCCCAGCAGCACGTCGCAGCCATCCAGCGTCGTCGCGAGGAACTTCATGCTGAAACCAAAATCTTCGCCGCACTCGATCCGCACCATCCGTGTTTCTTCCGTTATCGCCAGAGGCGTCCCATCCACGAGTCGTGCGTCGATTTCGGGCAGACACCTGTCAAGTTGCATGTTGCATTTTTTTGCGCTCGCCAAGTTGAAGAGGCTATGGCTGGCCCCTCCATCGACGAACATTTTCAAATGATGTTTCCCCACCTTGCCAGCGACCAGCACAGGGTGATCCACATGATTATCCCCGTTATTCGGCCGAGTGCGATCGATTGCATGAATCGGAACCACGACTCGGTGGGGATGGTGGTGTTCGGGCGACGGAGCACAGTCAGTAAAGGGCCCGCTACTTACTGACTCTTCCCATTTCCCTGCTCCTTCCTGTCGTTCTCTGTCAGCGGCATTTTCTCCTTGCATTCGTTCTTCCAGTGACCCACCGGAAACACCGGAAACACCGGAAACACACCGGAAACACTGACCCTTAGGAGGGCGGTCGGGTGTATGGACGGCGTTGATTGTGGCCCGATGGGTCTGGCCACGAAAACCTCTCCCATCCCTGGAAGCCGTTCTCGCGTACTGCATCAGCGCATCCGTTGACTCTGCCACGCGTACTGCTTCGAGGAACGATGTCGGGCGGCTGCGGCGAACTTCGAACTGTATCTCGTACTTAAGGCCGCTCACGTATTTATCCAACCGCTCAGCTTCCGACATGTCATCGATTTGGTCGGCGAAGCCCATAAATGACGCCGTGTAGTCTTGGACAGATCCCATCTGCGACCATGCACGCAGCTTCATGCGAGCTTGCTCCGAGGCGGATATGTGCTCGAAGCGATCCCGTAAGGCTGCGCCCCACTCCTTCCATGTGCGTATCTTGGTCACACCGAAGATCGGTTCTGCAACTTGATTAACCACTGTAGAGGTCCCGTCTGCCGCATGTGTCACACCTGTCGACGTCCCTGTTTCCAAGGTCCGGCGCCACCATTCAAGTGCTGCACCTCGAAGAAGTGAGACTGCGTAATTAATGCGCGTGGCATCGTCATTAACTCCGGCTGCAGTGAAGAAGACTTCAACCCCGAACAGCCACCCCTTTACTGTAATCGTCTTGTCCGTAGGATTAAACGGGGGCGGGTTGACGGGCTTGATCTTGATCGTCGTAACTGCAACTGGCGCTGCCGCCGCTCGCTGCCTATCTTCTTCTTCGAAGTCGCGTGTGAGCTCGTCCAGAGGATTGCCCATCACTTGACTGTTGCCCTCGCCTTCGTCCACAGGCGACGTCTGACGCGCTTCACCTCGCGTCCGGCGTAGCTCGGCGTTTTCCTCCTTCAGTGTTGTCACTTCCGCTTGCAGCGATTCCATGCCCCTCGCCATTTCTGCCACTTGCGCCATCAGTCGGTTAACAGCCTCCTGATCCATGTTTCTAGCACTACGTCTGGTGGGCAGTTGGGTACCCGTGGCCGCCCGGCAAGTGAAAACACGAACTATCGGAGTCGGGCAGGGTTGAGTTAACAACCTCTGCAGCCAACCGTCGTGTAGTCACTAAACCAACCACACCCTATGCCACCAAACTACCCTTGAAAAGCGGGGTGAACTAGGAAAGTAGCTCTGATACCAGGTGTTATGAGTTGTAAAAGAGAGTGCGCAGGTAAACGAATAACGAGACTGTGACTGAATGAATCTGAGAATACAATGAATGCGAGAACTAATGTAGGCTAGCCTAGCTAGGAGGAAACCTCGGACGAGCGAGGTTGGGTGCAGGTTTGGCGATGGAAATGCCGAAGGCGACGTGAGGAGCTTCGGCAGCGTGGAAATCGCCCGAACGTGCGAACTCCGAAAATCGGGTTGTACGCGCAGTAGTCAACCCCGATAAGGAATTCGAGAAAATTCCTTACAAACACCCGTGTGGGGTTCTTCATTTTAGATGAACTTACAAACAGTTTGACAGATGATTTAAGGTTTCAAGTATGATTGAAAACACAAGTGCTTAATATTATAAGATGTTACAAAAAATTAGCACGCCCTAGAGCATTGTGCTGCTCATCAGTAGGTAGAGAGATGCCACAAAGGTTGCTGCTACTGACAAATCATCAAAACAAAAAGGTACCTGCAGAGCACAAAAGAAAGCGTTAGTATTCAGACATAGGAGGTAAGCAGTCAAATTTCAGCAACCAGCGACTCACATGGATGGAAGACTGTCTTGGCCTGAAAAAAATGGTCGTTGGAGTCATGGCAATGGCTGCTGAGTCATGACCATTTCCCCCACCACAGGGAGGACTGGTTGCTGAGGCATGGCAACTGGCTGCTGAGTCATGACCATTCTCCCCCACCACAGGGAGAACTGGCCAACCCTTAGAGGTGCTAAACCCAAGGCATGCGGGAGCCCATCATAGACTGAATCTGCCAATACAGAGCTGCTGCAGTCAGCTCTGTATTAACAGAATCAGCCTGTCTGGCCCGGATCCGAGTGTTTAGACAACCCCAAAGGTCCCTCAGCACCATACTTTGCCTCATGCCTTCAGCCTTCAGGTTACCTGCAGGAGGAAAAAAAGATAGTCAGTCCTCAGCCAGAGCATGCAAGAACAAAGGAAGCAATGAACTCAACTGCTAAAAGGATAAAATTCATACCTTAAAAGACTTTCAGGTCCTGGAGTACTGAACATCAATATTCGTCGAGCATCCTGAGTGGCAATGTCCGTTGAAACTCTCCCATCTTGAAGAACCTGCAGGATGAAAACGGAAATGTTAGTCAATGTGTCACAAACATAACCTGCTAAAAGGATTAAGATAATACCTTGAAAGGCTTCACATCTTCGGGTACTGAAACGTCAAACTGTTGAGCATGCTGAGTGGTGATGCCCGTTGAAACCCTAAACCCATGTTGAAGGACCTGCAGGATGAAAACGGAAATGTTAGTCAATTTGTCACAAACGAAAGTTGCCAAAAGATTAAAATCTTACCTTAAAGGGCCTTGATCCGCCTCATACCCAAGGCCACTACTTCATGCCAGATTCCTCTTGCATCAGCCTCCAGGTTGTCTGCAAGATGACAAATCGAAGGTTAGTTTTCAGCCAGAATATACAAGAATGCAGCAAGTATAAAATTCAAATGCTAGAATGATAAATGATTTACCTTCAGGGAGGTCAGATGCTTGACTGCTGAGGCATGGCAACTGGCTGCTGAGTCATGACCATCCTCCCCCACCAAGGGAGGACTGGCCAACCCTTGGAGTCACTGAATGCAAGGCATGCGAGAGCCCATCATAGACTGAATCTGCCAGTACAGAGCTGCTGCAGTCAGCTCTGTGCCGACAGAATCAGCCTGTCTGGCCCGGATCCGAGTCAGACAACCCCAAGGGTCCCTCTGCACCAATTGTAGCCTCATGCCTTCATCCTCTAGGTTACCTGCTGTCAAACATATTTATATGGGTTATATTACTGGTAGGCTGTAGTGGGGTAGATTCTGTGGGGTATAACCCCTTAGGGTTTTCCTACTTGTAAAATTTCTCTCGATAGTGAACCTCACCTTGCCTAGCTATCTCAACATGGCATCTAGAGCAATGGTCCTAAGGACCTAAGATTGGGGCCCACCTACTCATGAGTTACTTTCCCTACAGCTATACCTACGTGCCTACCTTGCCTGCTGCCCGCGCGCGCCTCGGCTGCATGCGCGCGTGCATTTTTTTTTAGCGCGCCCCGCTGCCTTAGCCGCCCGCGTGCTCGCTGCTGTTGCGCGCAGCTCGTCGCCGCGCGCAACCCGCTGACGCGCGCGACCCGCTGCCGCGCGCGACCCGCCGCCGCGTGCAGCCAGTAGCCACGCACAGCCCGCAGCCGCGCGCAGCCCGTCGCCGCGCGCAGCCAGCTGCCACGCGCAGCCCGCAGCCGCGCGCAGCCCGTCGCCGCGCGCAGCCAGCTGCCACGCGCAGCCCGCAGCCGCGCGTGCCCTGCCCTGCCTGTGCGCCACTGCCTCGACCTGAGCGCTTAGCCGCCCGTGAGTCGTGCGCTTGCCTGCCTTACGCGCTTGCCTGCCTAGAGTGCGCCTGCCTGCCTTGCGCTTACCTGCCTGGAGTGCGCTTGCCTGCCTTACGCGCTTGCCTTTCCTGGAGTGCGCCTGCCTGCCCTGCGCTTGCCTGCCTAGAGTGCGCCTGCCTGCCTTGCGCTTGCCTGCCTGGAGTGCGCTTGCCTGCTGCCTGAGCCTGCTGCCTGCACCTGCTACTTTTGCCTGCGCTGCAACCATGGCGACCCTTACTGTTCTCGCCTTTGAGCCTGACGGCCGCCCCATCGAGTTTGACACCTGGCTTAGCGATCTGCGCCTTTACCTTATGACTGACGTCGCAGACGGAGTATCACTGCTAGCCTATGTGACCGGCACTGTCCCTACTCCCGCTGAGACTGCTCCTGCCCCTGAACGAGCACAGTGGGAGCTCCGCGATGCAGTTGTGCGCCTTGTTATTCGCAATCACCTACCGATCTCTGAGCGCGCGCATTTCAACCAGCTTAAGACTGCTAAGACGCTGTATGATGCTGTCGTTGCCCGCTATTCCGCCCCGGCCACAGCCACCGTTGGTAGTCTCATCCTGCCTTACCTGTTCCCAGACTTAGCCTCGTTTCACACTGCTGCCGACCTTATCACTCACCTCCGCGCTAGTGACGCCCGCTTTCGAGCCGCTCTTACCGACGAGTTCCTCGCCACGAACACCCCCCCGCTGTACTTTACCCTCTACATCCTCGTCACCCGCCTCCCTGACACTCTTCGTTCTGTCAGGGATCACTTCCTTGCTAAGGATCCTACCCCTATCACTCTGGACGACTTCGAGCAGCAGCTGGTCGCAGCAGAGAAGAACATCCTCGCTGTCGGTGCTGCTCGTGGCACTCCCCGCACTCCCCTCTTTGAGGGGTGCTCCCCCTCCCCTCTTGACCCCTCCTACGCCTCTGCTGCTACTGCTGTCGACTTCCTCGGTGCGGAGAAGGTCGCAGCGGCTTCCGCTCCTAGTGGGAAGCGCGGCGGTGGCAGGGGCGGCAAGGGTGGCAGGGGTGGCGGAGGTGGCGGTGGAGGGAGCGGTGGTGGAGGCGGCGGGGGTGGTGGAGGTGGTGGGGGTGGACGTGGGGGTGGAGGCGGTGGGTGGGGTGGCGGCAGGACCGGGGGCGGTGGAGGCGGCGGCGGCGGTGGTGGGGGAGGAGGCAGCGGCAGTGGCGGTGGAGGTGGGAGTGGGGGTGGATCTGGCCAGAAGGGTGGCCCCACTGGTGGCCAGCAGCAGCAGCAGCAGCAGCAGCAGCAGCAGCAGCAGCAGCCACAGCAGCAGCAGCAGCGTCCTCCCCTCACCTCCCAGCAGCTCAATGACTGGTATGCTGGGCGTGGGGCGTCTCGGGGTTCTGACCGCTGCCCCTATGTCATTCGTACTGGCCCCCGCAAGGGTCGCCCCTGCAACGGTTTTCACACTGAGTACCGCTGTTTCGCTAGGCTTAGTGACGCCTGGCGCGCCAAGTACCCTGATGCTGTTGAGTTCCCCAACTGGGCAGAGCTGCTTAGGCGTGATGTGCCTATCTTTGATCTGGACTATGATGTTATTCTTGCTGCCATGTATGCATTGACTGTTAGTGCTGAGGGTGACTGCTACTTGTGTGTGCCGCCTGACCCTGGTATTGACCCCGGTATAAGGGCTGCAGCCCTAGGTGCTAGTGAGTCTGCTCCCCTTGGTACTGAGTCGGCTCAGGCCTTGCACACGTTTACACTTGACTCTGGTGCTTCCCGCTGTTTCTTTCGTGATAGCACCACCGTCACTCCCCTCCCTGCACCTGTCCCTGTCTCACTGGCTGACCCCTCTGGGGGCCCAGTGCTTGCACGAGCCACGACTGTGCTCCCGTGCCCGGCGGTCCCGTCTGGTGAGCTGTCAGGTCTCCACGTTCCCTCGTTCTCTACGAACCTGGTGAGCAACGCCGTCCTCCAGGATCACTGGGTTGACACCTGGACTCCTGGAGGGCAGCGTGTGGCGATCTGCACGTGCTCCAAGACTGGCCGCCACCTGGCCACGTTCACTCGTGAGCCGGGGTCTAGTCTGTACACCCTCACCACTGTTTCACGCTACACTCCTTTGTCTCCTCAGCTGTACGCGTCTGCTCAGGTAGCTACCCAGTGTGAGTGCCGCCGCCTGTCGCACGACACGCTCCTGTGGCACCACCGCCTTGGTCACCCCTCCCTTCCTCGCCTTCGTAGCATGCACTCTCGCTCCCTGGTCTCTGGGCTTCCCAGGTCTCTGCCTGCCCTCCCTCCCTCGCCTGCGCCGCTCTGCATTCCCTACGTCGAGGGGCGGCAGCGCGCCGCTCCTCACTCCTCCTCGTTTCCTCCCACAGAGGCTCCCCTGCAGACGCTCCACCTGGACGTGTGGGGCCCAGCCCGCGTCCAGGGACAGGGCCGTGAGCGGTACTTTTTGCTGGTTGTCGACGACTACACGCGTTACACCACGGTCTTCCCCTTGCGCAGCAAGGGGGACGTCCCTGCTGTTTTGATCCCCTGGATCCGCGCTGTGCGTCTCCAGCTCCGCGAGCGGTTTGAGCGGGACTTCCCTGTCCTGCGTCTGCACTCTGATAGAGGTGGTGAGTTCTCCTCTGACCTCTTGGCAGCCTTCTGTGCGGAGCACGGCATCACCCAGTCGTTCACGCTTCCGGCCTCTCCGCAGCAGAATGGGGTTGCTGAGCGCCGCATTGGCTTAGTCATGGAGGTCGCTCGTACCTCCATGATCCATGCGGCGGCTCCCCATTTTCTGTGGCCGTTCGCGGTCCGGTACGCCGCGCATCAGCTCAATCTCTGGCCCCGTGTCTCCTTGCCGGAGACCTCGCCCACGCTGCTGTGGACGGGGGAGGTTGGCGATGCGTCGCGTTTCCGGGTCTGGGGTGCTCGTGCCTTTGTCCGCGATCTCACCGCGGACAAGCTCTCTGCTCGCGCCATTCCCTGCGTCTTCCTTGGTTTTCCTCCTGACGCGCCTGGCTGGCAGTTTTACGACCCCACCTCGCGCCGTGTCTTTGCGTCTCAGGACGTCACCTTTGACGAGTCTGTTCCCTTCTACCGTCTCTTTCCCTACCGTACTGCCTCTCGCCCCCCCCCCCCCCCCCCGCCGCTCTTTCTCGCTCCAGGTCCTCCCCAGGTAGACCCCCTCCCCGCGCCAGGTCCTGCTCCTTCAGGTGTTTCTCAGGTAGACCCTCCGGTACCTGCGCCTGTTGAGGTCACTGGTGACTCAGGTCCTGCTGGAGGTGGTCCTGCTCGGGGTGCTGTCTCTGGGGGTGCTGAGCCTGGGGGTGCGGAGCCTGAGCGAGAGGCGCCTGGAGGTGCTGAGCCTGGGGGTGCGGAGTCTGGGGGTGCTGTGCCTGCGCGTGAGGAGCCTGGAGGTGCTGAGCTTGGGGGTGTCGAGTCTGAGGGTGCGGAGCCTGAGCGAGAGGAGCCTGGAGGTGCTGAGCCTAGAGGTGCGGAGTCTGAGGGTACTGAGCCTGTGCGTGAGGAGCCTGGAGGTACTTCGCCTGGAGGTTCTGGAGCTGCTGAGGGTGCTGGAGCTGGAGGTTCTGGAGCAGTTGGGGGTGCTGGCGCTGAGGGTTCTGAGTCTACTGTTGCGCGGTCTCCTTGGAGTAGCCGCCTTCGTCCGCGTGTGCCTCTCACCCCACAGCAGCTGCAGGACTGGTACGGTCGCCGTCAGCGTCGCGCTGCTGGAGCCCGGGGCTCTGCTGCTGGAGGTACTTCTACTGCCGTCGCTGGAGCTAGGAGTGGTGCTGGTACTTTGTCTACTAGAGGCACTGGAGTCGCTGGTCCCGGAGGTGCTCGTACTGGAGGTACTGGAGCTGCTGGGGCTGGGGGTGCTGCGTCTGGAGGTGCTGCTGCTGGAGACACTGAGACTGGAGACCCTGGGACTGGAGGTGCTGGTTCTGGGGGTGCTGCTGCTGGAGACACTGCGGTTGGAGACCCTGGGACTGGAGGTGTCGGTTTTGGGGTTGGAGCTTCTGGAGCTGCTGGAGGTGCTGGAGCTGCTGGAGGTTCTGGAGCTGCTGGAGCTACCGAGACTGGTGCAGCTGCGCCGACACGACTGTTCTTCGCTCCGCCGTCTCCGTCGTCTCTGCCGCCGCCTGACTCTGTTCTTCGTCAGGTTCTTACTCTTCCGTCGTCTACTGGTCTTCCGTTACAGCCTGGCTCACCGCTGCCTGCTCCCTCTCCTTACACTGAGCAAACATGTAGTCTTGCTGAGCGTCGTGAGCCTGCGTCGCGTCCTGTCTCGCCTGTTCGTCCTGGTCGTACCGGTCGTCGTGTTCCTCGTTCGCGTCAGCCGGCTGTCCCCAGCGCACACCTCGTAGTCCGTCGTCCTTCCTCTGCTCCGCAGCCTGTTCCTCTGCCGTCTCCTCCTGCGTCCTCTTTGCCTGACGTTCCGGACCCTGAGTCTGACCGGTTTCGTGCTGAGCACCCTACTGTCACGCGTCTGCTAGCCACTGTTGTCACTGACCCGTCGTTTGAGTCTACTGCTGCGTCTGCTCTGGTCACTGAGCTTGTTGACTTTGCTGCTGCCTGTCGTCTAGACTTCGCTGCCAGTCTTGTTGCTGAGTCTGAGTCAGTCTGTCCTCCGTCCGTCGGGGGTGAGTGTGCTCTTAGCACGGACGTCCTTGAGGACAGGCACGAGGACCTTGAGTGTCTTGCGGCTGCTGCGCCTCATCTCGTGGCCATGCTGCTTGCCCCTGAGGGAGACCCGGATGCACCAGACATCCCGACCCCGCGCTCTTACGCTGAGGCGATCGCGGGTGAGTACTCCTCTCAGTGGCAGACAGCCATGGACGCAGAGATGGCATCCTGGAAGTCCACAGGCACTTACGTCGATGAGGTTCCCCCTCCTTGGGCGAACATCGTCGATGGCATGTGGATCTTCAGGGTGAAGCGGCCGCCGGGTTCTCCGCCTGTCTTCAAGGCTCGTTACGTTGATAGAAGCTTCAGTCAGCGAGAGGGAGTTGACTTCTTTCAGACCTTCTCCCCCACCCCGAAGATGACCACTCTTCGGGTGCTGCTGCACGTTGCCGCTCAGCGTGACTACGAGCTTCACTCTCTTGACTTCAGCACAGCCTTCTTACAGGGCAGCCTGCACGAGGAGATCTGGCTGCGCCGCCTACCTGGCTTCACTGGGTCGTTCCCTCCTGGTACCCAGTAGAGCCTCCGGCGGCCAGTCTACGGTCTCCGCCAGGCGCCTCGTGAGTGGCACGACACACTGAGGACTACACTTGCGGCTCTTGGGTTCGCTCCTTTGACTGCTGACCCGTCGCTGTTCCTGCGCACCTACACTTTGCTGCCGTCGTTCTACATCCTCGTGTACGTCGATGACTTGGTCTTTGCCACTGCTGACACTGAGGCTCTCGCCTTGGTGAAGTCGGAGCTGCAGAAGAGACACACGTGCACAGACCTGGGTGAGCTGCGCAGTTACCTTGGCTTGCAGATCACCCGGGATAGAGCACGCCGCACCATCACACTGACTCAGTCACACATGGTGCAGCAGGTCCTTCAGCGCTTCGGCTTCACCTGGTCCTCGCCACAGCACACTCCTCTGGCTACAGGTCACTCGCTCTCAGCTCCACCTTCGGACGAGTCCGTAGAGCCGAGTGGTCCTTATCCAGAGCTAGTGGGCTGCCTCATGTACCTGATGACCTGCACTCGTCCTGACCTTGTATACCCTCTTGGCCTTCTCGCTCGCTACGTGGCTCCTGGTAGGCACCGACCAGAGCACATGGCTGCTGCTAAGAGGGTACTGCGCTACTTGTGCAGTACATTGGGCATGGGGCTCGTGCTTGGAGGACGGAGTGAGGTGGTCTTCAATGGGCACTCAGACGCGTCTTGGGTTGACGACCAGGCTACGCAGCGGTCATCACAGGGTTACACCTTCAGCCTTGGCTTTGGCTCTGTTTCTTGGCGGTCTACCCGCTTGTCTTCTGTTCTCAGCTCCAGTTGTGAGGCTGAGATCTACGCCACCGCCATGGCTGCACAGGAGCTACGCTGGCTCACTTACCTGCTGACTGACTTGGGTGAGCAGCCTCGTTCTCCTCCAGTTCTGTACGTTGACAACAAGGCAGCCATTGCCTTGTGTGAGGAGAACAGACTGGAGCACAGAACGAAGCACATCGCTCTGCGTTACTTCCTGGCTCGAGAGCTGCAGCAGCGAGGCCAGCTTCGTCTTCGTCACGTGGCCACTCGGGCCAACACTTCTGATATATTCACCAAGGCACTTCCGTCTGGTGATCATCAGCGCTTCTGTATCCTGTTTGGCCTTGTACCTACGTTTCCACACTTGCTGTAGTCCTTGCTTGTACTGAAATATATACCTGCTTGTTGGTACTTGCTAGATAGTCATCACTGTACTATTATTGCTGCATGTATATCTCTGCATGTGAACTAACCTTGTGGCCTTTTGCTTGTGCTCAGAGTATGTGGTGACGTTGTGATCCACCCTGAGCTTGGTTTGCTTACTTGACTGGACTTGTGACCTCTCACTCTCCCCCACTTTGCCTATGGGGGTGTGTCAAACATATTTATATAGGTTATATTACTGATAGGTTGTAGTGGGGTAGATTCTGTGGGGTATAACCCCTTAGGGTTTTCCTACTTGTACAATTTCTCTCGATAGTGATCCTCACCTTGCCTAGCTATCTCGACACCTGCAAGAGGACAAACGGATTAGTCAGTCCTCAGACAGAGCATGCAAGAACTAAGGAAGCAATGAACTTAAGTGCTAAAAGGATAACAATCATATCTTGAAAGACTTCAGATCCTGGAGAACTGGACGTCAGTAATCGTTGAGCATCTTGAGTGGAGATGTCCATTGAAGCTCTCCCATCTTGAAGAATCTGCAGGATAAAAACGGAAATGTTAGTCACTTTTTCACAAACTTAAGCTGCTAAAAGGATACAAAATTATACCTTGAAAGACTTCAGATCCTGGAGTACTTGACGTCAGAAATCGTTGAGCATTCTGAGTGGTGATGTCCGTTGGAAACCTAAACCCGCGTTGAAGAACCTGCAGGATGGAAACGGAAAATTTAGTCAATGTGTCACAAACGAAAGTTGCCAAATGATTGAAGTCTTACCTTAAGGGCCTTGATCCGCCTCATGCCCTAGACCATCACTTCATGGCAGATTCCTCTTGCATCCGCCTCCACGTTACCTGCAGGATGAGAAACGAAGGTCAGTTTTCAAAAATCATGATTATTTACCTTGAGGGACTTCAGATACTTGACTGCTGAACATAAGTGGCTGTTGAGCACATAGAATGTACGTTGAAGCCATTGAAGGCCTTTAATGACAAGGAACCTGCAAAGCCAATCAAAGGAGGAAAGAGGAAGTGAATGAGTACAAATGTCACAAGATTGTTCAAATGTGCAAGTCATGTGCGTGAGCATGATGGATGATATGCAGTAGCATGAATGCAAGCGCGCTCACCATTACATCCACCAGAGTCTATACCAAATACCTGAAGAGACCTGGATACCTTACCATAGGGGGAATGACTCAGGTGGTTGTACTAGTGAGCGCTCAAGCATAAACGCCATGCAATGAAAGGCGGAGATGTGAATATGATGGTTCGAAATAGCAGAAATATAAACAGAAAGCAGAAGCGGAGCTAAGGAAAGAGCGGTACTTAGCTTTTATGAAGTCTTGACGGTTGAGCAGCGTTGCCTCAGCGCTCAGGCATGAGCTTAAAAAGCCTTGATGTAGGCTCCAGGCGTTGGCTGGCTGGACGACTTGAAAGTTGACTCGAAGTATTGAGGGCCTTGCTGCTCTCACGTGGTTGATGGCGGTGACGGAAGAGCCTCTGCCAGTCCAAAAAGAGAGGAGAAGGAATAATTAAAAACAAAACTGGAAGGTCCAGAGGAGCACGTCATATGCATGTGCATTATGGATGAAATGTGCAATAGCATGAATGCAAAAGCGCTCACCATTACAGCCACAAGAGTCTATACCAGAAAATACATGAAGAGACCTGAAAACCTTACCAGAGGGGGAATGACTCAGGTGGTTGTACTAGTGAGCGCTCAAGCATAAACGCCATGCAATGAAAGGCGGAAATGATGGTCCGAAACAACAGAAACATGAACAGCAAGAGCATAAGAGGAGTCAAGGAAAGCGCTACTTAGCTTTTTCCTGAAGTCTTGGTTGAGGAGAGTTGGCCTTCGGTCTGTGCCTTGAGCTGAAAAAGCTCCGATGTTGGCTCCAAGCAATGGCTGGACGACTTGAACGTTGACTTGAAACATTAAGCGCCTTCATGCTGCCATGTGGTTGATGGTGTTGACGAACGAGCATCTGCCAGTACAAGGACAGAGAAGGTTGACTGAGTAAAAGCGAAACTGGAAGGTTCAGACGAAGCATGCATGTGCATGATGCGATGTATATGCAGAAGCACACAACAAGAGCGCGAACCGCCACTGCCACATGGGCCAAGTACCAAGAAAATACCAGAAGAGTACCTAGGAACTCACCAGAAAAGGTTACCTGATAAAAAAACTATACCAGTAAGGGGAATGGCTCATGCAGCGGTATTGGTAAGCACTCAAGTATGAAAATGATGTCATACAAAAAATGATCAGAAATGAGGTTGAGACTAGACAGTACTTATCTGAAGGTGAGGGCTTCACGTCTTGAGTTTTGGTCGAATCTTAAACTTGGTGTGGTATTGCCTCAGCGCATTGCCTGCAAGCTCGTCCTCTTCGTCTTCAATGGTGGAAGCCATCGGTGTTGCCTTGGTTGCCGTTGCTTGGTCGTTCGCTGGTGCGTATCGTAAGAAATTCAACTGAAGAAGCTTTCGCAACGATACATAAGTCCCTCGATGCAGTGATACGGAGGAAGTAGGAACGTGATGCGAACATTGAGGCCAAACTACAACGTCTGGATAGCGAGGCTTGCTCGTGACATTGGCAGCACAGAGACGGAATCAAGTGGAAACGGCGAAATGAACTAGGAATGAACGCATTGTGAGGTCTAAATATATGAACTGAAGAATTACACGTCGTGGACTAGGAGATGGATGCACTAGGCTGTGGCACGAGAGGCATGTCCCTACCAAAAGGTTGCGACAGAGAATGAGAGGGCGTGGGGTGAGAATCGAGCCGCGAGGTGAAGTATACTATAAACCAAGTTGGCGGGCTCTACGCCGTCATCAGCGGCGAAACATAACACCTAAGGGCGCGTTCCTGGCTGGTGTCAAGCTTCGGGCCTTCCCGGGAAGACCCGAAGCTTTGGGTTAAAGTTCCTGTCAAACCTTGTGTTTTCCGGAAACAGGGGCAATTTTTGGCCGGAAGACCCGAAGTTGGTCTCGGATGACCCAAAGTGGGTCTAACTTCCGGTCATCCGCGGATGACCGGAAGCTTGACACGCGCCAGGAACGCGCCCTAAGGAAGGTTCAATACCGTTGGAGGGAGGGAGGGAGAAATGTTCTGCTTGAGGCAGAGAGGTGGTTGACCACCGCCGCGAGGGCATGAGATGATCTCCTCTCGGCCTCCGTTGCATCAGAAGTTTCAGTTAGGGGCAGCGTTTTGCAGAAAAGTGATTGCATGCATGAGGGGAGGGGATGCGACTCAATTTGGGGTTACAAAATATGCAGGGGTCTGGGGGTGAAAAGTTTGAGAAACGAAGGCAGATTCAATGTATCAACTTCCGCGGAGGCGCGTTCCGCGGCTGAATTTGCGCGGCAACAGTTGCTGATCAAATCACGCTCTTCCAAATTGCCAAGCGAGCTGTGCCCGGCCTGGCATTGCTGCCGAGCCGATCACTCGCAAGCCTTTTCCGAACGACCGTAATTGGCTACCAATGTGGTCCCAGCGACTTGGTTGGGATGGTGGTAAGCCATTCGTTTTTGCCACGGTGGCAAGCTCGTGATACGAGGATGCCTGACAGGGAGCTGAAATTCTTCAATGGTGCAGAAACTCAATGATCCTGGTGACAATCACAGCCAAGAAATCAGGATCTTGAGGTGCTTTTGCTTAGTGTAACCCCAAATGTCGTCGTGTAGAATGTACAGTAAGTTTTGGCGACACTCAGAAAAGGCTGCCTGAAACTCCTGATAGACAGGTCGGTGGCGGATTCACCTCGTCCTGCCCTCGCAGCGGTGGTCAGCCACCCCTCCAGAATTTTTCTCCCTCCCTCCTCCAACGGTCTTCGAACCACCTCGGTTTGCTTCGCCGCCGATGACGCCGTAGAGCCCGCCAACTCGGTTTAGTATCCTTCATCTCGCGGCTCGATTCTCACCCCACGCTCTCTCATTCCACGGCCTAGAGGTTCCTCTCCCGACCTGCTCGCCTAGTATTCGTTCAGCTCGGAATTGCACATTTCCTGTCGGCGTGTTCATTCCTAGTTCATTTATTCATTTCTGACTTCGGTCTGTCCCTATGCTGCTAAATTCACGCGCAATCCTCGCTCTGGAGACGTCGAGTAGATTGATGTTGCTAGAGTTTGGCGTCAACGCTCGCATCACGTTACTATCCCGCGTCAACTGACTTATGCTATCGTTTCGGAAGCTGCGTCCGTTGAACGTAGCTTTCAAGATACGCAGCTTCGCATTAGGACACGCGAGAACTAACCAACGGCAAAAATACACTCGACAACCTGCACTAGTGACATCCCTGTTTACCGACGGAAAGAATGTTACGCGAGCTTTTCAAGGTGAGCGACAAAGCCCAGGGAAATGCGGTGTCAGATAGGCCCGCCAAGAGAGGCTGCTATTTCGTTCTGCTGTGTCGATTTTGAAACTTCTACGCTTTCTAACACCCGTTTCGTGTTCCTTCAGGTTCCCGTCACCGTTTCCGCGACTTGCTGCCTCGAATCGAGTCAATGAGCTCGCTGCAACACGCTACTTCCGCAGGCGTCCCCTTGAAATGCGTTGCTATCGCGTCCCTGTCGCCTTCGGCTTCGCATTTTCGCGACCAATTTTCCGACGTAAGCCACAAGACGAGGATTGCGGGGTGCGAGTAGCGTTTGAAGAGTCGAATCTTTCGCTTTTTTTTTTTTGTTTTCCGCGTCATTTTTCGTCTTCTAACCTCTCGTTCTCTCTTGTATCTTATCCCGCAGTTCGCCTGTTTGCCTTTCAATTCGCGCATGACAGCTGCTCTACGCGTTTCTGCTCGACGCATTTCGGCGTCCACTCGTGGCGCTGCTGCATCTGCCAGGCGCCTGTCTGCTGGGACGGGTGGCGTCTTTGATGCGACGCGTGGCGTCTCTGTTGCGACGTGCGGCGTCTCTGCCGCTCTTGACTCCCTGTACCGAGATGAGTACCATCCCGCCCTTAACCGCCTTGTCGATTCGCACGCACGCACCCCTCGCTGCCACGCCGCTTGCACCCCGCGCTGCGCGGCTGCTCAGTAGCACACCCAAGGCCCCCACCCCTCTGGTACGACGCTCAGGTTCGTCTAGGTACGTTATCAGGTACCCCACTGCCGGTATCCCCTAATGCAGGTGCAAAACTTTTCATCCCTGGTACAGGTTCGGCCTTGGTACGGTTCAGGCTGAGGTAATCCCCGCCTGGGTGTGCTGCAGCAGTCGTCTCGCGCATTCCCGCTGTCTCGTTACTTGTCTGTTGCGTGCTGCATGTTTCATCGCTCTTTACTTTGTCTTTTCATGGTTGGCGTCCTCTGTTTGCCCTTCGCTTATCGCCCCCCCGCCCTTTTTATCCCTTCTCGCCAACTCCCTTCCTCCAGTCAACGTCAACCCGCTGCTACCTTTGGTCAACGTCATCGCCGGTGCTACCGTTAGTCAACGTCAACGCGGCTGCCTTTGGTCAGCGTCAACGCTGCCGCGACTTCCGTCGGCGACTGCCGAGCGTCCTGCTGCAGAGATGAGTATCCGCCCGCCCTTCACTCGCCTTGCCTTGTCGTTTAGCTCGCATGCACGCACCCCACTCGCATGCACGCACTGCTCGCTTGCTCAGCGCCGCACCCAACTCAACCCCCAGGTATCAGGTTCGGACTAGGTATCCCCCCCCTTCCCTTTCCCCCGGTTGTAGGTTCAAAATTTTCAGCCCAGGTAATGGTGAGTGCTTGGTACGGTTCAGACTAAGGTTCCCCCGTTGTGTTGGGTGTGACGCTGCTGCCTTGGCTTTCACTTGCGTTGCTCCTCGCAATTTCTGCTCCCTTCGCTCTCCTTCGTGGTCCTCTAACGGCCCTTAACCATCCCCCTTCCCGCTCGCACCCTCACCCCGCTCCCAGTTGACTTCTGGAGGGAAGCAGCAGCGGTGGAGGCAGCAGCAGTGCGCCGAGGGGCGCGCAGAGGGGAGGAGGCGACTGCCAATCGTCCTGCTGCAGAGATGAGTATCCGCCCGCCCTTCACTCGCCTTGCCTTGTCGTTTCGCTCGCATGCACGCACCCCACTCGCATGCACGCACCCCACACGCATGCACGCACTGCTCGCGGCTCAGCAGCACGCCCAACTCAACCCCCAGGTATCAGGTTCGGACTAGGTATCCCCCCCCTTCCTCTCCCCCTGGTTGTAGGTTCAAAATTTCCAGCCCAGGTATGGTGAGTGCTTGGTACGGTTCAGACTAAGGTTCCCCCCGTTGTGTTGGGTGTGCCGCTGCAGCCTTGGCTTTCACTTGCATTGCTCCTCGCGCTATGTGCTCCCATGGCTCTCCCTCTTGCACCCCAGCGGACCTTAACCAACCCCCCCCCTCATCCGCTCACTCACACCCTTCCCCCCACCCCCCCTCCCTCCCCTCAAATCTCTCAGTTGGCTGTTGGAGTGAAGCAGCAGCGCTGGGATGCAGGGGCGGGAGGCAGCAGCAGTCCATACGGGGCGGACACTCGGCGACGCTGGGCGGAGAGAGCACTGAAGGGGAAGGGCTGGGCGAGGCAGCAGGGCGGTCGCTGAGAGGGGAAGGGCTGGGCGAGGCTGCAGGCAGGCAGTTGGCTCTCCAGCGACAGTGGCATGGCGGCACGCGCGGACAGATGAGTATCACCTCACGCTGGCCCCCTTCGCTTGCCCTTTTGCTCTTCTGGTTTTCCATCATTCCGATTTTGCTTGCATTGAGCTTCTCATCGCCCTAGCTGCTTCTGGCACACCCAAGGTCCCCCCAGGTAAGGTTCAGACTCAGGTATCCCCCTCTGCAGGTCAGCCCAGGTAGGCAGGTACCCCCTTGCGTGTGCTACAGCAGCTGAGGCTCTCACTCCCGCCGATCTTCCTTGAATGATTTTGATCACCCATCTCTTGCTCGTTTGCCCGTATCCAATCTCACTTGAGCTCTCCTTCCCCCTTCTCCGCCTACCACAGGTGCTCTGGTCCCTTGTCAAGCCTGCTGCTGCTGCTCTGGTCGTTGTGGCTTGGAGGTTGCAGGGCAGGGAGGCAGTAGGCAGCAGAGAGAGGGGAGCGCCAGTTGCTGCAGCCTTGGGCGCCTCAGCACTGCATTCCTGCGAGCAGCAGCAAAAAGTTAAGTGCCATACCCTCCCCTGAACCACGTGCAGCACTTTCAGTTTTAGCATCGTGTGGTGTGGTGTGGTGTGGTGTGGCATCTCACATGTGCATCTCACATCACCGCACCGCACCTGCCTGTAGCACACCCAAGGGTCCCCTTCTCAGGTACAGGCTAAGGTGCAGGTATCCCCCCACTTTAGGTGCAGGTATTATTTTCTTAGCCAAGGTATTCCCTTGGTTGTGCTACAGCAGGTGCCCTCATGCCCTCATGCATGCATGCTTGCTCGATTTGCCTGCCCCCTCGTCCCCTCTCAGTCCCACCCACCATCCACTCACTCCCCTTCCTCTTCCCCCCAGCCCCTTTCCTCTTGCAGGCCCCATGACTTACTTCCCGCCGGCGGCTGCTGCTGCAGCTGTGGCGGGGGCAGTCAAGGCGGGGAGGGCAGTCAAGGCGGGGAGGGTTCCTGGATGCTTTCTTTGGCACTCCTGCAAGCAGCGGCAAGAAGATAAGTACCACGCCGCGCCCTGATCCACGCAGCTCTTGCAGTTTTCTCACTCGTGTGGTGTGGTGTGGCATGGCATGTCACATGGCATGGCACATCACGGCACGTGCATGTAGCACACTCAAGGGCTCCCTTCTCAGGTAACAGGCTAAGGTGCAGGTATCCCCCCACTGCAGGTGCAGGTTTTTTTTTATAGCCAAGGTATTCCCTTTGGTGTGCTACAGCAGGTGCCCTCATGCCCTCATGCATGCATGCTTACTCGCCTTCCTTGCTTCCTCGCCCCCTCTCAATCCCACGCTCCATCCACTCACTCCCTCCCCTCGCACCCTTTCCCCTCCCATCCACCCCCCTTTCCCCTTGAACCCTGCAGGTGCCATGCCTCCCTTGCAGGCGGCTGCTGTGGCTGCGGCTGTGGTGGGGGCAGTCAGGGCGGGGGGGGCAGTCAGGGCGGGGGGGGCAGTCAGGGCGGGGGGGGCAGTCAAGGGCGGGGGGGGCAGTCAGGGCGGGGGGGGCAGTCAGGGCGGGGGGGGCAGTCAGGGCGGGGGGGGCAGTCAGGGCGGGGGGGGCAGTCAAGGGCGGGGGGGGCGGTCAGGGCGGGGGGGGCAGTCAAGGGCGGAGGGGGCAGTCAAGGGTGGTGGTGCTGCTCCTGGCTGCGCTGCAAGGTAAGCCCAACCGCCGTACTCTGCCTCCCATGCGCCCGCAACCGTTTTCCATGCTTCGCCTGCCTTTGCCTTCACATCTGCTCGTCTCCTACCCTCCTTTGCTCTACTAATGCCCTTCCCCCCCTTGCTCCTCCTCCTCCCCAGTCTCCAGGTCCTACCTTGGCCGGGCAGGCAGGGGCACCTGCTGCTGCTGATGCTGCTGCTGCTGTTGGTGCTTCTGGTGCTGATGCTGCTGCTGCTGGTGCTGCTGCTGGTGCTGGTGCTGGTGCTGCTGGTGGTTGTGCTACTGGCGGTGGTGCTGCTACTGCTGCTGCTGCTTCTGCTGCTGAGTGGTGCTGCTCCTGGCTGCTCTGCAAGGTAAGCTTAAGCGTCTCACTCTGCCTCCCATGCATCCGCATCTGCTTTTCTTGCTTCGCTTGCCTTCACCTCTGCTTGTTTCCTACCCTCGTTTGCTCTACTAATACCCTTCCGTTCTCTCCTCCTGTTCCTCCTTGCTCTGCAGGGCCCATCTATGCCAGGCAGCCAGGGGCAACTGTTGGTGGTGGCGTTGGTGGTGGTGGTGGTGGTGGTGGTGGCGGCGGCGGCGGCGGCGGCGGCGGCGGCGGCGGCGGCGGCGGCGGCGGCGGGTTGTCCCAATAGCCGCACGTTCAAGGCTTAATGGAACCTCCTCAGACCCTGCGGCCGGGGGTCTGGGCTGGAATCCCCTCTAGCCACGTCGGTGCGGGCCTCACGCCTTGCCCTTGCTCCCCACGCCCACTCCTGCTCGCACGCACAGAGAGAGAGGGAGAGCGGTGGGAGAGGGTGGAGGTGAAGTCCCCTGAGGGAGGTGGCAGCATGGCAGGGAAGGGGGCTGAGTCCCTCAGAGTAAGGCTGTTGAGGCGCAGGGGGGGGGAAGGGGGTTGAAACCGCCAGGTTGAAGCGAGCAAGGGGCAGGGGAATCCCCCTCCTCTGCCTTTTGCCCGCTTTGACCTGGGTGTTTCAACCCTCTCCTCTGCCTCTCGACCTCCTTGCTCAGCCTCCTTTCCTGTTTTGCTGTCGCCCCACTCAGTGGGCCTCACTTAAACCCTCCCCTCGACTGCCTTCCGCTCGCCTCACTCACTGCCTCTCCTCAGTGATGGGGGTGGTGGAGAGTGGCGGGAGTGGCTGGAACAATGGAGGTGATGTGGATGGGATGGCATGCCATGGCATGGCATGTGCAGTGGTGGTGGTCAGTGCCAGTGGCACTTGGTGTCTAGTGAAGGGTGGGAGGCAAATCTTGTTTGGTGGTAAACTGAAAGTGGATATTGTAGCTAGGTGTGTTAGGTTTACAGTACTGAATCACTAGGCTTGGTAGATTTTGATACTTAATAGAGCAGATGGAGTGATCACGTTGAGGTTAGGTTACCATGGTATGCTCCTTGAGAGAAACGCATAAGTCTCTATTCTGATAACATCTGTTGTAATCAACATCCCAAGAATATCCCTATCCTAGAAAGATGTACGGTAGGTTCCAATTCGCAAATTCAGCAATCTGGTATGTAGACCTCTGTATTTCAGCCTAACACCTCGTGAATTCACACCTTGAGATTGCCAGTTGTTCTTACCGTAATCTTTACGCACGACTATGGCATGTAACCCGCTTTTAACTTCTAAGCTGCTATAGTTTCTGTCGCGTAGACATGAGCGGCGAGCCGGTCACAGTCTTCGTTGCTGATGACCTGGCGCCAGCCGACGTTGAGCACTGGCTGTCGTTCGACGAAGCCGTTCTGCCTGATCCTCCGCCTTCCACCAGCGACCCTCATTCGCCGGCGCAACTTCTCCCAGAGCTACCGTTTATTCCCTTGGATCCGTCACTCGCTTTCCTGACAGACGACCATGCTCCTGTAGTTGATGCGTGCGTAGAAAACAGTAACGAAGATTATGTTCCTACACACGATGCTCCCGCTAACCAGGGCGAAGTTAGTCCAGAACTGCGATTGGATGATCTATTCGTCGATACGCGGGACTCAATCGGCGTGAACCATGGCCGTTGCCCTGCCACGCCCGAGGACGACCCAATAGAAGCGGTTGAATTGTTACAACAGGGGACGTGGTATGTCGCGGACGCGGGAAACGTTCTTGCGGACAGCAATATTGCAGCCAGCAATTTAGGCACGTGTCTGCCAGAGCAGGCTGGTTCGTCCACGTGGCTTCCTGATCCACCTCGGGATGCGGAGGGGGAACCAGAACAAGGTTTTCGCGCCACGTCAGCATCCGTTATTGCCGCATTGCAGACTGATGGTTCCAATCCGCAGGTGCTGACCTTCGAAGAAGCTTCGGAGAGACTTTTCGCCGCGACAGCGCCAGCCACTTTTCAGAACGCGAGGGGTCGCTGGGAGCAGGTGCAGCTTGAGCAAGTACAGAGGCCGCAGCTGCTGTCGCCAGGGCAGGAGGAACCACAGAATCAGTTGCTGACGCCGCTGCAGCAGTCGCAGCAGCAGCCGCAGCAGCAAAGGCAGGATCACGCACCTGCTAGCAATCCCTCCGCCGTCCATGCCCGTCCCTCTCCCCCTCTGCGCTCCTCCCCCGCCCAACGCCTCTCACCCTCCTTTGGCGGTGGCATAGGGGTGGGTGTTCTCAGAGGGCCTTCCGCCGACCCTCCCTCCGCTCCGCCCCCGTCCAAGCTGCCTCGGCGCCCCCCGGACCTCTCCTCCCGCCTCGCCGCCGTGCTGCAAAACATCAACCCGTCGCGCTCTGCACCCTCCCCCTGGCAACCCCTCCCCTGCTTGCCCAAGCCAGGCCTTCCTTCTGCTGCCACTCCTGCAGCTCCCACTGCCACTGTGTCTACCACTGTAGCTCAGTCGTTCCCAGTGCCAGGATCGTCCACAGCAGCAGCAGCTCCAGCAATTCCACCAGCAGCAGCATCTGCAGTGGCGGCAGCAGCAGTAGCGGTAGCAGTAGCTTGCGCAGTGTCTTGTTTACGAGTACCTGAGAGCAGGCTCGTGGTTGGAGGCATTGGGGGAGACGCGAGTGGATTCATGGGCTCAACACTGCCCTCCTCTGCTGCTCGTGCCAGCGACCCTGCTGCTTATGGATATGACCAGCGAGGGCAGTGGCCAGCAGCCTTTTCAGACAAGACTGCACTTCGAAAAATTCGCGTCTGTGCGGCACACAGCGACCCACTGAGCTCTGCTCCAGACGGTGAAGAGGCTAGCGCAACAAGCAGGGCGTTCGTTATTCCTGCATTCGGCCCCGAGAGGCCCCTGCGAGTGGATGAGTCGGGCATGCTGCCACGGCCCATGTGTGGCGCGAGGGAGGGCATGCTGAAGCAGCAGCTCATGGCTCTCGCTGAAGCCATGGCCGTTGATGACTCGGTGCGTGGGGCATGAGTCAGGTGGGGGGTGGGATGAATAGTCGAGAACCAGGCATGGTTTGTGTTCTTTGGCATACGCACCTCTTCCCTTCTCCCGCTTTTCTCCCCGTTCCTTCCTTCTCCTGCTCCCCCACTCCCATCTGCCTCCCCTGGTCCCCACCCCCTACCCCACCAGGTACGGTGGCGGCAGGTCATGCGGCAGGTGCGGAGGGAGGCGGCAGCGGGGGGGGACACGCTGCAGCGCATCGCCTTCCATGCTCTGGAGGCACTAGAGGCGCGCATGGATGGCACCGCGCTCACCCGCTGGCGCACTCCAGTGAAAATCACCCTCCAGGTGCTTACCTTCGCCCCTCCATGCCTTCCTTCCTTTCCCCCTTTCCGCCTCCCCCTCTTTTCCATCATCCTCCTTTTGCCCCCACCTCCCACCCCTCGCCTCCCTCCCCTGGCCAGCGTAGTTAGGCACCCCGATGTGGGTGGGGTGGAGGGATGTGATCAGTGTTTTTTCTTTGAGCACGTCCCCTTCTAGCCAACCACTGTACTTGCTAAGCTTGCAGTTTTTCGTGCTTGCCATGTGCTTCATGCATGCCATGTGCCCCATGCATGCCATGTGCTTCATGCATGCCATGTGCCCCATGCACGCCATGTGCCCCATGCATGCCATCCGCCCCATGTATACCATGAGTGTGACCCATGCAGGAATCGATGGCAGTGTTGGGCCACGGCAACGAGCATGGAGTGCCGGCATTCATGCGCCTCGCCAACATCGCAGAAGTGCACGAAATAGTCCGCGCGTTCACCCACCAAACACATGCACACCCACACCAACATGCACACACACACGAACCGGCCTCTTTCCCTGCCTCTGCCACTGCCGGCCAGTCAGTGCGGCGGCGGCGGCTGCACATAATAGCCTTTGGACTCTACTGCGGGCCGCACTGGATCAACATTCTCATGCGCCTCGCCGTTCATTTCTCCTCCCCCACTCTCCTCCCCGCCACCGCTGCCACCGCCAGTGGCATCCCGTCTGGAGGAGCGGGGGCGGTACCAAATGCAGCTGGTGGGGGCGTGAGCAGTGTTCAGGGCACTGCAGGGGCGTTCGGGGCAGGTTTATCCTGGGGAGGTGCAGCAGCAGATACACCTGTGGCAGGCAGAAATGGCTTTACCAGCAGCGGCAGCATGAGCGGCAACAGTGGGAGCACTCACCCCGTACCCCACGCATCAAATCCTCCCACACCGCCTTCACACGCGACACACAGCCCATCCCCTACCATCTCTGCTCCCCCACCCCACTCCACAGCCCACGTGAGAATCACAGCCATTGATTTCGGAATCGTCAGTGTGGAGGAGTATCCAACGGGCCTGGTGCATCTGAGCGGGCAGTACCTGGAGCAGGTGGCATCTATGCTTGGCCTGTCTCTCACCTTTCACGGCATTGAGACCACGCCTCAGGACTTCCACCCGTCACAAGTGGAGGTGGATGAAGGCGAGGAGGTAGTGGTGCTGGCCAATTGGAGCCTCATGATTTTCCCAGACGACACAGTTCTTCGCTCCAACCCCCGCAACTCCATTCTCAAGTGGATTCGCGACCTGCGCCCGCTCCTTGTACTCCAGTTTGACATTGATTTGGATGCCAACGGGCCCTTCTTCCTCTCGCGCTTCCATGCTGCATTCATGAACTTTGCCGCACTCCTGGAGTCCTTTGACTGTTCCTTGCCACACGCCGCGACCCCCCGCTTTGTGGCCGAAACCATCCTGGCGCGGGACTTTGTAAATGAGGTGGCATGCGAGGGCATGAACAGATGGCTGCGGGCGGAGCGGCTCGGCATGTGGGTGCATCGAATGAGAGCGGTGGGGCTGGAGCCGGTACCTTTAGGGCCCGATACATTGGCTGCTGGGAGGGAGATCACGGAGGGCAGGGACAAGAGATTTCGGCTGGAAGTGCATGGTGAGACGGGCGCTCTGCAGCTTAGCTGGCGCGGTGTTCCCTTGATCTTCGTGGCCGCTTGGAAATGAGGTTGGAGTCGGTCTGAATCGCAGACCGCCTTGGTCTCATAAGCTGCAACGCTCCGATGATCGTTGCGGCCGCCTGGAGATGAATCTGTGATCGATTCTAAGATTGCTCTGATCCGCAATGGCAAGGCAAGGGGAATGGCAAGGGCAAGGGCAGTGTAGCCAGGCTTTGGAAGACAAAACAGGTCTTATCAAACCAGGGTAGGCTCAGGCCTGTTGATACCCCCCCCCTGCATTTCAACTGTCTTGCTCTGTTTCACATATGCTCCTTGTGCTTAACGTTATGAATTTGCTTGTTCCTGTCTTTCTTGCCTCCTGTTGCTGCAGGTTCTGTATTCTGTTCAGTAAGCCGTCCCATGACGGAGAATGATAAGACCAGCAAGCCGCAACCCATCCTTCAATTATGCCTTGGAAAGGCGCCGCTGACCAATGAACCAGCACTCGATGTCGTCCCAACAACGTCAAATGGACAGGCGTTTGTTCTTAATGCGAACGCCTGGTGCAGTGGAAGTTGCAAAGAAATTGGTTTTTCCTAACACTTGGCGAAGTATGGATTATCGTAAACAGCATTAGCTGGTTCTAGAAATGCACGTGCCGAAGGAATAATTCTTTACGAGAAGTTCACACATCGGGGATTCTCATCGCGGAACATCGACAAATCTCACCTCGGGAATTCACACCTCGGGAGTTGTCACCTCGGGTCGGGAATAGCACCTCGGGAAAAGCCACTTTCCGCTCCACCACCAACTTGTTCTTGCCACTCCCTCACCCCATGACCGATCATGTAGGGTAGACATAGCTTGGTTCTTTCGGCGACCATCTCGCCTGCACGATGATGGGATACTACCTGCTCTTCTTAAATTCCAAGATCCGATTACTGCTATAGTTTCTGTCACGCAGTCATGAGCGGCGAGCCGGTCACAGTCTTCGTCGCTGATGACCTGGCGCCAGCGGACGTTGAGCACTGGCTGTCGTTCGACGAAGCCGTTCTGCCTCATTCACCGCCTTCCACCGACTACCCTCTCTTGCAGACGCATTTTTTTCCGGAGTTACCGTTTACGCCCTTAGATCCGTCACTCTCTTTCCTGATAGGCGACGATGTTCCTGTAGGCCATGCGTGTATAGAAGACTTTAACACAGACCATGTTTCTCAACGCGATGCTTCCTCTAATAAAGCGGAAGTTGATTCAGAATCACGATTGAATGGTTTACCTGGAGTGCAAATTGACAGCCGGATTTTACTTGATTTGGACGGCGGAGATCCCGTGGGACAATCAGACACACGCGAGGCGGGCACGGATGGATCCGGTAAAGCAGATGCGATTATAACCAGTGTCGCGGATTTTATAGATGCGTGGGACTCCAGTGGCGTGAACCATTCCCATAGCCATGACTCTGCCACGCGCGAGGACGGCCGAGCAGAAAGGGTTGAATGCTTACATCCGGGGACGTGGTATATCCCGGATGCGGGAAACGTTGTTACAGGCAGCAATTCCGGAGGCAGCAATTCTGCAGCCAGCAATTTAGACACGTTCCTGTCCGAGCTGGATGCTCCGTCCACGTGGCTTCGTGATCCATCTCGGGATGCGGAGAGGGGATCAGAGCAAGTTTTCCCTGCCACGTCAGCATCCGTTCTGCGCGCATTGCAGCCTGACGGTTCCGCTTCTCAGGTTCTGACCTTCGAGGAAGCTTCGGAGGGGCTGTTCGCGGCGGTAGCGCCAGCGACTTTTCAGAGCGCGAGGGGCCGCTGGGAGCAGGTGCAGCGTGAGCAAGCACAGAGGGCGCAGCTGCTGTTGCCAGAGCAGGAGGAAGCGCCGAATCAGCTGCTAACGCCGCAGCAGCAGACGCAGCAGCAAGGGCAATATCAGGATCAGCAACAGCAGCAGCAGCAGCAGCAGCAGGAAGCCCTTCACCCGAGCATACCCGCCAGCACACGGCCTCTCTCCTCCGCCATCCATGCCCGTCCCTCACCCCCTCAGCGCTCCTCCCCAGATCAACGCCCCTCACCCTATCGTGGCGGTGACATAGGAGTGGGCGCGATTAGAGGGCCTCCCGTCGACCCTAACTCCGCTCCGCCTCCGTCCAAGCTGCCTCGGCGCCCCCCAGACCTCTCGTCCCGTCTCGCCGCAGTGCTGCAGAACATCAACCCGTCGCGCCCTGCGCCCTCCCCCTGGCAACTCGTTCCCTGCTTGTCCAAGCCGGGCCTTCCTTCTGCTGCCACGCCCGCAGCTCCCGCTGCCACTGCGTCTATCTCTGCAGCTCAGTCGTTTCCCGTGCCAGGTTCTTCCACAGCAGCAGCGATTCCAACAGCACCGGCAGCAGCAGCACCAGCAGCAGCACCACCAGCAGCATCTGCAGTAGCAGCAGCAGCGTTAGCGGTAGCAGTAGCTTGTACAGTGTCTTCTCTAAAGGCGCCTGAGAGCAGGTTCGTGGTTGGACGCAGTCGGGGAGACACGGAGGCTTTCATGGGCTCAAAACTGTTCCCCTCTGCTGTTCGCACCAGCAACGGATATAACCAGCGAGGGCAGTGGCCAGCAGCCGTTTCGGACAAGACTGCAGTTCGCAAAATTCGCGTCACTGCGGCACACAGCGCTTCAGACGATGAAGATGATCTTTGCGCAGCAAGCAGGACGTTCGTTGCCGCAACAAACATTCCTGCATTTGGCCCCGAGAGGCCCCTGCGAGTGGATGTGTCGGGCATGCTGCCACGGCCCATGTGTGGCGCGAGGGAGGGCATGCTGAAGCAGCAGCTCATGGCTCTCGCTGAAGCCATGGCCGTTGATGACTCGGTGCGTGGGGCTGTTAGGGATGGGGGGATACTTGTCGAGTGGGATGCCTTGTCGATGATTCGGTGTGTGGAGAGATGGGGGTTTGGAGGGATGGACGGATGGGGGGTGGAGGGATGTTTGTATGGTGAAGTAACTGTCATGCCAAAGCCATGGCTGTTGATGGGTCTCTCTGCGTGCCGCTTGTGTGGAGTGGGGGGTGGGATGAATGGCCGAGGAAAACCAGCCAGAGCTTGTGTTTGTTGGCTCCTGCTGATGCATCCTTCAGCTGATTCACACTCCTCTCCCGTTCCCCCGCTTTCTCCCTGTTCCATCCTTCTCCCTCTCGGCCCCTCCCCCCTCCCTCCCCTGCCCACCCCCCCACCCCCCCCCCCGTACCCCACCAGGTGCGGTGGCGGCAGTTCATGCGGCAGGTGCGGAGGGAGGCGGCAGCGGGGGGGGACACGCTGCAGCGCATTGCCTTCCACGCCTTGGGAGCGTTAGAGGCGCGCATGGATGGCACCGCAATCACTCGATGGCGCTCCCCCTTGAAAATCACCCTTCAGGTGCTTACCCTCCTGACTCCTCACCTTCCCCCATCCCCACCTACCTCCCTCCCCCCTTTCCTCCCTTTCCCCCTTGGCCCCTCTCCTTTTTCCCCAAATCCCCACCTCTTCACCTGCCCACCTCTCCACCTCTCCCTTTTCCTCCCTCCTCCGTTTTACCATTCCTGGTTCCCCACCCCAGCGAACGTTGTTAGACATCTCTCTGTGTATATGTTTCTGGATGCGGGTTTACACACACGCGCGCACGTGCACACCATGTACTTCGTTTTCGTTTCTTTTGGCACGTCCCCTTTCCTGTCAGGCACTGTATGTGCTGATTTACAGTGTTTCGTGCATGCTAGGTGTCCCATCCATCCCACTCATACCATCCATTCCGTTTATGCCACGCATTCCATTTATGTCATGCATCCTATGCATGCCACGTGTCCCGTGTGAGCAGGATTCGATGGCAGTGTTGGGTCACGGCGAAAACGGAGTGCCGGCATTCATGCACCTCGCCAACATTGCAGCCGTGCACGAAACAGTCCGTGCATTCACCCACCAATCACGCGCACACACACACCCACATAGTCCACACCCCCATACTCACCTCCCCCTGCCAGCCTCCTTCCCTGCCTCTGCCTCTGCCTCTGCCGGCCAGTCTGTGCGGCGGCGGCGGCTGCACATAATAGCCATTGGACTCTACTGCGGACCGCACTGGATCGAGATCTTCATGGGCCTCGCTGCCCAGTTCTCCTCCCCCCCTCTCCTCCCCGCCACCACTGCCACCGCTGCCACAGCCAATGGGCATCCGCCAAGTGGCATGCCAGGTGCGGGAGCAGGGGCAGTGCCAAATGGAACTGGTGGGGGTGTGAGCAGTGTTCAGGGCACAGCAGGGGCGCTCGGAGCAGGTTCAACTGGGGGAGGTGCGGCCGCAGATGCACCTGTGCCACACAGCAATAGCTTTACCAGCAGCGGCAGCAGTGGTAGCACACACCCGACAACCCCCTCCCCACCTCTTTCACACGCTACTACCCCCTCGCGCCCCACGGCCCACGTGAAAATCACAGCCGTTGATTTTGGATTCGTCAGTCTGGAGGAATATCCAACGGGCCTGGTGCATCTGGGGGGACAGTACCTGGAGCAGGTGGCATCTATGATGGGCCTCTCCCTATCGTTTCACGGTATGGAAACCACCCCACACGACTTCCACCCGTCGCAAGTGGAGGTGGATGAAGGCGAGGAGGTAGTGGTGCTGGCCAATTGGGGCCTCATGGTCTTCCCAGACGACACAGTGCTTCGCTCCAACCCCCGCAATGCCATTCTCAAGTGGATTCGGGACCTCCGCCCGCTGCTCCTCCTGCAAGTAGACATAGATCTCGATGCCAACGGGCCCTTCTTCCTCTCGCGCTTCCACGCCGCCTTCGCCAACTTTGCCGCGCTCATCGAGTCCTTTGATGCTTCCATGCCGCACGCCGCCTTGCCGCGCCTCGTCGCGGAAACCATCCTGGCGCGGGACTTTATCAACGAGGTGGCATGCGAGGGCATGGACAGATGGCTTCGCTCGGAGCGGCTGGATAAATGGGTGCATCGGATGAAAGCGGTGGGGCTTGAACCCGTACCTTTAGGGCCGGATACAGTGGCTGCTGGGAAGGCGATCACAGAGTGCAGGGACAAGAGGTTTCGGCTGGAAGTGCATGGTGAGACGGGCGCTCTGCAGCTCAGCTGGCGCGGCGTGCCCTTGATCTTTGTGGCTGCATGGAAATGAGCTTGGAATCAGTCTCACAAGCTGCAGCGCCTCGACAATTGTTGTGGCTGGCCGCTTGGCCCCGATGATCGTTCTCACCCGCAACTTGGCCAGGCCACATAGCCAAGCTCAGGAAGACAGCTCTTATCAAACCAGGGTAGGTTCAGGTTGGTTGTTGTCCCTGTTTACCTCCACATCTCTTGCCCCATTTTGCACATATTTCTACTGCTTGTGCGTGTCCATTGTGCCTTTCTTGCTGACTTGCCATTTTCCTTGTGGGAACCCCACTTGAGTGTACTGAGACTAGTTTTGCACGTTTGCCATCCTCACTGTTGCTGCAGGTTCTTTAATTAGTGCTGCAATGCAAGCCATTCAAAGAGGAGCTGTTTGATAAGCACACCTGTTAAGTTTTGTTATATACCCTGCTTGCTGTGTGTTCTAGTGTAGCTACAGTGGTGGTGCACCAATGTGCTCACCTTTCTTTGCTATATCTTGTAACCTTGCTGTAGTGAACCGCTCCTTCCTGTTTCTCTCGCTCACGCTACCCCAAACCCTAAGGCTACTATTCTAACATGGTAATCAGAGCAGGCCGTTCCTAGGCCTAGTTTTATGCTCGTTATGGCGGCGCCTCGAGTCGCTGCTGATCGACACGGTGGCGAGCTGCGCAATGGCGAGATCCGTCGCTCCGTGCCCGTTTTGTCTTCCCGTTCGCTCCCATTACGCCTTGCTCGTCGCGCTCGTAGTGCCCAACTCATTGCGCCCTGCCCGACGCGCCGTCGCTCGCCCCGCCCCGCGCACGACCCCGTCGCCCGCGGCCCGGTCGCCTCGCCGCTGGCCATACACGCTCAGGCGCCAGCGCGAACGTCAGCGCCAGGCGCCGTCGCGGACGCCAACGCCAGCGCCAGCACGGACAGCAGGCACCAGTGTCAAATGATATATATGTGTGATACATATTGGTAGGCTGTAGTGGGGTAGATGTTATAGGGGATAATTCCTTAGGGTTGTGTTACTTGTAAAATTTCTCTCGATAGTCAACTTCACCTTGCCTAGCTATCTCAACATGGCATCTAGAGCAATGGTCCTAAGGACCTAAGATTGGGGCCCACCTACTCATGAGTTACTTTCCCTACAGCTATACCTACGTGCCTACCTTGCCTGCTGCCCGCGCGCGCCTCGGCTGCATGCGCGCGTGCATTTTTTTTTAGCGCGCCCCGCTGCCTTAGCCGCCCGCGTGCTCGCTGCTGTCACGCGCAGCTCGGCGCCGCGCGCAGCCCGCCGCCACGCGCGACCCGCCGCCGCGTGCAGCCAGTAGCCACGCGCAGCCCGCAGCCGCACGCAGCCCGTCGCCGCGCGCAGCCCGCAGCCGCACGCAGCCCGTCGCCGCGCACAGCCAGCTGCCACGCACAGCCCGCAGCCGCGCGCAGCCCGCTGCCGCGCGCAGCCCGCAGCAGCGCGTGCCCTGCCCTGCCTGTGCGCCACTGCCTCGACCTGAGCGCTTAGCCGCCCGTGAGTCGTGCGCTTACCTGCCTTACGCGCGGCCTGTCACAGAACTGCGTGCTTCCTTACCTGCTACAGTTGCCTGCTGCCTGAGCCTGCTGCCTGAACCTGCAGTCTTTGCCTGCTGCCTGAGCCTGCTGCCTGAGCCTGCTGCCTGAGCCTGCTGCCTGAGCCTGCTACTTTTGCCTGCGCTACAACCATGGCGACCCTTACTGTTCTCGCCTTTGAGCCTGACGGCCGCCCCATCGAGTTTGACACCTGGCTTAGTGACCTGCGCCTTTATCTTATGACTGACGTCGCAGACGGAGTGTCACTGCTAGCCTATGTGACCGGCACTGTCCCTACTCCTGCTGAGACTGCTCCTGCCCCTGAACGAGCACAGTGGGAGCTCCGCGATGCTGTCGCGCGCCTTGTTATTCGCAATCACCTACCGATCTCTGAGCGCGCGCATTTCAACCAGCTTAAGACTGCTAAGACGCTGTATGATGCTGTCGTTGCCCGCTATTCCGCCCCGACCACAGCCACCGTTGGTAGTCTCATCCTGCCTTACCTGTTCCCAGACTTAGCCTCGTTTCACACTGCTGCCGACCTTATCACTCACCTCCGCGCTAGTGACGCCCGCTTTCGAGCCGCTCTTACCAACGAGTTCCTCGCCACGAACACCCCCCCGCTGTACTTCACCCTCTACATCCTCGTCACCCGCCTCCCTGACACTCTTCGCTCTGTCAGGGATTACTTCCTTGCCAAGGATCCTCCAACTATCACTCTGGACGACTTCGAGCAGCAGCTGGTCGCAGCAGAGAAGAACATCCTCGCTGTCGGTGCTGCTCGTGGCACTCCCCGCACTCCCCTCTTTGAGGGGTGCTCCCCCTCCCCTCTTGACCCCTCCTACGCCTCTGCTGCTACTGCTGTCGACTTCCTCGGTGCGGAGAAGGTCGCAGCGGCTTCCGCTCCTGGTGGGAAGCGTGGTGGTGGCAGGGGCGGCAAGGGTGGCAGGGGTGGCGGAGGTGGCGGTGGAGGGAGCGGTGGTGGAGGCGGCGGGGGTGGTGGAGGTGGTGGGGGTGGCCGTGGGGGTGGAGGCGGTGGGTGGGGTGGCGGCAGGACCGGGGGCGGTGGAGGCGGCGGCGGCGGTGGTGGGGGAGGAGGCAGCGGCAGTGGCGGTGGAGGTGGGAGTGGGGGTGGATCTGGCCAGAAGGGTGGCCAGCAGCAGCAGCAGCAGCAGCAACAGCCACAGCAGCAGCAGCAGCTTCCTCCCCTCACCTCCCAGCAGCTCAATGACTGGTATGCTGGGCGTGGGGCGTCTCGGGGTTCTGACCGCTGCCCCTATGTCATTCGTACTGGCCCCCGCAAGGGTCGCCCCTGCAACGGTTTTCACACTGAGTATCGTTGTTTTGCTAGGCTTAGTGACGCCTGGCGTACTAAGTATCCTGATGCTACTGAGTTCCCCAACTGGGCAGAGCTGCTTAGGCGTGATGTGCCTATCTTTGATCTGGACTATGATGTTATTCTTGCTGCCATGTATGCATTGACTGTTAGTGCTGAGGGTGACTGCTACTTGTGTGTGCCGCCTGACCCCGGTATAAGGACTGCAGCCCTAGGTGCTAGTGAGTCTGCTCCCCTTGGTACTGAGTCGGCTCAGGCCTTGCACACGTTTACACTTGACTCTGGTGCTTCCCGCTGTTTCTTTCGCGATAGCACCACCGTCACTCCGCTCCCTGCACCTGTCCCTGTCTCCCTGGCTGACCCCTCTGGGGGCCCAGTGCTTGCACGCGGCACGACTGTGCTCCCGTGCCCGGCGGTCCCGTCTGGTGAGCTGTCAGGTCTCCTCGTTCCCTCGTTCTCTACGAACCTGGTGAGCAACGCCGTCCTCCAGGATCACTGGGTTGACACCTGGACTCCTGGAGGGCAGCGTGTGGCGATCTGCACGTGCTCCAAGACTGGCCGCCACCTGGCCACGTTCACTCGTGAGCCGGGGTCCAGTCTGTACACCCTCACCACTGTTTCACGCTCCGCTCCTTTGTCTCCGCAGCTGTACGCGTCTGCTCAGGTAGCTACCCAGTGTGAGTGCCGCCGCCTGTCGCACGACACGCTCCTGTGGCACCACCGCCTTGGTCACCCCTCCCTGCCTCGCCTTCGTAGCATGCACTCTCGCTCTCTGGTCTCTGGGCTTCCCAGGTCTCTGCCTGCCCTACCTCCCTCGCCTGCGCCGCCCTGCATTCCCTGCGTCGAGGGGCGGCAGCGCGCCGCTCCTCACTCCTCCTCGTTTCCTCCCACAGAGGCTCCCCTGCAGACGCTTCACCTGGACGTGTGGGGCCCAGCCCGCGTCCAGGGACAGGGCCGTGAGCGGTACTTTCTGCTGGTTGTCGACGACTTCACGCGTTACACCACGGTCTTCCCCTTGCGCAGCAAGGGAGACGTCCCTGCTGTTTTGATCCCCTGGATCCGCGCTGTGCGTCTCCAGCTCCGCGAGCGGTTCGAGCGGGACTTTCCTGTCCTGCGTCTGCACTCTGACAGAGGTGGTGAGTTCTCCTCTGACCTCTTGGCAGCCTTCTGTGCGGAGCACGGCATCACCCAGTCGTTCACGCTTCCGGCCTCTCCGCAGAAGAATGGGGTTGCTGAGCGCCGCATTGGCTTAGTCATGGAGGTCGCTCGTACCTCCATGATCCATGCGGCGGCTCCCCATTTTCTGTGGCCGTTCGCGGTCCGGTACGCCGCGCATCAGCTCAACCTCTGGCCCCGTGTCTCCTTGCCGGAGACCTCGCCCACACTGCTGTGGACGGGGGAGGTTGGCGATGCGTCGCGTTTCCGGGTCTGGGGTGCTCGTGCCTTTGTCCGCGATCTCACCGCGGACAAGCTCTCTGCTCGCGCCATTCCCTGCGTCTTCCTTGGTTTTCCTCCTGACGCGCCTGGCTGGCAGTTTTACGACCCCACCTCGCGCCGTGTCTTTGCGTCTCAGGACGTCACCTTTGACGAGTCTGTTCCCTTCTACCGTCTCTTTCCCTACCGCACTGTCTCTCGCCCCCCCCCCGCCGCTCTTTCTCGCTCCAGGTCCTCCCCAGGTAGACCCCCTCCCCGCGCCAGGTCCTGCTCCTTCAGGTGTTTCTCAGGTAGACCCTCCGGTACCTGCGCCTGTTGAGGTCATTGGTGACTCAGGTCCTGCTGGAGGTGGTCCTGCTCGGGGTGCTGTCTCTGGGGGTGCTGAGCCTGGGGGTGCGGAGCCTGAGCGAGAGGCGCCTAGAGGTGCTGAGCCTGGGGGTGCGGAGTCTGGGGATGCCGTGCCTGCGCGTGAGGAGCCTGGCGGTGCTGAGCTTGGGGGTGTCGAGTCTGAGGGTGCTGTGCCTGCGCGTGAGGAGCCTGGAGGTGCTGAGCTTGCGGGTGCCGAGTCTGCGGGTACTGAGCCTACGCGTGAGGAGCCTGGGGGTGCTGGCGCTGGAGGTTCTGGAGCAGCTGGGGGTGCTGGCGCTGAGGGTTCTGAGTCTGCTGTTGTGCGGTCTCCTTGGAGTAGCCGCCTTCGTCCACGTGTGCCTCTCACCCCACAGCAGCTGCAGGACTGGTACGGTCACCGTCAGCGTCGCGCTGCTGGAGCTAGGAGTGGTGCTGGACCTTTGTCTACTGGAGGTGCTGGAGTCGCTGGTTCTGGAGGTACTCGTACTGGAGACACTGAGGCTGGAGACCCTGGGACTGGAGGTGCTGGCTCTGGGGGTGCTGCTGCTGGTGACACTGAGGCTGGAGACCCTGGGACTGGGGGTGCTGGTTCTGGGGGTGCTACTGCTGGAGACACAGGGGCTGGAGACCCTGGGACTGGAGGTGACGACTCTGGGACTGGAGCTTCTGGAGCTGCTGGAGGTTCTGGAGCTGCTGGAGGTACTGGAGCTGCTGGGGGTACTGGAGCTGCTGGAGCTGCCGGTACTGATGCAGCTGCGCCGACACGACTGTTCTTCGCTCCGCCGTCTCCGTCGTCTCTGCC
Source organism: Closterium sp. Yama58-4 (assembly GCA_947470075.1). Classification (NCBI taxonomy): domain Eukaryota; kingdom Viridiplantae; phylum Streptophyta; class Zygnematophyceae; order Desmidiales; family Closteriaceae; genus Closterium; species Closterium sp. Yama58-4. The sequence continues at coordinate 6,760 of CANIUD010000755.1, read as the reverse complement.
GCCGTCTGACTCTGTTCTTCGTCAGGTTCTTACTCTCTCGTCGTCTACTGGTCTTCCGTTACAGCCTGGCTCACCGCTGCCTGCTCCTTCTCCTTACACTGAGCAGACTGGTAGTCCTGCTGAGCGTCGTGAGCCTGTGTCGCGTCCTGTCTCGCCTGCTCGTCCCGGTCGTCGTGTTCCTCGTTCGCGTCAGCAGGCTGTCCCCAGCACACACCTCGTAGTTCGTCGTCCTTCCTCTGCTCTGCAGCCTGTTCCTCTTCCGTCTCCTCCTGCGTCCTCTCTACCTGACGTTCCGGACCCTGAGTCTGACCGGTTTCGTGCTGAGCACCCTACTGTCACGCGTCTGCTAGCCACTGTTGTCACTGACCCGTCGTTTGAGTCTACTGCTGCGTCTGCTCTTGTCGCTGAGCTTGTTGACTTTGCTGCTGCCTGTCGTCTAGACTACGCCGCCAGTCTTGTTGCTGAGTCTGCGCCTGTCTGTCCTCCGTCCGTCGGGGGTGAGTGTGCTCTTAGCACGGACGTCCTTGAGGACAGGCAGGAGGAGTTCCAGTGTCTTGCTGCTGCTTTACCTCATCTTGTGTCCTCACTACTTGCCCCTGAGGGAGACCCGGATGCACCAGACATCCCGACTCCGCGCTCTTACGCAGAGGCGATAGAGAGTCCCTACTCCTCTCAGTGGCAGGCAGCCATGGACGCAGAGATGGCTTCCTGGAAGTCCACAGGCACCTATGTCGACGAGGTTCCCCCACCTGGGGCGAACATCGTCAGTGGCATGTGGATTTTCAGGGTGAAGCGGCCGCCGGGTTCTCCGCCTGTCTTCAAGGCGCGTTACGTGGCTCGAGGCTTCAGTCAGCGAGAGGGAGTTGACTTCTTCCAGACCTTCTCCCCCACCCCGAAGATGACCACTCTTCGGGTGCTGCTGCACGTTGCTGCTCACCGTGACTACGAGCTTCACTCTCTTGACTTCAGCACAGCTTTCTTACAGGGCAGCCTGCACGAGGAGATCTGGCTGCGCCGCCCCCCGGGCTTCACTGGGTCGTTCCCTCCTGGCACCCAGTGGAGCCTCCGACGGCCGGTCTACGGTCTCCGCCAGGCGCCACGTGAGTGGCACGACACACTGAGGACGACACTTGCGGCTCTTGGGTTTGCGCCTTCTACTGCTGACCCGTCGCTGTTTCTGCGCACAGACACTTCACTGCCGCCGTTCTACATCCTCGTGTACGTCGACGACTTGGTTTTTGCCACTGCTGACACTGAGGCTCTCGCCCACGTGAAGTCGGAGCTACAGAAGAGACACACGTGCACTGACTTGGGTGAGCTGCGCAGCTACCTTGGCTTGCAGATCACCCGGGACAGAGCACGCCGCACCATCACCTTGACTCAGTCACACATGGTGCAGCAGGTCCTTCAGCGCTTCGGCTTCACCTGGTCTTCAGCACAGGCCACTCCTCTGGCTACAGGTCACACGCTCTCAGCTCCACCTTCGGACGAGTCCGTAGAGCCGAGTGGTCCTTACCCAGAGCTAGTCGGCTGCCTCATGTACCTGATGACTTGCACTCGACCTGACCTCGCGTACCCTCTTGGTCTCCTCGCTCGCTACGTGGCTCCTGGTCGACACCGACCTGAGCACATGGCTGCTGCTAAGAGGGTACTGCGCTACTTGTGCAGCACATCAGGCATGGGGCTAGTGCTTGGAGGGACGAGCCCAGTTGTCCTCACTGGGCACTCAGACGCTTCTTGGGTTGACGACCTGGCTACTCAGCGGTCGTCAAAGGGTTACACCTTCAGCCTTGGCTCTGGTTCAGTTTCGTGGCGTTCTACACGCTCGTCTTCAGTTCTCGGCTCCAGTTGTGAGGCTGAGATCTACGCCACCGCCATGGCTGCACAGGAGTTACGCTGGCTCACCTACCTGCTGACTGACTTGGGAGAGCAGCCTCGTTCTCCTCCAGTGCTGTACGTTGACAACAAGGCCGCCATTGCCTTGTGTGAGGAGCACAGACTGGAGCACAGAACGAAGCACATTGCTCTGCGTTACTTCCTGGCTCGAGAGTTGCAGCAGCGAGGCCAGCTTTGTCTTCGTTACGTGGCCACTCGGGCCAACACTGCTGATATATTCACCAAGGCACTTCCGTCTGGTGATCATCAGCGCTTTTGTACTCTGTTAGGCCTTGTGCCTACGCTTCCACACTTGCTGTAGTCTTTGCTTGTACTGTGATCTATATACATATATACCTGCATGCTGGCTCTTGCTAGGTAGCTCGACACTGTACTGTCATTGCTGCATATATATCTCTGCATGTGAACTGGCCTTGTGGCCATTTTCTTGTGCTCAGAATGTGTGGTGACGTTGTGATCCACCCTGAGCTTGTTTTGTTTCTCTTGACTGGTCTTGTGACCCATTGCTCTCCCCCACTTTGCCTATGGGGGTGTGTCAAATGATATATATGTGTGATACATATTGGTAGGCTGTAGTGGGGTAGATGTTATAGGGGATAATTCCTTAGGGTTGTGTTACTTGTAAAATTTCTCTCGATAGTCAACTTCACCTTGCCTAGCTATCTCAACAACCAGCGCCAGCGCCAGCGCCGACACGTGCGCCAACGCCGACACGTGCGCCAACGCCAGCGCCAGCGCAAGCGCCGCCGGCGGCAGCCCCCCCCCCCCCCCCCCCCCCTCCATTTCACGGCTTCCGTCGTGGGGGGGTGGGGGGGAGGGGGAGATGTGGGGGTGGCGGGTGTGAGCCGCCAGCAGCTCCTTACGCCGCCCCCCCCCCTTCCCTTCCGCGGCTTCTGCCATGGAGAGGGGGTGGGGGGGGGGGGGAAGAAGGGGAGGAGGGTGAGGGGGTGGCGGAAGTAGACAGGTGCTGAGGGTGTGAGGTTAAAAGGGTTGACTGACAGGGGGGTGAGGACTTGGGGGTTCTTAACGGGGGGGGATCGCATTGAGCGTGCGCGCTCATGCCCGCCTAGCCCACCTCCTCTCCTCATCGGGACTTGGGGGTTCTTAACGGGGGGGGATCGCTATGAGCTTTCGCGCTCAAGCCCGCCTAGCCCACCTCCTCTCCCTTCCCTCTCTCACCTCCCCTTTGTAAAAGGAGGTTCGTAAGCGGGTCCGCCGGTCCTGGCCCCCCACCTCCTCTCCTCTCCTCTCCTCTCACCTCCTCCTCCTTCCTAACCTCTCTACCCTCTTCCGCTGCGCCACGTGTACCTGTACTAGTTATCACGGCAAGCAGGTTAAGGGGGTGTGTTAAGTTTTGTTATATACCCTGCTTGCTGTGTGTTCTAGTGTAGCTACAGTGGTGGTGCACCAATGTGCTCACCTTTCTTTGCTATATCTTGTAACCTTGCTGTAGTGAACCGCTCCTTCCTGTTTCTCTCGCTCACGCTACCCCAAACCCTAAGGCTACTATTCTAACAACACCGCGGTCCATCCCCCCAGCGGTTTGGGAAAACTCTTCAATGATGTCTTGGGATGACATCGAGTAAACATTCTATGCCGTCCCACCAATGTTAAATGGACAATCATTTGTTTTCAGTGCTAACATCTGGTCTAGGAGGAATTGAAGTGGCAAAGAAACTGATATTCTTACATTTGCTGGTTCATCAGGAATGGTGTACCGTGCTGAACAAAGAAGAGCCCTGGGGAATTGACACCTCGGGAATTGCTACCTCGGGATTTCACACCTCGGAATTTCACACCTCGGGATATCACGGCTTGGGAGACACAATCCGCAGCTTTTTCAGACCCACTTCCTCTTCTCCACTCCATCCACAGTTTTTTTTAGCAGGCTTCCTCGCGGCATGACTGATCAGGTAGACGTAACTACCTGGCGATCTTCTTGTCTGCACGACTTACACGATCCGACCACTACTATAATTTCTGTGGCGTAGACATGAGCATCGAGCCGATCACAGTGGTTGTCTCTGACGACCTGGCGCCAGCGGACGTTGAGCACTGGCTGTCGTTTGACGAAGCTTTTCTGCCTCTTTCGCCTTCCATCGACGACTCGCTCTTGCAGACGCAAGATCTCCCGGAGTTGCCGTTTCCTACCTTAGATCCGTCACTCGCTTTCCTGATAGGCGATTATGCTCCTATAGGTGATGTGTACATAAGAGACAATAACACAGACTATGTTTCCATATCCGATGCTCCCGCTAACCATGTCGAAGTTAGTCCAGAATGGCGATTGGATGAGTTACCTGGCGAGGAATCGGAGAGGAGGACTTCACTTGATCTGGATGGCGGAGATCCCGAACGACGAACAGACACGCGCGAGGCGTGTGCGAAGGGATCCGTTGAAGCAGGTGCGATTACATCAATCGTTACGCTGGACTCAAGCGGAGTTAGCCATAGCCATGACCTTACCACGCCCGAAGACGGCCGAGTAGAAAGGGTAGAGTTGTTACAATCGAAGACGTGGTATGTCACGGACCAGGGAAACGTTCTTGCAGTCAGCAATTTGGCAGCCAGCAATCTTACGGCCAACAACCCTGCAGACCGCGATTTAGACACGTGCCTGCCAGAGCAGGTTGATCCGTCCACGTGGCTTCCTGATTCACCTCGGGATGCGGAGGGGGGATTAAAACATGGTTTCCCTGCCATGTCAGCATCCGTTCTGCGTGCATTGCAGCCTGATGGGTCCAGTCCGCACGTCCTGACCCTCGAGGAAGCTTCGGAGAGGCTGTTCGCGGCGCAGCTTCTGTTGCCAGAGCAGGAGGAAACGCAGAATCAGCTGCTGATGCCGCAGCAGCAGACGCAGCAGCAGTCCCAGCAGCAACGCCGAAATTACGATCCAGGCGGGCGGCAGCAGCAGCAGCAGCAGCAGCAGCAGGAAGGCCTCCACTTAAACATGCCCGCCAGCACACAGCCTCTCCCCTCATGGCCTCTCAACTCCGCCATCTATGCCCGTCCCTCTCCCCTTCAACGCTCCTCCCCCGCCCAGCGCCCCTCGCCCCCCTTCAGCCGTGACATAGGGGTGGGTGTTCTCAGAGGGCCTTCCGCCGACCCTCCCTCCGCTCCGCCCCCGTGCAAGCTGCCTCGGCGCCCCCCGGACCTCTCCTCCCGCCTCGCCGCCGTGCTGCAAAACATCAACCCGCCGCGCCCTGCGCCTCCCCCCTGGCAACCCGTTTCCTGCTCGACCAAGCCGGGCCTTCCTTCTCCCGTCACGCCCGCAGCTCCCGCTGCGCCTGGAGATCCAGCTGTCAATTCTTCTACCACTGCAGCTCGGCAGGGATCATCTTCAGCAGCAGCTGCACCAGCACCGCCACCAGCACCAGCAACAGCACCCGCTACAGCAACAGCAACAGCAACAGCAACAGCAACAGCAGCAACATCAGCAGCAGTAGCAGCAGAAGCAATAACAGCAGCAGTAGCAGCAGAAGCAGTAGCGGTGGCAGTAGCTTCAGCAGTGTCCTGTCTAAAGGCGCCTGAGAGCAGGTTCATGGTTGGAGGTAGTCGGGGAGACGCGAGTGGTTTCATGGGCTCAACACTGCCCTCTTCTGCTGTTCGTGCCAGCGGCGCTGCTGCTTATGGATATGGCCAGGGAGTGCAGTGGCCAGCATCCTTTTCGAACAGCAGTGCACTTAGCAGAATTCGCCTCAGTGCGGCACGCAGCAACCCACGGAGCACTGTCCCAGGGAGTGCAGTGCAAAACGCAACAAGCAGGGCGTCCCTCCCCGTTCCCCACGTTGTTGCGTTCAGCCCTGAGAGGCCCCTGCGAGTGGATGTGTCGGGCATGCTGCCACGGCCCATGTGTGGCGCGAAAGAGGGCATGCTGAAGCAGCAGCTCATGGCTCTCGCTGAAGCCATGGCCGTTGATGACTCGGTGCGTGGGGCTCCTGTCAAGTTGGGAGAGTGGGATGCATTGTCAATTTCTTGGTGCGTGGGGCTTGCGTGAACTTGGTGTATGGGGTGCTTAGCCGAGAACCAGGCGTGGCCTGTGTGAGGTGGCTCCTGCTGATATATGGTTGAGCAAGAGCTGCATGCACCGTTTGGATTCTTGTTCGCCACCTCACTTCCTCCCGTCCACCACCTCACTTCCTCCCGTCCGCCACCTCACACCCTCCCAAGCCTAACCATCTCCAGGGGCATTCCCGCACAAGCTGCAGCCAAAGGGAGCACCTCACACACCTCTCCCCTTCCCCTGCTTTCCCCTGTACCCGCCTTCTCTCCTTCCCTCCTGCCGTCTGTACCTGCGCCCGTTCATGCGTCAGGTGCTTATTTCCAGTCACTCTCTGATATCTAAGCTATAGCTAATTCATCTCGAATCACTCCCCCAATCACTCCCCCAATCACTCCCCCAATCACTCCCCAATCACTCCCCCAATCACTCCCCCAATCACTCCCCCAATCACTCCCCCAATCACTCCCAAATCACTCCCCCAATCACTCCCCCAATCACTCCCCAATCACTCCCCCCAATCACTCCCCCAATCACTCCCCCAATCACTCCCCCAATCACTCCCCCAATCACTCCCCAATCACTCCCCCAATCACTCCCCCAATCACTCCCCCAATCACTCCCCCAATCACTCCCCCAATCACTCCCCCAATCACTCCCCAATCACTCCCCCAATCACTCCCCCAATCACTCCCCCAATCACTCCCCCAATCACTCCCCAATCACTCCCCCAATCACTCCCCCAATCACTCCCCCAATCACTCCCCCCATCACTCCCCCAATCACTCCCCCAATCACTCCCCAATCACTCCCCCAATCACTCCCCCAATCACTCCCCCAATCACTCCCCCAATCACTCCCCCC